>JAHXMU010000136.1:7687059-7719540 GCA_019455685.1 Philornis downsi | reverse complement strand
TTTTGATTAATTTGTTGTAATCTTCTTAGTTTCGTCTCTGTGGAAAGAGCAAATTTACAAACTTGGTGATTGATTTGAATGTTAAACTCATAAATCTCTTCCTTGTCATCAGTTGTAATGCGTTCTATAATTGTGACTGCGGCATTGACTATTTCCAGTATGTCTTTAGCAACCTTTATGCGAACGAATTTTTAAAGAAAATTTACGTCTTTTGAAACTAGTCGAAGGACAGTATGATATGGTGCTGATATAAATAAATATAAAATGGTATTAATTGATTTGTAAGATGCAGAAAGTTTTGCGGCCATTTCTCTCAATCATAAGTGAGGATTTTCATTCACCATTTCCTTCACTTCATCGACGTTAACTTCAGTTTAAGACATTGATGGCCGACTAAACCGAAGAAATACTCTCTCCACATCTCGACCGATTTTGATTACAGTGTACCACTCATATGCAAGCGTTTCTGATATATGAAATTCCATTCGCGAAACAAAATCTAATATAAATTCTTTGTTTGATATTTCTACCCATTGTGAAAATGGCAAAACGCGCTTAAGATGAGCTGCCAAAATTGAGCAATAAAAACAAATTACATGACAGACCGCGCTCAAATTCCGCGTCGCCACGGAATACAGTTGTGCCAACTTAGCGTTAAAAAGAATTTTGACAAATTTCTTTCAAATGATCAATTCCTAATACTTTTTTGTTGACAAAATGCACTTCAAATGAGACAAAACATACTATGATGTGTCAAAAAGTTCGTACAAAGATTGTCTAAACCACTGTCCGTGCAAGTGGACCTTACGAAAGTAGCACATTAATGTTATTCATCCACTCACGCATTCAACCCGAAGATTGCTGTATATTTTTATGTACTCGCACTTTGTGCATGTGCTTGATAAGAACTTACATTTGTGTTTTGTCCTATTCGTATATCACAACACATCTGTAATAGATTCATAAGTCACCCACCAAATACAAGCATACGTTGTGTCTGGAAAATTGACGCACGATTGATGTGAGACAAGACGTAGTGCATTCATCGAGCAATAAACTCATGTAACCAACAACTACAGCCTGCTTACCACCACAACACTACAACATAAATGACACTTAAGCCGAGAAGAGGCATAAACACGTACGTTTGCCTTCCTCTGCCATGGAGGAGCCCCTCGATATCTGATGAAAACATTATAAGTAGAAACATTTTGACAATTGAAGACAAGCGCGTAATGCATTAGTGAGTGGTATGAGAAGAAGTAACGTCAAATGCATTAAAATCCAAAAAAGCGATTAACATTATTGGAAATATAAATAAGTTTTTATAGTTCTTCGTTTTTTTTATTTTTTTTTTTTTTTGGAAAAAATTTTCATTTAGTGCGAGCACATTAAGCGTTATTTAAAATATTATCCTTTGCCAGCTACTACCTTTTTACAATCTTTCTATTAGCATACGAATAGAAATATCATCGATAGAAAGCTTCATCTTTTGAGACTATCCAGAAATCGAGCCAATTTTTGGTTTCCTTGGACAAGTCATGTGTGACCGATCGAAATAAGTGAATTATAGTCGTGTATAATTCGTGAGTTTACTTTGCACAATCCAGGGCTTTTTGGAGGAACTTCTTCTCTCAACTGCCGCTTAACACTTTGAAAATATCCTTTGTTTACCATGTTAACTTCTGGCAAAAATTACGAATGCACAACGCTGCGATAATCAAAGAAAACAATTAACACTATCTAGGCTTTTGATAGATTTCGTCAAGTTTTTTTTTTTCGGTGAAAGACACTATTCAGAAATACCGCGCTCAGATAATATTTTTTATTTATTTAAAACCATTTGGCTTGTTTCCGTTAATCGATTGTCCAAAATAAATTAGAACGACTTCGTGTAGAAAGTATTTTTATTAGGTGTGCAACTAAGTTCCCGCTGTTTGCCAATAGATGGCTCCAGCTGTAAGTGCTAGCCGATTCTGCCATAACCTAAAAGTCATGAGCCAAGCTTAGGCATATGGTAAACTTACCGCATAGGCACAATAAAGATTTTCTTTTAAATATAAATCGTAATATGCGGGAAGTGTTGATTTTTTTCTTTCAATCAAAGAAAACGGCGGCTTAAGATCATCGAGAGCTTCAAAACGTCTAGGGAGATGCTGCCTTAAGTGAAACAATGCGTCGAGAGTAGTTCCGTTGCCTTGGTAGAGCTTGCTTTAATATTATGAAATACCCGCCAAGGCATTTCCAAGCGATTGCATGCATTGGGAATGATTCAAAAGCAATGAACTTGAGTTCCTTATGAGTTGAAGCCAATGGCCGTTGAGTGTCTTTTTTTCGCCTGTGAACAACTGCTTTAGCGACAAAAAGCACTTACAAGACCATCTTTCAGATCTCTAAAAGGACGCCTTGAGAATGTCTCTAATTTTCATATTTAAAAAGATATCGTGATGACTTTACGTAATATCTTTATATATATAATTCTACTGTACGGGCGTTGTCAGTGAACTCCTCCTAAATGGCTGGACTGCTTTGCATAAATTTTTGTATATGCGTCTGGGTAGTGCCCGGGATGGTTTAGACTCGGTTCAATTGGGCAAAGGGCGTGGTACCTCCCATATAAACAGAAAATTAAAAATCAATTATTTCTGCTCCTGCTTACGGTATTTGAACAAAATTTGGTGCGTAGGTTTGGTGTACATATCTTAAGTGCTACTGCAAATATGGGCGGGATTGGACAATGGGGCGTGGTACATCCCATACAAACCATTAATTAAATATCCAATATTTCTGCTCCTGATTACGGTATTTGAACAAAATTTGGTACATCGGTTTGGTGTAGATATCTTAAGTGCTGCTGCAAATATGGCCGGGATTGGACAACGTTTGCCGGGTCGGCTAGTCCAATATAAGATTGTGATATATTAAATTTGAATTTACCTCTTCATCATGTTGTGCGCGAAATTCGAATTTTCCTTTTCGCAGTGTGTTTAATTTTTGAGTTTATCTTAGCGTGCCTGCAATGTGAACTCATGGCCATCTGATCGTTGACCGCAGATTCTATCATTTGACCTGCAACAAAGCCAAACATAACGAATTCTAAAAGGAATCTTCTACAATGTCACATTATAACTTTTACCGCCAACTACTGAAAGAGCTTCAGGAGGCTTTCCAAAAGAATAGTTGCGGTACTCATTTCACACCGCCTACTATTGGAAATCTTTGGCAACTTTTCTTGATGCAGTGAGTGAGAAATATATTTAGCCAGCGATCGACATTAATTGGACCAACCACTTGCTTATCACTTTCTACTTGAAATTATTTCACCTTTGATGCTAAAGGAAACCGTGGAAGTACTTATAAGAACGCAAATGTTAGGATGAAAAGAGCCTTCTTCAATACATTACTGTGATAAGTATATTAGTAAATTTAAAGGATTCGATAGAAAGCATTGCCGAATGGGTTCTTCACAAAATGTTTTAACATTTCCACTATCGAAACGCTGATGTTTTTTCCCCTCTGCTAGCAGAGACGGTATTCACTTGAACAATATTTTTGTCATCCCCAAATTTGCATGCAAAATACTTCCTTTGTAAATATTTTTGAAATGTCGCTGCAAATTCCTTTTTTAACCGTCGAGTATAATTTCCACAATTTCTTTTTTTTTGTGGTTTCTTGTTAAATACTTTTTTGGATATCTGTTGCTTTCAACGTGACGTACGACCCCGTTTAAAATCAACAAATCACGAACAAATGATTATTTTCGAAAAGTTAGTTGCTCAGTTTGTACGTTAGTTTTCCACATCATAACGCAACGTTCAATCAACTCATAAATTTGATTTTTCCATTGAAAACAATAAAGCAAGGGTTGGTAAGCAAAGTAAATGGTTAAAATTATAAGAAATTTTACAGACAGACAAAGAATACCCATTTTTTGTTACAGGTATTATCCTGATGTTAGTCCCGGGTTATAGCCGATATTTTAAATTCCTGAAATCATGGCCTTCTTTTTCTTCTTTTAGCTTCCGACAGCTTTTGACATTTTTCTTTAATATTCTGAAAACTGTCACTAAAATCTGGTCTTTATCATTGTTTTATGTTTGCCTATGA
The DNA here is from genome assembly GCA_019455685.1 of Philornis downsi. Taxonomy (NCBI): domain Eukaryota; kingdom Metazoa; phylum Arthropoda; class Insecta; order Diptera; family Muscidae; genus Philornis; species Philornis downsi. The sequence continues at coordinate 7,715,433 of JAHXMU010000136.1, read as the reverse complement.
TTGGCATTGCATTGCCGCAAGTTCAAACAATCCGTGATATGACTTTCGTCAACATGCCAGAGTAAACACATCCATCTATTATTTAGCATATGAGACAATACAAATAAATGAAATTTAATACATTTTCCAGACAATCTAAGACCCAGGCAAAAGACAGTGTAGGACAAAAAAAAAAGAAAAAAAAATAAGCTGAGGCAAAAACTCTACAGAATGCAAGTAAAAAGTCATCATTATCCAACCAAAAGAAAATAAAACTAAAGACAGCAAAAGAAAAACAAACCAACTATTCATATGGTGGAAATCACAATAATGCTAATGGAAAACAGTGCATATGTTGGCAATCATTTGATGTTGCTGCTGTCTCTCTTGTCTACTTGTTTTTGACAATTTCCCAAATTCTTGAGAGTTTGTGACGCGATGTGTTTTCTTTCCGTTTTGTACGCTTTAGTTTAATCTCAATCATTTCCATTCTCCTGCTCAACTGAACAAACAAACATCAATGGCATCTTCCACGACTACATCCCGCAAACATTGTCAGTCACATTCAGAGAGTTGCTTACATCCCTAGACGGAGCCACCGCAACCGCACAACCAGATCTCAATGTAAATGATCCCTATAGCCAGGCATCGTAGGAGGGAGATGACTCTCAGAGTACTACTAACTCGTACCACATGATGCAAATTCCGCCTGTGGCAGTGTCACCAAAAGAAATCAATCAACGGCACTGAAACTGAACAGAATGACAGACGAAAATGTATGGACTCAGCATAAAAGATTCCAAATATCGTCCAATTTCCTTATACCCGCCACCCTCGCCGTGCGACAATGACTGTGTTGAAGGCACCACGAAATGCATTTTAATATCTCATATAAGCATTACTGTTGTTGTTGTTCATAATGAAAATTAACTTGATTCAGAAAAACAAAGCAAAAAAAAAACACATGAAATGCTATTGGAAATGATATTGGGCCACAAGAATGATGATTCTTTTTGTTCATTTCAAAAACCATGAAAATATCGTTAATCATACTTGAGCCTATTAAGATAAAAAGAGGGACAGGGAGATGATAATGTCGAGCACTAGACACAGAATGAAACCAAAGTGACATGACACAAATCCATAATGGAATTTCGAGACCTTCACTTTTTGTCTATGGAATCCACTTGAGATCAAAATAACAATAATAGCAATTGACGTGTTCATATGACAGCTAGCATTTACTGCAGTTAATACCAGAAGACCGCGACAATGTGCCAAATACAGAGTGGCGCACGAATCGTACTACAAACACAAAACGTTGTACCTTATAACCCTTGTTTAAAGATATCAAAGGAGTATTTTTTGCTCAGCACTGCGCCGAAGACGTATCCTTTTCAACAGTATTTGGTGCCAGCAACATGGAGTAACTGCAGACATAGCTATACCGGTTATAGCGGAGCTCCAACGGACATTCATCTGACCTGACTGCATTAGATATGTTATTTTTTATGGGGTTATGTCTAGCAAGAGGAGTACAAAATTAAATCAAGGAATTTGACTGAATTGAAGCAATCCATTAAAAACAATAAATGATACTTTCCCGACTTCAACCCTTCAAACCGCAATGAATAATTTTCTGATAAGGTGTCACTCATGCGCTAATGGGCATGGAGCTCATTTACGGACTGTCATATTCAAAACCACTTGCGGTTCTACATTTAGTGATTTCAAAAACTTCGGTCTGGCAAGACTGTCAGATTGCCTGTCATCTGTAATATTAACTATTTAGTAAAGATTTGCCATTTACGAATATGGGTTGTTTAAAACCCGAACATCGCGTAACTTTCAACTTTAATATTAGGTGCTAACTAAACTATCTTTATTATGAAAACATGTTTACAAATGATTCATTAAAAGTATTGCCTATCGCTAGCTACTACTTTCTCCCATTTTTCTGGCAAATTCCGAATTCCGTCACGGTAAACCTGTTCATCTTTTGAGGCTATCCACGAATGTAGTCATTCCTTGATGTCGTTATATGAGTGAAACTGCTGGCCAGACAGACCGTGTGCCATCGAACGGAACAAGTCATAATCGGACTGCGCAATATCTGGAGAATATGCCAGATGAGGTAACACCTCCCATTTCAGCATTTCCAGGAATGATTTAATGGGCTTGGCCACGTGAGGCCGAGCGTTGACATGATGAAGAATCACTTTTTCAAGCCTCCCAGCGTATTGTAGGCATTCCTCGCTCAGAACTCGGCTCAATTGCATTAGTTAAAGTCAATACCGATCTCCAGTGGTGGTTTCGCTTGATTTCAACAGCTCGTAATACATAACCCCGACCTGGACCCACCACATACAGAGCATAACCTATGCAGCGTGAATATTCGAACGAGGCGACGACTCTCTTTTCTTTGGATTGCTGTAATGAATCCATTTTTCATTAATACCATGAAGAAAACGCTTCCTTTTTTGTGGCTGAAGCAGTTGTTCACCGGCCAAAAAACGACGCTCAACGTCCTTTGGCTTGAACTCAGAAAAAACCCAAGTTCCTCGCTTTTGAATCATTCCTAACCCATGCAATCGCTTGGAAATGGCTTGGCAGGTAACTCCTAATACTGAAGCAAGCTCTACCTGTGTTTGACGCGGATCCCCATCAATATCAAAATCACCGTCTTGAAAATGACGGAACCAATCTCTTGTCTCACTTAAAGCAGCATCTCCGTAAACATTTGGAAGGTATCGATGAGCTCCAGCCGCTGTGTTCTCCGATTGAAAGAAGAAAATCAATACTTCCCGCACACGATGATCATTTGGCACAAAGTCATCATATTCACACAACCAAAAGAATATGACGTCAATTGAAAATTACTATTGTGTCGAGGCGGTATGTTTACCAATGCCTAAGCTTGGCTCATGACATCTAGGTTATGGCAGAATCGACTAGCACTTACAGCTAGTGGCAAACAGCGGAAACTTGTTTGAGCAGCTAATATATTTACGCGTTCTTCGGATGTTAAACGATCCATATTCGTAAGTGACAAATCTTTCACTAATAAATAAATAACACTTCAGCTGACAAGTATTTAACAGGTGACATCCTTGCCAGACTGGCGCCATCTATTGGCAAACAGCTGGAACTTATTTGAGCAACTAATATTTCGGATGCTGAACGAACCATATTCTTAAATGACAAATATTATACCAAATTAATAACACTTCAGATAACAAGTACTTAACAGCTGGCGGCCTTGCCAGCCGGAGGGTTTAAAACCACTAAATGGATGGATTTTTTTCGTAATAGCAATTTCCATGCATTATAATGAAATAAAGGTTTCATCGAAGTTAAGGCTTTATGTGCATTTTATATAAATTTACTTTAGAAATCAAAAATATAGATAAAAAGAGGTATGAAATAGAATTAAATTTTCTATAAAATACAAAAAAAAAAAAAACAAATAAATACATTGACAAAAGAAAAGTTATTTCAGTTTCTTATTGTAGCACAATTGGTGTGCCACCTTGTACTTGTGAATGATAAGAAACGGAAACGATTAAGTTATAATTGAATAGCAATATAATTGAATTAATATGTTATGTTTTATGGGGGAAAACGCATGACCTACATTTCTCCTAGTTTAACTTTAGAGCTTTCCAAATAATACTGAAAAAAAGTCATTTGAAATAAAGAATTTTTGCTTAATATTGAGAAAATACAACTTTAAAAATGTTAATTTCTACCTAAAGTTAAGAAAATATTAATATAAATTGAGACATTTTACTCAAATTTAAGAAATGGTTAATTGAAAAGAATAATTGTTTTCTTTCTATGATGTTCTGCTTCATTTGGAATTAAGAGGTTCCAATTGATATCGAGAAAACCATAACTGGTATTGAGATGTTGTATTTGTACATAAAATTTTCAATATTTTGCATGTAGCACCTTTTATATTTCGTACGATTTCGATAGTAATTCATTTTTTAATACGCGCCCTATGCCACGAGCAGGCACATTGAAATTTTTCACCCATTTGAATTGCGTTTTGGCTTGGATTTTTTTTAATTGTGTCCTCCACCTTTAAAACTATGTTGGTCTTTGACGGATGCCCACATCCATGATGCTACCAGTATCATTGTGACGTGCAATAGTCCGATACAGAAACATTTTGTTCATACGTAAATGTCATAACTCATTAACAATAGCTGGTTGGGGTCTTCCAGCTCTGACTTTCTAAATAGGTTCCGGCACCTATATGGTCAGAACTAGATGAAGTGATGTCAGCTTCCGAATTAAGCTCTCAGCTACTTTAAAATCAGTTTTCTTCTCGAAATTTGCAAAGATGACTGTAGCATTGCAGTGTTTTATTTGAAAAGTTTTCTAATACTTTGTGACAGTTTGTTTGCGTTGAAAATTAAACTTTTTTCATTATGTCGTCAAAGAAAAAGTTAATGGCTAACACTTAGCGGAGAGGTTATTTTCACAGTTCCTCTTTACGTAGGCCTATAGAACCGAAATTTGAGTACAAGAGATGGACTGATAAGTTCTAATGCGGCCGCTGTAAAGTCCGGATTTTGTACATCCGAGTTTCAAACCGAATAGATCGCTCTATCTCTCCCTCTCTTTTGTGAATATATCGGTATTGAAAAATCTGTAAAATACGTTAGAGCAGATTCTTTAGCCAGGGGAATTCTACAATAAAGGTGTAATTGGCTCTGTCAGCTATATAAATAGAACATGTTTGGTTTAATATTTAAAACATGTTTTTAAATTATATCCTTTTCATTTCCTTTAGAACAACGCTGCGGTTTAACTTCAAATTTCTTTTGAAATCACCCTAAAATTTTATCGTCATATTTTACCTTATACTCGTATAAAATACCCATCATCATCATATTTACCCCATATAAAATATCCATCAATATGTTATCGAATTCCTAATATGTAAACACATACATGTTAAATAAGTTATCATTTTTGATAAATGTCCTCACAGATACTGAGGCATAACTGCAAACAAGCTTACAGTATCAATTGAATTGAACTCTCACATTATCTTGACTAAATAGACAAACATAAGAATATTGTATTTACATACTGCCAGGGAGAAACTTATGAAAGTCTTGAGATTCCAAGAAGAATGCCATCCACCATCATATCCTCCATCTCCTATCTATGGCGATACGGGAATAAATGTTGAGAAAACTATGTTTCACTGCATTTCGCAGTAATAAATCACTTTCTCTTCAGTCAGAAGGAAGGGAAACTAACCAAAATGAAAAGTTTTCGCCATAATTTGATCAAACAAAATAAGAACAACTTCAGTATGTCCTAGACATGTATGAATATTTAAGTGAGCTGAAAAGAACGTGGGCAATTGGGAGTGAGTACTTCAGAAGAGGAAATGCAGAGTATTTTTATTCGGCAACAATGACTTAAGAACAAGCTAATGAGTAAAATTAGTCATTAGTTAGTAGTAATAATATATTGAAAAAAAGAGTATAGCAATATCAAAGAATTCGAAATTTAAGTGAAAGCGGTTTTTGCAAAACTTCCCCTTTTCCACATATCCTTTCTTCTCTGTACTCTATCGAAATTGAATGTGCTGTTGATACATCAATTGAAAAAATAAGACTGTTTCAAAAAAGGTTTAACTATAATTAATTACATCTTATCCACCAAACCTAAGAGATTTTACCTTTTTGCCACTTTTTGCAATAAATTAGGCGTATGCGTAGTAGGAAAATTGGACAGACTACCTTTGGTTCATTGACGCAACATCGGTTGAAACGAATTTTGTCATACCCTACTTCACATTGTCTGATGATAGATGAAGAGTTCAAGTAAGTGATTCTTATCAAAGAATTTAAGCAAAACACTGCTAAATAGAGATTGCATTAACCCATCTGAATAGTGTTTATGGTCCTGATATCGTTCGCAATTTTGGGTTCGCCCATTCAGTTACGGGAATTTTGATGTCAAAGACGCACCAAGCATTGGAAGGTCAATTGTCGAAAAAGTCATTAAAAATAATGAAAATTGTCAGGTCCAACCGTCATGGTCTGACTGACCAGGAGCTAAACATTGCACATAAGATCGTTTGTGACCACATGAATAAGGCTAAATGGGAGCCACAAGTTAACGCAAAATGAAAGCCTCAAGCAGCAAATTTCCATCCGCTTATTCCAACAAAATCGAACCATTTCCGATGCAAACAGTGACTGGTGGTGAAAAATGGACCACTTTCGAGAAGGTCGAATGAAAACGGTAGTAGTCGAAGTGCAGTGAGTGGACGCAAATTGTGGTCAAGTGGTCAAATTGTGGTAAGTAAGATTGGCAGGGCTCATCTACTATTATTCAAACATTTAATTGTACTTTTATGGGAACTATTACCGATATTATCTATCTATCGGTAACAGTTTCCACAAATTTTCCAATATTACCTATCTATCGATAACAGTTTCCATGAAAGTACAATTAAGGTACGATAGGTGGTGCTCTAGTGATTTAAAGAGTACAAACCGTTCTGTTTTCAAAACTGAATGGAATAGAAATTGCAAAAGTGTGAGAAGCAGGTGACATAAGAGTTTACATATAAAGATGACATAAGATTAAGCTTAAGGCATCCCTCATTTACAACAAAAATTTAGCTAAACTTTCAACATGGGTTCCAACGTCGTTCATTCCAAATTCAATTAAAATTTGGCCAATTAGTGTTCGATTATCGACAGTTTTTATGGAACTTTGCGCTTCAATTAATATGATTCGAAATACACAAAAAAAAACTTTTTCTGCGTACGAGCATTTAGGCTTGACAGAATTTTGTTAAATGGTCAGAGATCTGTTACAAATTCTTATTAATTGAGTAGAAATTGCAAAGAGTGTGAATATTAAGCACTCAAATAAAACTGTCTGCTGTAGGGAACGTTATTTTTAACTTAAATCATTCCACCTCACGCACTTCCGTACAAAGTCACACACAGTGAATGATTGTTTTCACAAAAAATAGAGAAAGAATAAGAAAGGAAAAAACTCTTTCCCTCTAAAGGATGGCCAGAGTGCTCTTCAGTGAGTGCTCCACACAAAGCATAACCACTGTCTGGCAAAGACATTCTTCTTTGACGCCAAGGACCACCAACATAGTTGAAGAAATTGTAGAACAAATTTAAAATTTTTCCTTTTTTTTATTATTATATCCTTACACTTCCACCAATTTGGGGTCTCCAAAAATAGACAAAGACAACCAGAGTCTCCGATGAGCACTTGCTGGCTGTATGTGAATCCTTAAACACTTGACTATCTGGTGAAAAATGTCTGAACGATTTATATTAAAATAATACATACATGTAAAATAAAATGACGCACATACACACACTACGTTATATTGTATTCTTACTATTCAAACTACTTTCACCACTCTTTACTGGATGCTTTGCCAGCTTCTGTGGAGCGTGTATGAGTTTTGAAGTATATGAAGTATGCTTGTACAATTTCAAGTACATTTTTGCATATCCTTTTTGTTCCACTTTTGTGTACTACGTCTTGGCTTGGTCTAGCAGTAGTCAGTTATGTCTTTAAGGAGCTACACTAGTCATTTGCTGCTCCTACCGCCCCTAAATAGTTTCTTATCGGAATGCTTGCACTTGAACCTCAATTCAAAACGAGATGTGTTTGTGTGCTGTTTTATTGTTGAGAATGAGAACAGACGGAAAAAAGAATATTTTGGAGTTTCTTTTTTTGAAGGATTCCCACAAGAATTAAAATTGTCTTGTTGCCGTGCAGAGTACAATTGCAAAAGGATATTTTATTATGATTCCCTGCGCTTCCTTGTACAAAATACATGTAGGGCGAGAATAATCGGTACAGACTGAATTTGAAAACGTGTTAAATAATACAAAATTTACTATTTTCCTTAATAAATGCCTGCATAATTCTGAATTGTAATAGCTAATTTGACGAATAAGTTATCCTTTAAGAAACGTCATCATGTCGTGAGGATAAACCACAATCAATTAAAGGTTGAGAACTTTTTTGCAAAAAGAAATTTTCAAAACTGCAGAAGAAATATGCCTGCATTTTAAGATATAGGTAACCCTACTGGGACAGGCCAAGAACTTGTTTTAAAGATATTAAGATATAGATATATTAACTTAATACCTTCTCATTTTTTAATTTCCTACATTTTGAAGTCATCTGAATATTATATTTCATCCAATATTTCAAAACCATTTCAAACCAATGTGCCAATGTACTTAAATGTTTGAACTCAAAAATCGTCGCCAACAAGTTCAACGCAGGACTCTGTTTTTGAATCACGAGCAAAATTTTACCTGACAAACTAGAGGAGAAGTTCTGGAGAGCGAACTGGAATTCTCTGTTAATATGAGGCGCAATAGATACAAAATTTCTATTGTGTAAGATCGTGCACTTTCACTCGCCGACCAATCATTATAATACTGTGGACCTTTTGGTTGGTTTGTAGTATTACTGTTTCCATTGAATGTCTGCAAGATTTTTTATTTTAATTGGTTGTATGACCTTGTCCAAATTCATTATTCTGCTTGTACACGTATTTCATTTCTTTCGGATTCGAACTTTCATTTGACAAAATATAATTTCTGCATGAAACTTATTTTTTTTTGTTCTCGTTCGTTCGTTTGTTTTTTTGTTCTCTCATACGATCTGGAAAGTTGAAGTTTAATATAAATATATTTCATATTCTTAGACAAGTTTGCCACAAAATTGAATAAAATCTGCAAGCGGAGGAAGTAGTCCGATTCAACCGTAATGATGGAGAGGGACACTGTTGATTTTTATAGTCATAGTGCCCAGTCATCAAATAGTGGAGAGGAGCGATACTACAGATTCTTATAGTCATGGTTCCCAATCACAAATGCAAAAGTATGTAGGGACACACTGATTCCTATAGTCATGGATCCCAACTATGTAGTTACTTTGACTAATATACTAACCCACCCCAATAAATCACAAGAGACGGATCTTTTACTTTTTGCGGCGGTCGAGTTTGGAAAGCCGAGAGCAACGGACGGCACACGGACACTGAGGTCGTCGTCGTTACATTGAATCTCCCTCTGAATTATTAATACTACACTACTGAATTCTTAATAAATTTAGATATAATTATTTGAAACACAGGACTTTCATTATCCTGAAACCTGGCTGAGTATTACGCCGTGTAATTGGTTACAATATGTGATGGTTAATCAAAACATAATTCATAATACTGTGGAACGCGATCCGTGGTGTTGCCATCTTTTTAATTTTGAGGCTAACAAATCTCACACCGTGGGCGGCAAATTCGCCAAATTTTTTAACATTAAAAAGAAGGGAGATAGCCTTATTTTTCTACGGTGGACTAAGGAAATTTCTCTTTTGAAATATGGGTTATCCATTCGCCACCGGTCTGGCGAGGCTGTCAGCTGTCAAATACCTGACATCTGAAGTGTTATTTATTTAGTTAAAGGTTGACCATTTACGAATATGAACGAAGAACGCGTAGAAATAGCTAAAACTTACCATAAAGTGGTGATTCAAACGTGAGCTTTCAGTCAAACAAAAAGTTATCTTCTGAGATGTAACTTTAGCGTACCTAACTCCACCTAAGTATGAACAGAACGACTTAAGCTTGGTTTCGCTTGAACCAAAATGAATTGCTTTATTATATTTAAAATAATATTGAACAGATGAATGTTAGTCTGAACGAGTGCTCTGCTGACAGTACTCGTACTGCCTTCTTTTTAACGCGAGGTCTGTTGTTAGCAAATCGTCATCAACGTCAAAACCAGTACATGTTGATTTGTTACATCTTGATGAACATTATCACTGCTTGATGATGAAGTTTATGTATCTGAGTGTTTTTTGATTTGTGCGACAATGAAAGTGTACGCCATTATAAGGTTATTCATTTATCAAACGGGTAACCGACACAGAATTAATTTCTCACTTTGTGGTTATCACACATGGGGCTCGAAGAACCCAAAGGTGATTGTGGCACAGCCATTGCATTCTGAATAAATGACTGTTTGGTATGCATTATATTCTGGAGGTGCGATTGGGCCATATTTTTCGTAAATGACGCTGAAGGAAACTCAAAAGGATCCAAAGTTCCAACCAATCCGGAGGTGGTCATTTAAATGATATTGCACTATGTACATAATTGCAACGTCCAAGCAGTATAATTAAATAAAAGTTTTATTGAAATCATAGCCTTACTCGTATGTGCGCTTTATTTAACTTTACTTGAAAACAAAAAATGGTCTACCCTATACAATGTCGTACGAGGTAAGTAAAAAAGCGATGTTTGTATTACTTTTAATGAATTCTTGATGTTGGAAATCTTCAGTAAAAAGTACGTAGATTTTTTGTGGATCATTTTACTCCTTTATCTTTTATTCTAAAGTGAGCTTTTGGTACTTTTTCAGCGAAAGCAAAGAAATATTTAAAAATGGACGCCTTGATCAGTAGGATGTTATGCGAACAGATTGTCCTGTTAATTCCAGTATTGGTCGTGGAAGAAGACAAATCGATCACTGAGTCAGATTTGATTAGCCTTGAGACGGAGAATGCCTAGATTTTGTGTTAAAGTCATATGCAAATAATCTCTTGGAAAGGAAATTAAGAATATTCCGTTTAACTCTTACCTTGTAGTTATGACTCAAAAGAAACAAAATATGTCCAAACAGTCAATTAATGCACTTTGATTAAATTTCTACAAAAGTTTTCTACATAAATTCCAGTCAAGAGTAATAAATAAATGAAAAGTTCAAAAGAGTTATAAGAATACAATATGGTATGTTTTTTTCGGAATAAGATATAGTTTAACTTTCAAATGTTCTACAAATATGAAGTTTTCTTTAGCTTAGTGGATACCGTAGAAGATTACAAATCAATGTCTCTTCTTTTTACAATTATATATTTTTTGCAAGCAGTAACAGCTTTACAACTAAAATTGTTAGAATGAGTTCCAAAATATGCTAGAAAAATATGGATCAAATTTGATTGGACACCAACACAAAACAATTTTTATGAAATCCATATTTGGAAACATTTTCCAGAGATTCTACCTTATTGGACTTCTTGCACAATACTTACTGATACTTAGAAACCCAATTTTGAAATAGTCTAAATCACACCACCACAAACTCGTGCTGAATTTCCAACAATAACTCAAACGAATTTCTAATTTATTTTATAATCCACCAAAAGTCGTTGTCCTTTATCTTCCGACCATTACTGTGAGCATTGCAGTAACATCATAATTTAAAATAATATCACATTTTGATGTGATATTTTTCATTGTTATACTTAATAACATAACAATTTTCAATGTTAAGAAATACCATCGTACCATCCTTCGTATGTACAAACGTCTACAGTCTTCCAAAGTAATCCATCCTGTAGAGGTTATTGCCGACCAAGTAGCATCGGAGAATGGGGAATTCATCTGAGCGCGCAATGTCATATCATGTGACATCACACATTGTGCTTTGGAGAATTCTTTGGCACTTTTATTGCGAAAAGTGGAATTTCAGCATTTCATAATCCTTCCTGTGAGACATGAAACATATGATTGTATAGACATATCCTTGTACTTCATCATCATTTTGTGCCCCCTTTGCTGTTTCTTTTTTTTTTTTGATGTACCATAAAAACTGACGAAATGTAAAATTACACCAAAATGCGGGTTCTTCAAAACTGCTGCATTACAAAATCATCACCATCGCCTGTCTTTCGCATCTTACTTTCAAGTAGAATTGTGAATTTGGTTTGAGAGAATCAGCTTTTTTGCAGTGCGAAATAGAATGTATTTTAATCTGCTGCTTTTTTATGAATTTAACTTGAAATATGTTTAAGACTCGTTCCCAAAACAAAAGAATATTTATGAGATTTGCACAAGTGCAGGTTTGCATAAGATTAAAGGATTTCTAAAGAAAAGAAAGCGAAAAACATACAGGCGGCTTTGTTACCTTAAGATTCGTGGTAGTAATAAAGCAATATCGATTTTGCAGTTCAAGGAGACTCGTTAAAAGTAGGGGATATATTTAAGATGGATTTCAGATTTGAATCATTTGATCACTTATCATTTTACTATTTTGGAGTTCACGTAAACCCAATGAAAAAAGTCATGTAAACTGAAGTGTGAAACTGTGGGGTTATCCATTTTTCGTTTTCAAGTAGAGTTAAATAAAACACACATAAAGCGGTGATTTCGACCAAACTTTTATTTTGTTATAATCCTTGGACCTTGCTATTATGTACGTACGAAATACAACGTCGTTTAAATGACTTCTTCGGGATTGGTTACAACGGTGGATCTTTTTGAGATTCCTCCAGTGACATTTTCGAAAAAATACGGTTCAATGACACCTCCAGATCATAATACGCCTCAAACAGTTACTTTTTCTAGATGTAATGGCTTAACCGCAATCACTTCAGGGCTCTCCCAACTCCATATGAGATAATTTTACTTGTTGACGTAAGAACCGACTGAGAAATAGGCTTCATCGTTGAAGAGCATTTGTTCGATTGAAAGCCCAGGTTTGTATCACAACTTTTGTACTAAGCTTGAACTATTTCCACGCGTTCTTCGGTTGTTAAAGAATTCACATTCGTAAATAGCAAACCTTTCACTAAACAAATAACACTTCAGATGAAAGGTATTTAACAGCTGACGGCCTTGTTAGACCGACGGTTTTGAAACCACTGGATGGATAAGGCTATACATGTGTGTGCCGAATGGTTCTCGCAATATAGTCTGCCTGTTACATTCCGGTCGGCTTCATTATTAAAGAAAAGTGGGTTGATGATTCTACCAGCCCTTAAGCTATGCCAAAACGTTGCTCTGGTTGGATCTAATGAGAGCATTTAAACCTCTTCGTTTTTCTTTTCAACACAAACACAACAGTTTCTACACCATTGGCGTAGCCATTAGGCCAGAAATAGGTCTCATGGTCGAATAAATTGTTGATCAAAAAACGGATATTCTTTAAGCATTTCATAGGTCTTTAGACTGAAGCGGTTACGAGTTGGCCGAATTCAATTTTTACACTGATTGTATTTTGTATGCCCTTACATCAAGATCCTTATGCAAAGGATGAGCCAATGTACGCGTTCGATAGATCCATATGTTGAGGACAGCGTTGAACGGATTTTCCACGATCATCGCGTACTTTGTCAGCTACCACCGCTATATTTTCTTCGCTACGTGTTGGAAGTGATGATCATCTATTAACCATTTATGAACACTGGGTTTAAAATTTGCCCATAATAAAATGATAATGTGTTGAATTATTTATGGTCCACAGTATACCTATAAATAATTTTACGCATTGCTTGCAGAAAGCAAATTTCAGTAATACAGCTGAATAATTTCTAAAAACTGTGTAGAGTTAACCTTTTTCATGACGAATCGCTATACAATACTAAATAAAAATATTATGAAAGTTTTACAATATCACATTCTGATACTGTCATAAAATTCCTAAGGGGAAAGATACCTCTAAACTAGACTGTGTAAAAGTCAAAGAAAACTGCAAAGATAAAGTTTGCTCAACGAATGCTTAATTTTTGGGTCAACTTTTTCAACAACTTATTCCTATTTCCAACAACTTCCGTCCATAGAGGTTCTTAGCAAAAATAAAGTTGACATAACTGTAGAAAGGAAATGCCATGGACAGGACAACGATTAGCTGAACACTAAAACTGTGACACCTACAAACTTACTATGAAGAAAGAACTACATACAGATATGGCTTTGTTGCGACCGAGAGACACTTTGTCTCTTGAGTGAGACAATCATCAATCATAATCATTTAAATAGCCGAAATCCTCATCAAGGCGTAGTATTTGCCTTTTATACTGATTTTCGAAAACGTTGCAACGGAAGATAAAGATGGTAAAATCGATCATATATTTTGTAACTGCTTAAAAGAAGCATACGAACCCGGCCCTGAACATGACACTAACATTGTTCTGGAGGATTTCAATGGGAAAACAGGAGGTGGAAGACGCTAGCGGTATAATAATAGCAAAATGCATTCTGCCTTGCAGCATCCGGAACAACGTTCCCACACAATAATATTTATGAGATAGCATCTCTGTCTTCCGATCACAATACGAGAAACCAAACGATCACGTTGCAATCCATGGAAGGCATTCATGTCTAACTCTAAACTTGAATATTCACGAGATCAAGCCAAGCAAAAACCATACATAATCAAGAACAAACGAAACTAGACGTCACTGCATAGCATATCACAGCAAAATGATCCCAACCCTAACGCTTTTGACAGGCATTGGCAACTTATTGCGTATTCGATAGCAGTTGCCCAGTAAACAATACGAGAAACCAAACTATCACGTTGTAATCCATGGAAGGCATTCATGTCTAACATAAACTCGAATATCCACCTTTTACCAGCTGAAGTATACACGAGATGAAGCCAAGCGAGAAACATAAACAATCAGGGCAAAGAAAGCTAGATATCGCTACATGGCATACCGCCGAGATAGTAACCATCTAATCCGACAAATTCCCTTAATTATTGTCACAACATGACCCCAATTCTAACGATTCTGACAGGCATTGGCAACATATGCGAATTCTATAGCATTTGCCGGGTTATATATGTGAGACAATGAGAATACAGCGTCTTTTAAACATATTTATATATTATGAGATAACATCTTATAATACGAGAAATAAAACGACTACATTGTAATACAGAGATGGATGTTGCTCCACGGCATATCACCGTGATAGTAACCGTCTACTCCAACAAACTCCCTCAATTATTGTGACAAAATGTTCCCAATTCTGACGAATTTGACAGTCATTGGCAACATGTTACAAATTCGATAGCAGCTGCCGGGTTATATATGAGACAATGAGAATACAGCGTTTCTTAAATATGATTAGAACAACGTACGCCAGATAATTAAAGTCTATGCTAAGACTGTATTGGAAAAAAGATGATCCAAGAATGTATTTCATACTCTTTTTGCCTTCGCATACGAAGTTCAGGAGTTTACACTAAGTGAAAGACTAAAGCCTGTTCTCTTTGACTTGATTGAACGTAATCAGTGCGGCTTATGAACACTTAAATCCGCGATTGATCAAATACTTATATTACGGCAAATCCTACAGAAAACTCAAATAGAAGAGATCGACATCGACATGCGACAATCCTATACTGCAAAAATCATATACATTACACTAACTGACATGAAATCTTCACTGAAGCTAAGCAAATATCTTTGTTAAACATTTTATACCAAATAAGAATTCGGACAAGGCCACAGCCTATTGTACGATCCTTTCAGCATACCTTTAGAGACGACTATGAGGAAAGCTGCCATAAACAGGACGGGTATCATTTCCAACAAAAGCTAAAGATAACTTGCGTACGCTGCTAATGTAGATATTGATAGCAGAAAACTGCAGTCTTCTCAAACATTGAGAAGGAATCAGCAAAAATAATTCTGGTGGTAAATGAGTACAAAACAAAGTTATTGGTTTCAGCGAACGAAAAGTAAATTCAATGGGAATGCTGTACGATAGGTGGCAACTATATATATATTTTTTTTTTTATCTCGACCCCGCTATTGATAAAATAATGATGTCAATCTGCAGATTAAAAGGAGAATATTGCTTGCGAACGCATGTACTAAACAAGCGGTTTGATAACGAAGCCCTTACCCGACGGACAAAAATTCAGCAGTATCAGAAATTGATTTTACTTGTCTTGCTCTAAAGCGTAGAAACCTGGGCTGTAACACAAACAGAGCAATCAGTTATGGGAGTTTTCGAGAGGGAAATAAACGGACCAATCATCATCAATGTGTGGTATTCGCTTAGTACAGACTATAAGTCAACCAAATCAAAATACAGCGATTGTGTTGGCTGGGTTATGAACCCACATGCTTCAGCTTGACAAGATTTTGTCAACGAACTCGCTAGATGACACTGAAGAGAGTAGGGAAAGTTTCATTGAAAGGTTTTCGAATTACTGTCTAGACTGAATGTGACGAATTGGAGAAGAAGCTTAGAAGATGGCAGAGCTTGGAGTTGTTTTATACGGACGGTATATAATAAATAATCCAAATAAACTCAAAGCGTAGTGTAGAATATGCCTAGAAAAAAACTCCATCGGAAGGACTAGGGTTAGGATACGATATCAAAACTTGATGCACCATCATTCTTGTTAAAGATTTGTATTTGTTGCTGCCCTAAATTGTTTATTTGTGTGTAAGTGGACTAAAGACTTTATTCATAAATGTTTAATGAAGGTTTTTAATCAAAATTTCGCACTTAAAAAGTTATTCAAACAAACAACAAATGATTATACATATAAATGATTATAAGGCCCCATAGGTATACCAATAAAACTGAACACAATGGTTTTGAAATTTGGAAATTGCGAAGTGGGGTACAATAGACGTAGCTATTGCTTAGGTTCATTCCTAGTACAATTTTTTGAATGTTCGTAGAATTTTCCTTAATTCATAATATTCATAATATTTGCAGCAATTGAACACCAATCAGCGAGAATTAAAATTAATTTTTGGAAAACAACAGATTCTCAGAATAACCATCTATATATTTAAAACCTAAGTTGTGTGGGTGCTATACTTTGTTCGTGAAATGGCTCTCTGATCTCTGAGATTGTAGCCTGGAAATCATCAAAATCCCCACATAAAATTATGACTTTAGTTCCACAATGGTACTTCACGCCGCTTACATTTAGGATTCTTTATGCTCTGAATAATAATTTCAATAATTCACATATAATTACAAATCCTTCTTCTTCTTCAAGTACAGCAAAGACATCCATTTATCATCCTAAATTATCACCCAGAGGACGAAATTCTAAATTTGCAAATTATTGTTAAAAACGACATGAAAGCTCAAAATATTCAACTCCCGTTTGATGTTCTTAATAAATGCTACAATAAACTTGGAATCATTTGGGTCTTATATTGTTGTCATCATTAAATTGTCAGTGTTTCTTTAGCGAGAGCAAAATTCATTAATTTCCTCTATTTGTCATACTAAAGATGTCACGTTCTATGCTTAGTATTAAGTACATGTATGTTAATGTTCTTCTAATTTCTCCACTCAAGTTTTTGAATGGAATTTGGCATTTTTTTCTCGCTCATTTCATATTCCCAAATTACACATTTCGCAAATCCGGCAAGGCACATAAAACAATATCGACATTTAAAACTCACGAAACATTAACAATGACAATAATGATGACGGTAAGGATAACATCATCATCATCATCGTCATCGTCATCGTCATCGTCATACTCATTTGAACTCTACTCCATATAATATTCATGCAATTATAAAATTATTGTTGCATAGCGTTTGTTGTGCCACAGCGTGTGACAACAGCAGCAGCAGCAGCAGCAGCTTAACGCAAAAACTCAGGAGAGCAGAACAAACGACAAAGTTTTCACAATGATTTGTCTCATATGATTTCCATGACGCGAAGGCAAACAAGCGAGAGGAAGAGAGAGAGGGGACATGTTGCTGATACGAATATAACAAATGTTGCTATCACCAACGGAGTTGTTGTTGTTACCAACAATGATGTTGCCCGTGTTGTCGTTGCTGTTACTGTTGCTGGTTGCTGGTTGTACATCATGTTTCCCACATGTATAATTTCACGCATTATAAACGTTTTTAGAAAAATCAAGGGAAATAAAAAAGCGAGTAAAATACAACTGGCGTAACAACAAAGGACACACATTCCTGGGTAAAAAAGTTGGTCCTTCATCAAGTGATTTAACAAGCGTTAAGGTTATATACCACAAAGTTACAATGAGCAAGAACAGTGGAAAAGGAGGCGGTACATTGAAATACGTTTTAAATTGCGGAAAATTTTCACAAGAAAATCATGCATAGGAAAGTGTGTGATGAGATTTCCACTAAGAAGACACCCATAGCCAAACAAAAAGGCCAGGAAAGCAACTTTTTCAAATACTTCTTAAATCAAAAAAAGTCTAGAAAGACAAAATTCTTATATACACAGAGCGTACACTTTTCTTACACCTTTCTTAAATCTTTCTTACACCTTTCACAAAACAAAATTTTGAAGAATACGTTTCATTTACGAATCTATATCAGAAGAGTTATTCTTTCATAGAAATATGTCTCAAAAACAAACCTCATACAGAAAAGTGTCTGATAAGACAAATTCCATGCAGCAAAAACACCGAGAATATAATTGTCATATGGAAGCCTGTCTAGAAATACATGTTCGTATAGGAAATAATGTTAAAATATATTTTCTGTATGGAAAGATGTTTGAGATGACAGACTTCCACCTGAAAACTAGGCAGTTGAGAATGAACCTTCACTATTCGTGTGTTTTTAAAAATAAATGTGTTTGAGTATCTTAGAAATGTGTTTGCAAAGACAATTTCCATTTGGAAAGGTGAAAGAATAAACGATCTTCGCAAAATGAGTGTCGGAAAGGATTTTCATTTCCTTATATAGAAAGGCGTCTAAGAAACAATTTCCTTTGTAGGATGAGAATGCGTCTTAGAAGACAGCTTAGATAAAGAAATAGGAGAGGAATATCATTTTTCATACTGAAAAGTATTTGGGAAAATAATTCTTGTACTGAAAAGTGTACTGTATTCAGCCAGAATAAGTGTGTGAAAATGCACTTTTCATATCAATGTTTCTGAGAATAATTACTTTTCATATAAAAAAACTTCTGAAAAAATACTTTTCATATAGAGAACGACGCTAGGAAAACGCATTTCATTTATAAATTCTTCTCGTAAGAGAATAAATGAGAAGACACTTTAATTTCTATATGAGTGAGAATGCTTGGAAAGAAATGAAAATGTGTCTAAAAAATAAATTTTATACAGAAAAATATCTAAGAAGTCTCTTTTCATATAGAAAATTTTCTAAGAAGACACTTCTCGTATAGAAAATTACCTAAGAAGGCATAGTGTTCTAGAAGAGGAGCATTTTATACAGTTAATTATATTTGTCGAGATGTAAATTATGGATAATTGCTACGAACCATACTTGCTAATGGTGCATCATTTTTTTTTTTTTTCTTTGTATCTGCCTACATGTACATTTATTGTAAAGGACATTTTTCGTATGGAAAATCATATGGAACCACACCTTTCGTATAGAAAAGAGCATAGGAGAACATCTTTCGTATTGAAAAGTGTTTATGCAGATAATATTCTTATAGAAAAGTGTATAAGAAAACATTTTGTATATAGAAAAGTGTATGAGAAGACACAAATCGTGAGGCGAAGTATATGGGAAAATACTATTAGTACAGAAAATATACTGCTTGTATAGAAAACGATACATTTCTTATAGAAAAGTGAAATACAAGACACAAGACAAGTATATGAGAAGATATTTTTAGTGTAGAAAGGAATTTAGGTGTAAAAATGTTTATGAGGACAAGTGTCGTATAGAAAACTGGATGAGAAGTCATGTAAAATCCAAATGTCGATGCAATGCTAGTGAATTTGCCAGATTTGGTCTGAAGATTTAATTTGGAACTTAGGTTCGGGGAAAGGGAATGGAAGTTTTGTGGAAGATGTGTATACTTACGAGGGGGTTTCATAATGGAGGAGAGGAAACAGACATCGGTTCACTTACATTATTATCGGGTTATATTCGTATGTTGAGAGCGGCTGGCGGAAAAAGAGAATAAGTATCTCGCTAATTTCAACCAGGAGCCCTCAGTGCCCCGCTATGTTGCCATATGAGCGCAACAAAATAGGGGTTTCTATAGTTACATTGTTATTCGAAGGGGCCTTTACGCAAGCAAATAGAATAGTTAATTTTTACAACTTGAAATGTTTACAAATTGTTCGATACAAGCGATTCAACTTAATTCAGTGTTACTTGATATAAAGCAACTGTAATTCCATTTATTTCAATTCAATTCAATTCAATTCAAAAATTTCATTTAATTCATAATTTAGAATTTGTAATTTATTTTACTTTATCATTTTTCAATTCATGGGAAGGAAGGATTAACTACGTTGAACATCCTGCCCGCTTTGGCCTTTAATGTCAATTAATTATTGAGACAGCCTTCCTCTCAGTCGTTCCACAGCCCTCAAAGCCACTTGCAACATTCGGCGTTGTTGTAACGTTGGTAAATCAATCCATGGGTCAGGATTGATGCTTTCCTGCAGATCAGTTCTCGATGCACAATTAGAACAATTGGAATTCGTAATTTACTTTATCATTTTCAAATTCATGGGAAGGAAGGATTAACGTTCAACAAGTCATTTTTTCTTAAAAATAATGTTTGAGAATACACTTTTCGTACAGAAAATTATAAGATAAGATATTTTTATTACAAGAAAGTGTATGTTTAGAAAAGTGCAGGAGAGGAATTTTACCGGACGACAAGTTTCGTATAGAAAAGTACGTGGGAAAAATAGTTTCGAAAGAGCACTCTGTGAGAAGTCAATATTTGTATAGAAACGTTTCTGAGAAATTACTTTTCATGCAGAAAATTGTGTAAAAAATGCTTCTCTTACAGGAAAATATCTGAAAAGATGCTTCTTGCACAGAAACTTGTCTGAGAAGATACTGTTCTTAATCAAATTTTTTAGACTACATATTTCATTCCATGAAGTGAGTGAAAAAAACTTTTCTTCATAGAAAGATGAGAAGACACTTTTCGCAAAGAAAAGTGTATAAAAGGACACTTTTCATAGAGAAATGTAACTGGGAAAGAACTCTTAATATCGGAAACTGTCTTAGAAGAAGAAGAACTACTCCGAAAGAAAATCTCTTTTGACTCTGGGAGAGTTGATTACGCTTGTTATGGCGGAAATGCAGTTAAAGTCCTCCAATTAAGTATAATCTCAAGAAACTTTACGGTCCGTTAATACCCAAAATCTATTGACTTTAATGCCCCTGATGTTTTACTATCGATTTATTGAGAACGGAAAACGTGCATAACAGAACCAACAAATTTCGATGATCCAAAGTAATGTATTCGAATGATAGTTGAGGCAATTCTAGGTGCAGTAATGGATACCAATGTCGGAAATGCGCCACCCAGTGCGAAATTCATTTATATCCAATATGAATCAAAATAAAAATTATTTGAGTTCCTTAATGCAGCAATTTTATCAGCTAGCCAGCAGAAAGTATCGGAAAAAAACGCAAGGAGAGAGGTTACACTTTTCACATAGAAAAGCATTGGGAACATCGCTTATACAAATGAATATCTGTGGACTCACTGTTAGTTTAGAAAAAGAGAATTGGAAGAAACGGTTCATATACAAGAACGTCGACAAAAAATAATATAAAAATTCGGGGTTCAAATAGGAAATATATCTTCAGACTTTTTACTGTAAGGTCTCTAACAAGAAAACTTTTCTTATAAGTGTGTAAGAGAATACCGTTCTTGTATAGAGAAAGGCTTTTCATATAGAAAACTATCTGAGAACTATTGCTTTATTCAGACATATATTCATTTCTGGAAACTTTTCTTATAAATATCTGAGAGAATACCGTTCTTAAATACAAAAAAGTTTCTCATATAGCAAACTATCTGAGAACTATTGCTTTATTCAGATATAATGTGAGAAAGTATAAATACTTATTGTCGAAAAGTAGCCAAGTGGAGGCTTTTGGTTTAAAATATATGTAAGGAAATACTGAAGATTTTTTTAAACTCCTTCTATCATACCGAGTTATCCACTTTTTCAGTTTCAAGAATAAAGTTAAATAAAACACACATAATGCTATGATTTTGATGAAACTTTTACTTTATTATAATGCTTGGACATTGCCATTATGTACGAAATACAAAGTCATTTCAAAAGGCCTTTGGAGGTAGGTTTCGGCCAAGTTTTCGCAATTTTCGGGCAATATCTCGGCTATAATTTGACGAATGTTGGGCTTCAAATGTTGCAACGTTAGGTTTCAATGTTTCCGCTTGAACTTGGTCTTAGACGCAGCCCCACAAAAAAAGTCTAATGCCATCAACTCTCGTGATCTTGATGGCCAATTGATGCTGCCAAAACAAGAAATTACACTTTCTGGAAACTTCTCATGCAATAAAGTCAAAATCGGTCGTGTTATATGGCTCGTGGCAATGTTTTGTTTTAACAGCATAGCGTCCGCCTCATAATCTTCAATTACAGGTCCAAGAAAGTCGATTATTATACGGTCATAGTGCACTGAAATTAAATTCAGCTTATCTGCCACACTTTTCTCAACAGAAGAGACATTTTAGGCAGTGAATACATTGCGATGATGCACAGGCCTTACCACATCTGTAATGCTTCCAGTCTTTATAATCTTGCCTTTAAAATCTTGTCAATTTCTTGCACAGTAGCTCGATAATCACCCCATAATGCACGAAATGTGTTCATGTTTGAATCGTCACTTTTGTAGCAGTAGGTTTTTATCAATTTTTAAGCGTTCTTCGGTTGTTAATCGTTCCATATTCGTAAATGCCAAATCTTTCACTAAATAAATAACACTTTAGACAGACAGTTATGTAACATCTGACAGCCTTACCAGACCGGCGGTTTTGAAACCATTATATGGATGCCAACTCTAAGTACGTCTCTTGTTAGTCACCACTCATAAGCAAAATTTTGTGGTAAGCAACTTTTGCATTGAAAAATTTTTCGTGTAACAAAGTTCTGGAGAGACTTCTTTCATATTGAAAATTGTGCTGTGTAGAAATGTGACAAAAATGATAATTTTCTTATATAGAAAAGCGGCTGTGGAAACACTTTCAATACACATACTTTTCTTATATGGCAAGATACAAATACTGTTCATCGACATATGCTTCTGTAGAGACTTTTCCTTTAGGGTAGAATCTATGAAGAGTAATGCCCCTTCTTTTCCCAAACCACTGTGACTAAATTTAATGGAACACAAATTGAAACACGAAAATAACAACCATAACAACTCGCCTTCATATGAAACTACCTCAGCAAATAGCGCAGCCACAAATCGTCCTCATTATCATGGTGACGGTGCTCTCACAAGCCACCAAAGGATATGTTGCCACACTACTCCAAGGACAACTTACAATCACAAACATGAAACATTTTAATTCTTAACTCCTTTGTGACAAATCTGTACATAAACATGTTTGAAACAACAGAAAAAGTAATGTGGAGTTGGTCGTCTCTTCGTTTTTTTGCAGTATAAATTATGAAGCAGTAAATGCTCTGTGTGCCGACGCGATTCACAAGTTGTAGGGCAAAGTTGTCGAGGGGGTGGATGGAACGGTTGTTATTCAAATGAATGGGCAATAAAAAGAAAGTTGTTACTTTTTCTCAAATGTACCGTGATGAATTCCACCAATTCCATTCAACACTTTCGTTCAGCTTTCAGGTTAGAGCGTGAAGGAAACTCAAATTTTATGAAGCCATAAATCGGTTGATAGTTGTTGTTGAGAAAGGAAAGTTCTGTTGGGTTATAAAGGAGAATTTAAAGTAGCCGATGGAAATGACATAAACATTTCAACAGGCTATAAAGGATTTCAACAATTTCTAATGAAGGTATATTTTTATGGAAATATTTTCAAAAAAAAAGTATTGTTATAAAAATATCCTAACATACTGCATGCAGTTGAAGGTGAGTACAGCCATTTCCATTTGGTCCTGTACTGACTCCCATTGTCGAAAGAGGGCTGTCAAGAATATTGCTGGTTGATTGTTGATTAAAATCTTCATCATCTTAGCAAGCATTTAGGAAGCACTTTAACATTTTGCTAAAATTTGCCATAAAACTATGCTAAAAAAGGACGCATTTTAGTTATAAATGTGCTTAAATTCTAGGTCCCATTTTTATATGTATATATGGGTTGTGCATATATATATATATATATATACAATTCTTTGTACTCTCTTATGTATATACATATATACAAGGTGGGATCCAAAACGCATATTCGATTTTGCAATTTTTGTTTCTGTTATTCTGGTCTACAAGTCTGTTGACAATATCAGCCATTTTGGATTGTCAGTTTGTTTTTGACAGATAAAAAGCTTAGTCGTGTTTTAGTGTGCTCTTCGAGTTTTTATTATTCGAAAAATGGATCAAAGGAACCATATTAAGTTTTGTGTAAAAAATTAAATTGAATGTGCAAGGACATTTGAAATGTTGACTGTGGTGTTTGGCGAGTCTACTATGAGCAGAACACAAGTTTAATTGTGGTACAACCGGTTTAAGGAAGGCCGAGAAGATGTCAATGACGATTATCGTCCTGGTCGCCCGAGCACTTCAACAACCGATGAAAACATTGAAGCAGTGAAGAAAATGATTTTGGATAATCGTCGAATCACTATTAGAGAGGTGGCTGATGATGTTGCCATTTCGTTTGGCTCATGCTAAGCAATTTTTACGGATGTTTAGGCATGCAACGTGCGGCAGCGAAGACTGTTCCAAAATTGCTAAATTTTGAGTAAAAACAACGTCGCGTGGACGTCGCTCAGGAGCTGTTGAATGTCGTCAACGACGATCCAGATTTCCTCAAGAAGGTTATAACTGGTGACGAATCATGGGTGTTTGGCTATAACATTACAACCAAAGCCCAATCATCCCAATGGAAGCATCCAGAAGAGCCAAGACCGAAAAAATCACGTCAAGTTCGGTCAAATTGAAGGTTTTGTTCACTGTTTTCTTCGATTGCAATGGCGTGGTGCATCATGAATTCTTGCCACAAGGTCGTTCGTTCAATAAGGAATACTACCTTGAAGTTATGCGCCGTTTGCGTGAAGCAATTCGTCAGAAACGCGCAGAATTGTGGAAAAATCAATCATGGATTTTGCACCATGATAACGCACCAGGTCATACATCGATGCTTGTGCGTGAGTTTTTGACCAAAAGCAAAACCGCAATCATGCCTCAACCACCGTATTCACCGGACTTGGCCTCCGCTGACTTTTTCCTCTTCCCAAAACTGAAGACACCGATGAAAAGAAAGCGTTTTACTACGATTGAGGAGATAAAAGAAAAATCCATACAGGAGCTGTTGGGGATACCAAAAAGGGCGTTTCAGAAGTGTTTCGAGGAGTGGAAAAAACGCTGGCATAAGTGTATTATATCTGAGGAGGGAATACTTTGAAGGGGACAAGATAGTTAATGATGAATAAATAAATACTTTTTGAAAGAATTGAAATTGTGTGTGTTTTATTTAACCTTACTTATGAAACCTAAACATTAATAACCCTATATTTGAAACCACTTCAACAACTTTAACTAGGCCATATACAGAGTCGAGTCGCAATAAAATCGACTCATAACCGCAACGGATGGGGACTGACGATCAAAAGTGTGAAAATGGTTGTATAGGGTGGCGCATAGGCAACGTTAAGATTTGATCAGTGAATACATTTTTTGCCTAAGTCTTTTTTTTCGCTTCTTTACAAAATTAACTAAATAATACTTGGGAAGTTTATGATGGAAAGGCTCAGCACAGAACAAAGAACCAAAGTTGTTCAATTTTACGTTGAAAGTCAGCATTCGATTATTCAGATCATATCGAAATTTCTTTCATGTTCGAAATGCTCCTACCACTCCAACAATTAACCGATTGGTTCAGGGTTTTGGGCTGTCTGTGATCTTCCGCGTCCTGGAAGACCTCGTGCGGTTCGAAATGAAGTGACCATTGCTCGAGTGCAAGCAAGTATTGAGGAAAACCCCGAAACTTCCACCGAGAGGCGTTCTCACCAGCTAGAGATGTCTTTTCATATGTTACATCTTTTCCCATACAAGATGCAATTGGTTAACGAGTTAAAATCAAATGATGCACAAGAACGCATTCAATATAGCCGGTGCAAACGGTGAAGTGTGTTTTTAGTGGGATTGACAGGTAATCATGTGCAATCCTCTATAATCAAACTATTGATTCAGACCTGTAATGTCAGCGATTGAGCCGTCTGTAAGAAGCAATCACCCAGAATAAGCTTTAGCTG
This sequence comes from Philornis downsi, assembly GCA_019455685.1. Classification (NCBI taxonomy): domain Eukaryota; kingdom Metazoa; phylum Arthropoda; class Insecta; order Diptera; family Muscidae; genus Philornis; species Philornis downsi. The sequence continues at coordinate 7,689,466 of JAHXMU010000136.1, read as the reverse complement.
TAGCTAATCGAGGATTTAGGTTTAATCAGGATAATGCCTGACCGTATACATCGATTGTGACTTGGCAGAAATTCCAGAAGCTTGACTGAAAGGTTTTTAAGCATCCATCTTATACTTCAGATCTGGCACTAAGCGGTTATCACCTATTCTTGTTTATGGCGATTGATTTTCCTGGTGAAAAGTTCACTCCAGTCGATGCTCGTGAAAATCAGCTGTCCTAGACAAGGTTTTCTATGAGAGAGGTATAATGGAATTGCCTTCAAAATGACAACAAAGGTGCAAATTGGATTATTCTAATTATGCCGGATGAAGTCTTCAACGTCATGCAAAAATAATGGAATTATTTTTACCATAGCTTATAGAAAACTATATGGTCACTTCAAGATTTATATAGAGATTCTCCAGGATTAAAAACTCACAAAACTCTCCCAATTCATTAATACCCATACAAAAATCGATAATAGGGTTTCATTAGGTTTGCGTTTCGTTGTTAAGGATTGTCTGCATGCTCTCTGATTATTGCTCACTTGTAAAGGATTTAAAGGCTTTAAAGTTTTGGCCTTTTTGTTTGTTATCCTCCAACAACTATGCAGCTGCTGACCTTTTTCTGTTGTTAGCTGATTATGGCTGATTTTTTATTTTGTTTTGTTGGTTTCTTGTTGCTTTTATTGCCTTTTGTTAAAGTTACCAACTGGTTAAACCTAATGAAGAGGAGAGCTTATTACGAAGAGGGGGCATTTTTAAAGCATTATATCTTTATTTCAATCCACTGGGGTTCAGTAAGGGTTGTTCTGTATGAATAGTGAGGCCAGTATTGTATTTGTTTCCATTTCATTTTTTTTGAGGAGGTATGGAAAAAGGTTATCGAAAGTTTTTTTTTTTATTTGGCCTAGCTTTTGCTTTTAGTTTGTAGCCTGTCCTCAAACCACTTGATGTACGGTAGAGAGATAAAGAGGGATTGTGTTTTTTGTTTTATTTCATTATTTATAAAAAAAATACATACAACTGCTTCATTATGCGGGATAAACCTTTTTGTGTTGCTTGAAGTGAAGTGTTATGACGACCTTTAAAGGGGAACCGAATGGCATTGTAGGTTCATTGCAGGATTTGTAAAAATTTCCCATGGCAACCGAAGCTTTCGGAACCTATGACATTACTTATTAGATGAATTTAATTCATATAAATTAAAAATTAGTCCATTAAAATGGTCAATTCAAATTGAAATTAGATGAGAGTTCGAGAATAGTTAAATTAAAATAGTTATTGAATAAAATAGTTTTAATAGTGAAAAGTTAAGTTAAACCCTAATGAATCCAAAAACAAATATTTTGCTTGGCTATAAACGTGAAATTTCTTCAAAACCCGGCCTATTTGAAACCTCTTTTGGTACTTTTGCAGCTTCCCAAAAAGATGTTTACCAAATTACAAGTGTTGGTGATCAAAAAATTACAAACCTTATCAAAAATTTGCTAAATCATGAAACGAAAATAATTTGGGTAGTTTAATTTTGTTTTTGTTTTTTGTAATGTTATTTTAAAAAGAATTTCAGTGTTTTTCCTATAGATGACATTAGTGATACGCCTCCCGTATTGTTCAATTGCGATGGAATCACGCTAGATGGCGTTAGGAAGTTCTTTTTGAATGCTTGACTCGGTATTGTGTGAGAGCGCGTTAAAGATGGACACTAGCTAAGAGAAAATACGCCATATTTTACAGTTGTTCTTGGAAAATGCATGTCAGGCGCCGGAGGACCTGAATAATGCTAATTCATGACCATTAGCATTATTCACATTCTCCGGCGCCTGAAATGCATTTTCCAAGAACAACTGTACTAGCCAATCATGCCCAATTTTGGTATTATCGATTCCATTCTGGTAATAGAATTTGCTTAATATTGAAACGAAAACATTTTGGTTATTTTTATTTTTATTTCATTTATTGAAAAATTATGATATTTCTTATTAAATCAAAAAAAAAAAGGAACAAAAATATATAAATTTTTCATTACATTATTTTATTCTTTATCAAAATAACTGAAGTTTGTTAATATAACAATCCTTTTTTAATTGATGGAAAACCCAGGAATTTCATTTAGTTGATCTAACTTATAAGTTAAAACACATTTCCTTCCATCCCATGAATGAGCTATGGAAAAGCTTCCCCCATTTATTGAGCTTAGAGGCATTCTATTTTCCAAGTCACTCAACGGGACCTACAGTTTACTGACATTTCCGAACGTCACAGATTGCAAAACACTTACCAGACTTGTCGATTACTCGACTACACGAATTGTTCGAGGAGACCGCCACTTAAATAAAGTTTTGTGCCGGTATGCGGGATTAAACCCGCAATCAACGCATCACCGTCGGCCACACTTGTGAGTAGAAAATAGTCCAAAGAAGCTAAA
>JAHXMU010000136.1:7671226-7687049 GCA_019455685.1 Philornis downsi | reverse complement strand
ACATTACGTTAGCCCTCAAAGATCCCTTGATTTTACTGTATTTGCTTTTTATTTGATGATTTACAAAATATACATATTTTGATGATTTACAATAATTTATGAGAACGATAACTGATAAGCAGTAATGAATAACGATGCACCTAAGTTTAATAATAATACTTAAATACTTAAAAAAAAATTGTATGTTTTTTAACGAGAGATGACACAGACGTTTTGCACGTTAATCTAACAATAATCTACCTGAATTGTGTAGTCGGAGGCTAATTATAAGGCTCATATCGAGAATTATTCCATTGTTTCGAAGAAGAAAATTGTGATCCTTCGGCACATGAGTTTCTAGGGTATCTACCGATTCGTTGCCACCTGTTTTAAAGCCTTTTCATCATTTACTGCTTCTCTCGTCTGATCCATAATGATTTCATTTCTTTATAGACTTTATTCATTTTAAATATTTGATTTTAAGATTTAGTTTCATTTTGTAGTCTTCTTTCGCTTGCAATACTTTTTTCCTGGCCTTATCTTCAGCCAGCCATTTCAACGCCCACCATCCACTCACTGGTTACTTTGCCACCCCCGAAAATCCTTTCAAAATCCGCTTTTAAAGTTTATTGTTGATGTTTTTTTTTATATTCATTTCGTATTTCTTCTTGTTTCAAGCAACTTTGTTTTGTTACATTTTCAGTCCAAATGTTGATTGACCCTTTGAATGCTTGATGGGGGGTTGGGAGTAGGGGCGAAATGATAACGATGGTGCGGAGAAAAAACAAAAGTCCATTTGTTGCATTTAACCCTTTCTTTTGTTGTTTTTTTTTTTATTTTTTTGCATTAATTTGGGTTCGTTGATTGGGTCTGGCGGTTGGGTTCACTGGACGGTTTGGTGAATTCCATCAATTTATCATAAATTCAATTTCTTTTTTCCTTCGTTCACTATTTATTATAATATAAAATATTTATTTATGGTCCTATGATTTTCTTCTCAAATCGATTCAGCGCATTTATAAGCGTTTTTGTTTTATTAATGCAATTTAAATAAATTTCATTTTCATTCCAATTTAATTTATGAATGAATTGCGAGATCCAGGGAAATAAATTGGGGATGTTGTTAATCAAGTATTGCTTTTATGAAAGTTCATCTTTTTTTTGGTTTTTTTTTTTTTTGAGGGTGCAGAAAACACTTGAATTGCATTTTATTCGATTTAAATTAAAAAGTTTTTATTTGGCATCCTTTGTCTGTTTTGTATGATGAAATGACCGGGTCGAAAAGTTTCTTATCCGAAATATGGTTTAATTAAACCCGAGGCAAATTGGAAAACGTGTCGACTTTATTACAAAGCAAAGAACACTCAAATTAGTTGATGCTGCCAAGCCGACCGACCGACCGACTGTGATAATTGGTGATTGGTTTAAAACACCGAGGTTTCTTCCTAAGAACCTCCCAAGAAAGGGGTCGTGATGGAAAGAATATCATCGTTAAGCAATTCAAAATAGACAGAAAAAGTTGAGATGGTAAGAAAAGAGCACGTGTTAGTTCTCCTCACCTATCGTTATTGGAAGGGCTTCTATTCGTGGTAGAAATATTTCGAAATTTCAAAATTTCGACTAGTTTGTAGCTACAGTAACAAACTTTCACCATCACAAGTTTGCATTCAAAAGTAGTAGTAGTACCAACAGTAGAAGGTAGAAATAAATACCTAACAAAGTTTGTTTAAAAAGTCCTTTTTGTTTTTGAACAAAAAAATGAATTTTAACTAGTACAGAAATTTCAGTCAATTTAACTGTTTTTTATATACCTTGCATTTATCTTCGTCCAAAATCCTTTTACTTTAATGTAAGGGCGTAAGACGCTAGAAAATCATGGTAAGTCGTTAGGTTTTATAAGAAATGAAATGAAATAATACGAACGAAATTAAAGCTTTCTCAAGTTCTTTGGTTAGAAAATATAAATGAACCATTAATTGTTATTAAATGTACAATTTAACATGTGCAACCTAGTAAACTTGGCAATAAGGCCTATTTTTATACACCGTTTAACGTTTTTTAATTGATCTCTGCTAAATTATACTACATTAGAAGGATATAATTCTAAAAATACGTGAGTCCTTCTTCTTCTTCTTATGTGGCGACTGGAACAGACAGCATTATCAGCATTATATTATACGCCGCCCGTAGAAAATAATTCCAAACACTTCGATCTTCTGCGCTTCTGCTCTTCTTCTCCAATTTGTCACACCAAATTTCAATAGTATTTCAAAAATATGGTCCTTCCAATGGAGTTTTGGTCGCCTTTTCCTGTGCCGTCCATCGAGTTGGTTGTCGAAAACTTTCCGTGCCGCAGCATTTGGGTCCATCTGCACAACGTTATCCATGATCCAGTCAACGCAATCGCTGTACGTATATTAATGCGATTCACCACGTCGATATCGGCATGTAGCTCATACAGCCCATTGTTCATGCGACGCCGATACTCTCCGTTAGCGAGAGTATATTTCCGGTGTATTTTCCTCTCGAAAACTGTCAGTACTGATTCATCAACTTGCGCCACAACCCAGGATTCTGCGCCATATAACAAGAGGGGTAGAACCAACGTCCGCTACAGTCGGATTTTTGTTAGTCGAGAGAGGGATTTATCATTGAACCGCTTGCTTAGCTCATAGTAGCATCTGTTAACAAGCAATAATCACCTCTTTATCTACATGCTCACATCATTCGTTTTGTTTACAGCGGAACAAAATTATAGCTGTCAACGTTCACACAGCGTCCCAAACGAGTATACTCTTTGTTCGTTGAAACCAATAACTTTGTTTTGTCCCGCTTTACCACCAGACCCATTTTCGCTGCTTCCTTCTCAATGCTTGAGAAAGCTGCAGTAACATCTCGCAGTTTTCGACCAATAATGTCTATGTCAGCTGCATATGTGAGTAACATATGGTTTTTTTGAAGGTGGTCGTGTTAACTGCAGCTTTCCTCATAATCATCTCCAACAGTGTGTTGAAGAGGTCGCATGATAGACTGTCGCCCTGCCTAAATCCTCGTTTGGTGTAAAAAGTTAAATTAGGTAAAATGGATTTTTTTTTTTGAATTACCAGTCAATATAATGCAACATAATTAATACAAATTTAAGTAACTGCAGTCTTCAAATGGGCAAATATTGAGAAAATAAAAATTAAATATCGATAAATTGTTCAAATTGCAAGGAAGTTAACAGAAGGGTTTGTCAACGGTCCCATTTTCATTCTCCGAACTTTATTCACAAAATGTTTTATTGGTGTTAAATTTGATTGAATTCAATGCAACTGTTTAAAAGAATTATACGGCCAGGAGAGGCGAGACTGATTGGTTTTGCAGAGAATAAAAAGCAATATAGTGGAAATAGACTACAACAGTCTACAAATTAGAAAGGATATGTACCTAAGTGTAAAATGCAAATGTTAGAGTGTAAATCTGTCGGATATAGTCCGAAGATTTAATTTGGAATTTAGGATCCTCGACAGAAATTGGAGGTTTGGTGGAAGAACTTAGATTCTTAGTGAGATACTTACTTACGAGGGTTCTCGTACTGGAGGAGAGGAAGATACAACAGTTAACTTACATTATTTTAAGTTTTATTCGTATGTTGAGAGCGGCTGGGAAAGTGGTCCGGTTGGCGGCTGGCGGAAAAAGGGAACAATTATCTCGCTGATTTCAACCTGGAGCCCTCAATGCCCCGCTGGGTTGCCATATGAGCGTAACAAAATTGAGGTTTTTATAGTTACATGGTTATTTGAAGGGGCCTTTGCACAAGCAAATAAATAGTTAATTTTTACAATTTACAATATTTACAAATTGTTTGATACTGGCAATTCAATGTAATTCAACTTAATTCAGTGTAATTTGATATAATGCAATTTTAATTCGAAACAATACTATTTAATTAAAGGCAATTCAATTCAATTTTCCAAAAATTCAATTCAATTCACAATTTGCTTTACTCTACAAAATTCACTTTTCAATTCAATTCATGGGAAGGATTAACTACATTCAACACTAAGAGTATATGGGTTAAATCGGTAGTTTGTATGCGAGATACCACAAGGAGAGTGGTAACGTTGTCAAATTTAAGTTACTGCAGTTATTTTTCTATCAATTTGCAGATAATACATTACGCTATTATTCTTTGACCGCCTCCGATGGTTCTTAGATGGGAAAAGTGGAAGGCAAATGTGATTATCCTATCCACAAATCAAAATCTTGAAAGTGTCATTACAATCAAATAAGCAGCAGAGCAAACTATAAAAAAACTTCATTTTTCGGGTTTGGAAGTAAAAATAAATAAAACACACATTAAGCTATGATTTCGATGAAACTTCTACTTCATCATAATGCTTGGACCTTGCCATTATGTGCGAAATATAATGTCATTTAAGTGACCGCCGCTGGATTGTACACTTTTTTGCACATTTGGCGATAACTTGACGAATGTTGGTTTTCAAATGCTTCTACGTTTGGGAATTATCCGCGTAAACACGTTCTTTGACGTAACCCCACAAACAAAGTCTAAGGGCGTCAAATCGCATGATTTAGGTGGCCAATTGATGCTGCCAAAACGTGCAATTACGCCTTCTGAAAACTTCTCATGCAATAAAGCCAATATCGGTTATGTTGTGTGGCTCGTGACACCATCTTGTTGAAACCAAATATCGTCTAGTTCATAATCTTCAGTTCCAAACCAAGAAAATGTTAGTTATCACACGGTAGTAGCGTTCTGAATTGACAGTTCCTCCGGCGTCATTTTCGGAAAAATATTGCCCAGTGACATCTCCAGACCATAATGGGTACCAAACAGTCACTTTTTCCAGATGTCATGGCTTTTACACAACCACTTCTGGGTTATCTGAGACCCATATGCGACAATTTTGCTTGTTAAAGTAACCACCGAGAGAGAAATAAGCATCATTTGTAAATGATCAACCGGCTTTAATTGTTGCGTGAGTCGGATTCTAAATATATGGATGGAGGTGTAAATCCAAATGCAAAATACACCATAATGAGCTGCAAGATAGACCGGGACTGCCTTGGAATCGACAAATACGGATTATCCGCCACACTTTCACTAACAGAATGCATTTTTAACGCTTCCTGTCTCTTTATAATCTTTCCAATTCCTTGCGCAGTAGCTCGACTATGATGACCATTATCATTCTTTGTAGTAAGTTTTAACAATACTTGAGCGATCTTCATTCGTAACTGGCAGATCTTTAAGTAAATGAACACTTCAAATGACAGGTATTTAACAGCTGACGGCTCTGTCAGACTGGCGGTTTTGCAAGCAGTATTTAACTAACCTTGTACATGCAAGCGTACATTTTCCGTGTATTAATGCATTAACTAGAAGTAGATCCATACGACTGCGGTAAAGGTTTGAACTAGTTTTAGATCAATTTGTGTAAGAATGATATCGAATTATTGATCGGTGTGACCGATTTCTTATGTAAGTTAGGTTAGGTTAGGTCAGTGTGGCAGTCTCAATAGACAGACTTACTTAGACTTCGTAGCCCATTGTGATAGCACGAAAACTGGAGACATGGATGTCTCTAGTTTCCCCGTTGAACCATTCTGAGCACCTTAAGAGGCTCTTATGTGTCGGACAATATCTATATCGTCCAGATCTCCTAGATCTCTTAAGAATTAAGAGCCCAGTGTTGATCTCCTTGTGTTCGCCAGGGCGCGGCAATTGCAGAGAAGGTGTTCTATAGACTCATCTTCCTCTTCATCCCTAAAGCTACTGCACTGCATGTCTTCTAATCAGACAGTGTCCCGTCATGACGAATACAAGTAAGAAGACGTCAGGTCTTGATAACGACAGCAGTTTGTGTGAACGCTTCAGATCTAGGCGAGGGCTCGATTGATTACAGTCTCGGATAGACGCCCACCTACCATTTGCTGCTAAATACGCTCTATCTCGCAGTAGGAACTAGCAAGTGGCTAGAGGCATGACCATGGACTCCATGTTGGCTGGAATCTGTAAGGTTGTTCCTAGTCTTGCCAGTTCATCTGCTCTGCAGTTTCATGGTATGCCCCTGTATCCCGGCACCCACGTATGGTGAATGTTGAAATGCTGAGACATCTCCTTAAGAGATCTGCGGCATTTCATGGTTGATGTTGAGTTCAGGAAGACAGAATCCAGAGAATTAATGGCAGCTGTCAGAGTATGTTAATCTCCACCGTGGCGAGGATGGTGGAGATGAATGCCACTTCCCTAATGGAATGGGGGAAATGTTAGAAAACTATTAGTATTAAACATAATCAAAACCTGGTGACATGTAGAGCTTCTGGAAATCATAAAATCAAACTTGGGTAGCATATTCCGAAAATTTAGGCCGATATTTCCCATTTTTAATAGGCTATTAAAACAAGACTGTCAACCTTTGTTATCTTGTTATCAAATATGCACGGAGATTCAGTCAGATAGACAAAAAAGCTAAGACAGAAAGAGAGATACATATTATAGATGTATTTTATTACTCTGTGTTACATCCAAAAAATCATGGTCTACCCGTATTTCATTAATCCAACACTAAAGAATAATTTATGTGCACTCAGAAATTTCGTAACGATGTCCTTTTTCTCTGATATTTTCCTTTAAAGTTACAAAAAAAAAACGATTATTTGCGGTCCTTGAATTGCTTGAATTACTAGATGACTACTAGATTACAAATATACTAGACAGGGTATTGGACTGTTTCCATAACTAATGTATACATCATATTCGTTAGAGAATCCAGTGCGCCCTCTATAGATCTGAAAGTGTACTATTACACCATGAAAGTTTCCATCGCTTTCTTTCAGACAAATCGTAGAAAATCAAAGATATACTCGTATTTACCCGCTTTAATATGGCACCATTTATATATGCGATATGTTATCCTAAATATAATTCCTTCGTACAAATAACGTTATTTGACTTTTCCTGCAGAAATGTGTCAAAAGCGCTTTTCTCAATTTCCCCATTGTAGATGGTTGCCATCAACTTAATTTAATTTTTATTTCATTGCCATGTGAAACAAAGAGCGCAGCTAAAGTATTCATTAGTTTCAAACTCGGCAACTAAACTGAAAAATTCTCCACAGAGAAGCACCAACAATAACTACAACAATATGAAATACCAAAGGAATAACGCTTAGAATTTTTTGGTTTTGTTTCAGCAACGGATTTTGGCCTCAAGTGTGCCTTTGGTTAACAATTAACAAATTTCATTTAGTTTAGTTTCATTTCGATTGTACACTGAAAGAAACGAAAACAAAAAAAAAAAAACACAACAACTATTTAATTGAGTTTATTAAGCGAAGCATAGCGTAGCAACTTTAACCCAATTTTCTACTCACAAAGAGACGACGACGACGAACAACAATAACTTGAGCAAGACAATAAAAATTTCTAGATTTGCTACAAAGGAATGTTTTTGAGCTCTTTGCCTTCACACATTCAAGAGCGCCAGAAACCGTAGTTGCATCGTCGAATCCATGAATCCAAAGTAAAGTGAAAATGGCACAAAGTTAACCGAAATCTTAAGAAAGGGTGACAGGATCGTGTGATGATGTAGCAGGATAGAAAAAACAAATAAATGAAATAGCACATTATGCATTCTGTCTGAAATGTCTCGGGGGTTGGTCAACAAAATACAAAATATTTATTTGTTATTCAGATTTATTGTATCGCCTTCAAAGTAGCCCGCTGTTGAAATAATACGCCTCGAATAACTCAATCGTTAAACCACTTTTCTGGTCCATTTTTCCGAAAAGCCGCAAATTCTTTTTAGTATCTTCTATCGACTGAAAACGGCTGCCTCGAAGTTGTAATTTGAATTCTGAAGAGAAAAAAAGTCAGCCGGAGCCACATCAGGTAAATACGGCGGTTGTCCGATAAGCTTTATCGAGTTTTTTGCCAGCAATTCGTTCCCAAATGTAGCCTTGTGAGGTTGCGCTTTCAAAGACGATGAAAACCTCCAGACTAATTTTTTTTCTCAGGAGTGAAATTCGCTTGCTTCCAGCGTTCACTTAAAAGCGCAATTTTGTCTCCTTTCGTTCTCTTTTCCAACGTGAAACTTTAATAGTTTAGCGTTTATGACGTTAAACATATATAATGTTATTCATACATTATTGATCAACTTACTATAATCTGTAATAATTATAATAACAATATAATAATTAAAATACACAAAATTATGATGTTACTATGTAACGAAGTAACGAAGAGAGCGGGATCATCTTACTCTCTTGTCCCTCTAATCATCTCAATTTTGTTTCCAGAGAAAACTAGTTGATCTGTATGTTTCTATCGTCTGTGAAGCTTTATCGTCATGCAGAATTGATGAGTTTTCTTTTCACATTTATGGCCTCTTTCAACGAATTTGCTCTTTCAAATGCCGCATTAAGCTCACATAATATTCCATATTCACTTTCTGACCTTCTGGCGAGAATTCCGAGTTCACAACAATGCAATAATTAATTTTTGATTGAATTCGACGCGGTTTTCCGATTCCCGCTCCGTTGGATGGCGCCTTTTCGATGCTTATTGACTGTTTTACACGCCAAACTAGTATGTCTTTAAAACTAACTTATGTCTCATCACCAGGTTTAATGCGTTTTATAAATGTGGATTTGTGGATCGTTCTAGTATGTCTTCAATGACCTGAATGTAAAGTCGGATATTTCGGAAAAAGTCGAGCGGCAACGCGTTTCATACCCGAACAATCGTATAAAATGGTACAAATTGTTTCTTTAAACACCAAAAGTTTAACGACTATTTCTCTCGAGCTCAAATGATTAAATTTTTAGTCACTATTTCTGTCATTTCATCGATGTGAATTTTAGTTGAAGCGAGACAAATCTTTTATTACATCTAGACCGTTTTTCAATGCACTGTACCACTCATATACACGTGTTTTGAATAAACTCGATTCACTGTAACACCTTCTGTAACATTTTTAGCGATTTAGCACAATGAAATCCATTCACAATACGAAATTTGAGAGAAATTTCTTTTCAAGACGAACTAACGAATCGAGTATTGAAAACGAACTAAGTAACAGATCGCGCTTAAACTCCGCGCCACCATAGAGGACAATTGTGCTAAGTTATCGATAAAAAGAATTTTGACAATTCCCCAAACGTTTTTGAAGGAATGTATTATTTCACTTCTTGCTTTCAAATTGTTTGAAATTGTAACATATCTATGGTACAGACCCTTTTCTCGGGCCACCAGCCACCAGGGGTATTTGAACCATGTTAAAAGAAAAAAAATTCTTTACAATAAAATAATTGTGAACACGAAGTGAACTAACCAAATTGTGCACAATTTTCTGGTGAACAAAGAGAAAGGAATGAAAGCAGTTTTTTGTTCCCCTCCTAGAAGCACCTTAATCTTTCGAGAAATATGGTTTGCATATCAGTCCCAGTTACAAATATTTCCACAAAGCCATTTAAATTTCACACTTTTGCAAAACGCGGTTAATTTTGTGATGGAAAATAATTTCAGCGAGAATTTAATTCTATTACTTACTAAAAGAGCGCAGTATATACTAGAGAAAAGTTGAAGAATATAACGATTAATGCCATTTAACCGGTACAGAAATTTCAGTTAGACGAATTGAGTTTGTTAAGCGAAGCATAGCGTAGCGTAGAAACTTCAACCCAATTTTCTATTCGCAGAGAAACGACTAGGACGGCGATCAACAATAACTTGAGCTAGACAATATAAAGTTGTAGATTTACTACAAAGGAATGTTTTGAGCTCTTTGCCTTCACACATTCAAGAGGGCCGGAAACCTTAGTTGCATCCTCGAATCCATGAATCCAAAGTGAATTGAAAATGGTACAAAGTTAACCGAAATCTTAAGAAAGGGTGACAGAATCGTGTGATGATGTAGCAGGATAGAAAAAATAAATGAAATAGCGCATTATGCATTCTGTCACCTTGTCAACAAAATACAAAATATTTATTGGTTACTCAAAATTATTGTATCGCCTTCAAAGTAGTTCTGAAATAATACTCAATCATAAACCCATTTTTCTGGCCTTTTCCCCGAAAAGACTTAAGTTCTCTTTAATATCTGCTAGCGACTGAAAAGTGGTGCCTCGGAGTGCTAATTTGAATTCTGAAGAAAAAAAAAGTCAGCCGGAGCCATGTCATATGAACACGGTGGCTGTTCGATGATATTTGCCGATAGTAGCCTTGTCCTGTTGCGCTTTCATAGGCGATGAAAACGTACAAACCAATTATTTTTTCTCAGGAGTGAAAAGTTGGAGAATATGACGATTAATCTCGTTTAACCGATTCAGAAAATTTCAGTTAGACGCATTGACTTAATTGGATGTCACAGTAATGCAAAGTAGAATTTGCATTTTATGCCGAATCGTGACTTCCACTCGGTGGCACATAAGCAATATTGCTCTATGAATCATATCATTGAAAATGGTAATATGAGTGAAGAATTCCCAGTTGAATGGGATTACACCGTGACATCTGTAACAAAACATGAAAATTCAGAAACCAAGAGGAAATCAAGAATATTATACAAAATATTATAAGAATAATTGGTTAAAGATATGCTCTCAGATTTTTTTTATAGGAAGAAAGTCTCTGTATGACCAACGAACGTCCTTAAGAAATATAAAGTTGATACCATAACCATCCCGATGTTGCGATAGACAGGATAGGGACATACAATGCATTAAAATTACGGCATATTTTGAAGCTGCCATGAGAAAAGCTGTGAATTTGAGTTAGGCACTAGACTTAGACGCATTTTCTTGCGATTTACTCTAGCAAGAATCGACTAAGAAATGGTCATATCTTTGTTTCTACCAAAAAAAAAAAAAAAAAAACACCGGAAGTTATATATCCTTAGAACTTTAAGCTTTCAAATAAGCTAAATTTTAAAATTCTTTGAAAATTTATACACCAATTCTGAAAGCGATACACCAACAGTTTTTAAACCTAATTCAAAATAAAACTTGTCTTGAGTGATTCTATCAGCATAATCTCTCCCAGCAAGAAAATAAGCATGTACTATATTCTATCAAAAAGTACCAGGAATTGGCCATTTAAAATGCCGGGTGAAAATCATTTTTTCATTTTTGTTACTAAATTGACACAACTTTCTTGTATACAGAGGCGGTGCTTGAACGCGATTTGTCAGTTCATCTCAAGTACAATAATACAATACAATAAACAAATATAAAAATATCGAGCAAAGGATTTGCCTCAGATGGAATTTCACGCGTCGAATCGTTGAATATTTTACAGAAGGATCACATTCCAAATTAATCGATATCGCCATCATATACGAGTATGTATTTAAAAGCAGTAGAGATGTAGTGGATGATTTGCCTCGCATTGAAAATCGAGATAGCCGGTGAACTTTCTGCATCTCAACAATCAATTCGTAGCATTTTATATTATTGTTTGTACAACACATTTCAATTGGAGTAGTTCTGAAAATTTTGATTATTCTTGAAAAGCTCTATACATTGAGACATGTTAGAACGAGTCTCCAAAGATATTTCAGAACGATTTTCCACTCCACATTCACAAAACGAGTTATAACTACCCAGAAAAATAGGTGCATTCCTAGGAGCTGAAATTCATCACAATTTTTAGATTAAAGTGGTAAAAATTTGCGTAATCATTGATAAATTTAACATAGGTTTCTCACACAAAGGTATCGGTTTTTTATGGTGTGTCTTCTTCACATTTTGGTGGCAGTTTTTACAGCAATTTTAGTCGTTTTGGCGCAATTTTGTTTTTGGATCAACATTTTCAGGCGGAAAAATAGTGTCTCAATAAGATTTGTCGAATCCAAACAAGTTATTTTCATTTAAATGTAATTCACTTTAATGAAAACTACCGAGATGGTTTAGATTTGGAAGTGATATAAATATGCTTCTTTGGAAATGAGAAATATGCATATATTGCGCTATTGGAAGTGATGAAGTTTTTTGTTTCTGGGTGATGGTGGGTTTACGAGTTTAAAATGCAAACCAGTCGACCAGTTGCCTCTAATTGAGTCAAAAGCAAAAAAAAAAAAGAAAAAAAATGATCAAAAAAAGGTGATTTTGACTGTTTCCGCAATTATCGCGGTGTTGTGCACTAGGAATTCTTTCCACAGTGTGACTCCATAAATGAAGAATGTTATCTTGTCATTACACGGGGTCTGAAGATGTCAGTTCTTTGAAAAATCACAGATTTGCGGGAAAAAGTCTCGAGGACTTTGCACCACCATAACGCACCATGACATAAGGCTATTATTGTGAGCAAATTTCTGCCCAAAAACTCAACAAATATCACCTAACAACCATATTATTCACTTGATACGGATACAATGTCATTTAAATTACTGCAGCAGTGGATCCTTTTGGGGTAGTTTTGGACCACTCCAATGATTGGTGATAAACCGCGTAAACACAATCTTTGATGTAGCCTCACAAAAAAAGTCCAACGGCATCAAATCGGACCATCTTGGTGGCCAGTTGAAGTCGTCAAAACGTGAAATTACGCTTTATGTAGCTTCTCATGCAATAAAGCCAATATCTGTCATGTTGTGTGGCTCCTGGTACCGTCTTGTTGAAACCACATATCGTCCAGTGCATAATCTTCAATTACTGGCTAAAAAAATCGGTGATCATACGAATTGAAATTTAAATTATCCGCCTCGATTGCACTAACAGAATCGATATTTTCAGCAGTGCGTACATTGCGATGATGTACTGGCTTGACCAAATCTGTAACGCTTCCAGTCCGTTCAAATTTATTTATATTCTTGTCAATTCCTTGCACTTTTGAATCACCACTTTTGTAGTAGATTTTAACTATATTTACGCGTTCTTGGGTTGTTAAACGATCCATATTCGTAAATGGCAAACCTTTTACTAATGAATAATTGACAGCCTTGCCAGACCGGTGGTTTCGAAACCACTGAACGGATAATTCTGTACAACCAGTCGGATGTCCGATAGCGTAGTCAAGAAAAACCTGTCTGAAGGTTAGAAATCGTGAATTACTTGCATAATATTTCAAAACAGCTATACTGCAAGTAATAAATGATAAGACAAACGTTCTAATATCATATTCGTCCTGCGAGGAATGTCTAGATTATGATGCCAATTGAAAAAGAAAGCTTTCTCTTGCCTTTTTACGGGCTGCAATATAAATAAATGTTGCCTTCTTTAACTTACATATTTTAATAACAGTTAGGAGACAGGCATATTGACTAACTGTATAAACATTATGTGTGTTTTTCATAGGCAAAATCCGCTCCCTCTTTCTATCTCAACAGGACTTCGAAAAATATTATTTCAAAATGCAAGTGATGCAGAAATTCCATGGAATGCCCAAAATTCCTTAATGAAGTCTTCCCACAATTGATGGAATTTTGGAAGGCCTTTTGGGAGGTACCCTCTGAATGACCCAAAATCATTAAATACGAGTTAATAATTATTTAATTACGAACTTAGAGAAAAAATAATCTTACGACTACGGCGACCACAACTAATTCCATAATGCTTTTGGTAATGATTGTTTTAACCCTTAATTCTATTACATGCCATAGTCTTAATTCGTCCAAAGTTGTTGGCCCATAACATCTAATAGGACCCGGAAAAAGCTCAGTCCTTGTTCACCAACTTTGTCGAAAAAACCCACTTGACAACACAATAAAATATAAAGAAAAATAATTAAATAAACTGAATAAAAAAAACAAAACAAATACAAAAAAGGATTGCACGAAACGAAAAGGGGAACAAGAATACGAATGGGGGAAAAAACATATAAAATGCAAATTGAAAAATATAAAATGAAATGAAATAAAATCATAAAAGGAATCTCTTTAGCCATCCGCCATCCTCTTACTTTCGCCAACTGATAAAAATCTGAAATGACAAAAATGCTATTAAAGAAAGTGATGAGTGTTGGAATGAGCGCAGTCAAATGTGAAGTTTGGGTTAAGGCGGTAAAGAAATAAAGGGATGCTACCACCAACTCCTTTGGTGTTGACGAGGAGGAAGCACCCCATCAGGAAGTTGGATTCCACTACAATACGTTAAGAACCAAAGGCAAAAAAATATTAAAACCACTTTAGCGTTGGTGTTGAAGCAGGAAAAATACGAAAATTGTCATAATAATAACAAGAACCAACGCCGACTAAAAAAACGTCATAATAATTAAATGTATAAAGTATAGTTAAAAGCAGTAACGCATTTAATGAAAAAGCCATCATATATTTATTTGGCCGAAAAGAGGGGGCCGCACAAAAGCTCAGTGGATGGTACAACGGGCAAACTAGTGGGCGGTAGTTGTAAAATTCATAAATCAGATTTTTCTATCCTCCTTTCTATGGGGCAGCAATTACAACCATAGATTTACTGTTGCCTTTGACTATAGGTATAGAAAAGGATTTCGTGGCGAAAGTAAAAATGGACGGACACATTGGATACATTTTGAAGATAAAAGTGCACAAAAATTAGTTTAGAGGTGATGGTGACCAGATATATGAGTACGTAGTAATGAAGACTGCCCAAAGGAGCTTCGTAATCGATGGAGAAGCAGTGCGGTACACTTCAAATGTAGCAGATGCGCTTTTTCGAAATTAGATCCTTTGACTGGCATTCACTTGAAAATATACAGTAACAGATCTTTTGCTTAGTTACTCAAGCAGCTCATCTTCGCTCAAGTATGCACTAGTAAATCCAATGAACGGACGTCCGCCATCCGAGGGATGTGATGGATTGAAGGACACGACGTAAAAATTGGCATCTACTAGAGCTGCCATGCAGAAAAAGCTGAAATTAAAATTGGAATTCTTCTGTGTGATTTTAAAGCCAAAATAGGTAAAGAATTAACTTAATAGTCGAATAATTCACTCTGTATTAAAATACGTCCGGCACCGAAAGAGTAAAAAAACATATCCTCGCCTATTATTACTTAGGTACATGAACCTGGAATATGCGGATCTTTTACAGAGGAGATGCCTCTATTTGATCGGCGGACATCACCGAGAAATATAAGGCCGACATAACCGAAATGCAGAAGATGGAATAAACTGGACATGAACGGACCCGACACAAAAACTGTGACCATCTAGGACAGCCCTTCCAAAAAGGTATGAATTAGGACGTTGATTTGCAGTATGCAAGAGGTTTAGAGCAGTTGTCTCGTGATTTAACATTTTAAACAATTGAAGAGCAACAATCCACATCAAGACGCAGTACTTTTTTAATTCCTTTGATTTATGAGATCGCCCCGACTAAAAGCGAAAGTGATGAGACCAAAGAGTGATTTTGAATTCCCGGAGGAAACGCATGATAGCTGCCTTAGGCAAAAAAGTAAAATTGCTCTGGGAGATTGCAGTGACAAAATAAGAAGTGAAGTTCTCGAGCAAACAGTCAGCATAGCTATACATATATCCGATAGTGTATTCAGGCAAACTCTATCGCGGTATCATTTTTTACCCGTCGGGAATAAGGTCCCGTTGAGTTTATTGTGTGGATCCTTTTAATAGAATTTGTAAAAGGATTTTGAGATTTATTTATATAAGAAGGACCAACAAAATATTATCGATTTCGTAAATATTTTCGGAATTGTGAATGCAATTTATATTTCCTTTTGAAGATGCTTTCCGTCCTTTGGATAAATGTTTAGGAGTTCATTTGATGTTTTCTGATTTTGCAGTCGAAAATTGCTTTTGTTCATAGACGCTTCCTGAAATACATACGGAAATTATGAAACGGCATTAGTGCTACTGCAAGTGCAATTGCTATTACTATTGCTATTGCTATTGCTATTGCTATTG
>JAHXMU010000136.1:7636522-7670826 GCA_019455685.1 Philornis downsi | reverse complement strand
AGGAAATCTATAAATGGTTGTGATAATGTGAGCTATTCACCGATTAAGAAAAAAAAAAACTAACAAAAAATAACTTCCTACTTCCTAGCAGTCTCAGATGGGACAAATGTGCATTCACTTGTATTTTCTAGACCAGTTAATGGAAATTACCTCTTCTTGCGAACCGATTATTAATTCTCTTGAACCTGTGAGCACCTAAGAGCTGACTATTGCGCTCTGGTTTTTTATCAATCTCGTTCGAACAAATTTTTAATTATATTTTTATAGTTTTTATCCATTGGTGACCAATATACGAGTGCACTTATTCGAGTAAGATGTCCTGATATGAATTTCGTCTTAAGATATGTAAGATCCGGCAGTTATTCTAACACCAAACCGCATGTAAATCAAAACTGTATGGTTTAAAAAAGATGATACATCTTACAACATATGAAATCAGGCTTCAAGATCCCCAGACCATACTCGATATGTTTTTTTCTGGTGGAGTTATTGCAAACGGGAAGTCTACAAAACCAACACATTTGAAAGATTTAAATCAATTTCCGCTGCAACCCTTCGGGCAATAATCGAAATCAACGTCATACAGCCGTCACCAGGGGTGAGGAAATTTAAAATAAATGATTTTTAAGAACCATTAAGATCATTTAACACAAATTAATTATTTTCCAAATAAATAGAGAAAAACATAATCTATATTAAATTAAAAAAATTAATTAAAAAAAGACGTCCGAATTTCTTAATGTAGCAACATTTATTAGCCGCTCTGTGTTTAAAAACAGACCAGTGTTTGAAATTAATTCTAAGCCAAAATCAAAGTCAGGTTCGGATTAAGGAGTTTTGATTTTTTTTAATTTCCCATTGCTGTTTCCAGTAAAAGAGACATCTCATAATGACTTTTGAGAACTTTTTAAATAGCCCTCAGAAAACTGAAAATATTTTTAAAGCCGAAAATATTGTTTGCAAGAATTTAGCACCCAATAATTAGTATCAAAACAACTCAATGCTAAAAATGAATATTAAATATAGCTATACATTGAATCAGTTGCCATTCCGAAAATGTTCTTGGCAAAGATACAATTTAAAATTGATACAATTTAAACAAAATTCGATCTGACTAGAGCTGTTCTGACTTGAGCTACCATGGCGGTTCTAAAACCCTCAATGCCTATAATGAATCTTAAATATAGCCATACATTGAATCAGTTGCCATTCCAGAAGTGTTCTGGGCAAGGATAGCTTTTTGGTAAACAACATTTGAACTTTACTCCGAGCGATCCCAAAACTAGTGTATAGATGGCGTCAGTAATTTAAAGAGATTTATTATTTGGGTGAAAAGTGATACTCTTCTAAAGCATATGTTTTAAGTGTCAAGGCGCCAATTTGTTTAGTATTTTTATTTGAGCCTTCAAAAATAAATAAGATAAAAGAAATAAATACACAAACTAAATAAAAAAATAAAATAAATAAATTCAATATTTCCATTTGAAAGACCTCAGTCCAACTAATATTTAAGCCGAGCTAGATTTTACTCTGGGGGAGTCTGCTCCTTCGTTTACGACTGTAAAATGTTGGGTAGCAGACTTTAAACGAGATCGTACGAGTGATCGACCAATTGAGGTGCTCACACCAGACACAAAAATGGTCATTTTTATTGATTATCTTTAGAAGGGAAAAACCATCAACGGCTAATATTATGCTAATTTATTGCAGCGTTTAGGTGGTGAAATTATGGAAAAAAGGCCGCATTTGGCGAAAAAGCGAGTGTTGTTTCATCCAGACAATGTTCCAGTTTACACAACCAGTATTGCGATGGGCAAAATTAACGAAATAAAGTTAGAATTGCTTCATCACGGACTTTGTTTGCAGATTTAGCTTTCTTTGGAATATTTTTTGTTTTTAAACTTGAAAAAAGCGGCTCAGTGGTAAAATATTTTGCAACAATAAAGAGGTGGAGTCTGCTCTTGATGACTATTTTATGAAGTTTGATCGTTTTTACTATAAACAGAGTATAGAAGCTATGGGAATATCGCTGGAAAAAGTGTATCAAGCTGAAAAGAGATTATGTTGAAAAATAAAGAAACATCTTCCCAACATTTTTGTGTCCTCTTTGTTTGGTCGTCTGGTTTTGGAGTCACTCTTGTAATATCTAAGAAAAATACTAGAAATTATTCAAAAAAAATAACGTTGTTATTACTTTTAATAACGCAACAGAAGAAATAAAAATAGAATTGAAGAAAAAAGAAACATTTTTATATCGCTTCAAAATCTAAACAATCTCGATTATTAAATTGAATTACATTAAAATTTTAAATTCGACTGCCACATAATCACAGTTGATAGAAACACGATTTTACTGTTCAGTCTGAAAACTCTGTTCCAAAAACAAAATTGTTTTGGTCAAACGAAAAATTATACCAAAATTACTTCTTTCTCATGAAAATATGAAAAGATAAAAAAACGACTTCTTCCATATGACAAGCGAACTCGTATGTTAAATTTGTTAGTCTTTACGCAAATTTTCGCCACTTTGTTCCAAAAATTGCGCTGAGTTTTAACTTCTGTGGATGCATTTCTTTTGCTGGAATGGCTTTTTATAAAGTTTTACAAAATCTGGTACAGAGTAGCTGCTATTGATTTATTGTTTACATTGGCCTATAAATTGTGGCTATATTTATACTAAGCTCGTCATAGTTTGAATTGGGAGAAATATTGCAAATGTATTTATAAATTGTATTCGGTTACCGAAGGAGTTCTATGGTGTTTCACTGAAGTTATACTCGCATCATTGGTGATTAAATTTAATACTCTGGAGCTATAGCTAAACTTGTTAAAAGTAAGAATCAGAGCAAATTGTCGAAAATATTTTCTGATTACGTATATTGAATAGGAAATGGAATGCAGTAAACTTTGCTAGCTTTCTTGCAAGGCTTTCCACTACGTCTTACATACAACAGGAAGTTTTTAGTTGGAAATTAGTTGACTCTTTCCAACGTGTTATGGTAGTTTACTTCAGCAAATTATGTCTGTTCAGTACTGAAAATTCTGCTAATATTTCGCATTACTTTTAAAAGTCTCATAACTCGTTATATTTTATTATTTGTTCTTAGAGGTATTCGGACATATTTTAAGTTTTTATGTTATTTCGAATCTGTACATAAAATATTATTGCTGACTATTATATTGATCACAACTGTACAATTTATTTGCCCATTCCCCAAGACTCCTGTTTGTTCAATAATATTAGTAGTAGGAGTAATAGTTGTTGTTGTTGTAGTAGTAGCAGTGGCAGTTCGCAAGTTTAAAGATCCTGCCGGCTTGCCTCATCAGTAAAAAATTTCGCTTTCGTTGGTAATTTTCTTGATTTTTGAAAGAAAATTAAGAAAACTTTTTGCAATTTTGCCTTTGCCAAGGAACTCTTTTTGCTTTTATATTTTGCAGTCGGAAAATATTTACAAAAGGATTTTCTGTTCGGATGTCTCAAGAAAGAGAGAAAGTACCAAAAATAGACTTTGGCATACGTGTAACGAAGTATGTGTTGTTATATATGCGTGTGTGTGTGTGTGGGAGAGAAAGTGTGGGTATAAATTTTTATAAAAATATGTAACGTTGGTTGAGTGTTCCATTGAAAAATGTTGTATTTTATTTATAAACTGTTGACTTTTATTGTCGGTCGTTTGGTTGATAAATGCGTGCAGTCGTTGGATTGAATGAAGGTAAAGGAAGGGCTTGAATAGCGCTGTGTAGTTACATTTGGTACTAAATATGGCACTCTGGTGCATTGATTAATTTATCTCAAAGAAGGATATTTATTTTACACGTCACCTCATCCAACGCCCTTTTTTGTTGGTTCAAAACAGTGAGGGGTGACTTGAATAATGGTGACTAAAATCGCAGTAAAATAATCAAAATTCTAACTTTTTTACTTCTCCACACAGAAAATTTGAAGAGGCCGCTGTTTTTTGATATTTGATAATTAATTGATATATTCGTGTTATCGAATAAAAGATAATATGGGACAAACAGATAATTTGTATTGCAGGTGCCATAAAGGTCGTTGTTATCCTTTTGGCTAATTCAAAGCTCACCATTGCGTTGTAAGGCAGTACACTTAACAAAAAATTATGAAACTGCAGCACACTAATTAGGCATAATAGTGAAAAATCGGTTAATTTGTATGGGAGAAGGAGTGTGGTAAGGCCCACAAAACGCAAGATGTACACCAAATTTGAGTCTATTCAATGCGACTATTTGAGAGATACGAAGCTAAGAATGTATAGGTGTAATCCTTCAATTGCATGTGAGATACCAAAAGGACGTGGTTACCTAGTCGATTTTTCCCAAATTTTAGCAAACAGTATAAGTTAATTCAATGGACAGAAAACTAAGTTATTTAAACTAACTAACTAGAAATTACAGAAAAAAGATTGAAATTCCGAAAATCGGGCAATTTGTATGGGACGTACCAGAAAGGGTGTGGCGATCAGGTCTATTTTCATTTAGGAACATTACTGTAGCAAACTTGTGACGTGTTTCAAACGTAACTCAATTTAGTGCAATTAAAAAAGATATAAACCTATAAATATATTGACCAAATCAGTCATTTACGTGGGAGGTGCTAGAAGAGGCGTGGTTGGTAGATTTCTTTCAAATATTTAAGTAGCAGCAACATGGGAATTAAGCATTACTGAAAAGGTGGAATTTGCTGACAATAATCTAGTTTATTTGAGCCAACTAATTAGAAAATATATAAAAAATATTGTAGGTCTGGCGACCGAATCCATTTTCATTTAAAAACTTTACTATAGCGAACTTGTGACGCGTATCAAATTCAACTCAATTTAGTGAAATTACAAAGGATGTAAACCTATATACATATATATCGGTCAAATCAGTCATTTGTATGAGAGGTGCAAGAAGAGGCGTGGTTTTTGGATTTATGAATTTTTTTTTTTTCAAATATTTGAGTAGCAGCAACTAAATAATGCGAATTAAGCACTACAGGTAAAAAACATAATTTCATGAAATGTGTCATTATCTAAGAAAGGGGTTTATCGATATGGCCCATTTGCAACGCCTGACTTAAATTTTGGAAAATATTAGACTATGCCAAATTTTTAAAAGTTTTGCAAAGTTTCACAGCAATTATCGTCTACAGAAGGGCATTGTCAATATCGAATGAAAAAAAGCCTGGATCACGTTCACATTTTAGTGTTATATTTTAGGCTGTCTTCAATCCTTCAAGAGTAGGTACGAGTGTAATAAGAGGCATACGACCCAAGGGACCGTTAGTACCATTACTTTGGACTTTTCTATAAAATGTTTTGAAATTAAAAGATACCTCTAGGAACGTATCTTTAAAGAGAAGGCATAATAAAAGGAATACAGCTCGAAGGACCACAAGTACCATTACTTTTCCATTATGTATTTTCCATTAAATGTTTTGAAATTAGAAGATAACTACAGGAATTCATCAGAAAAAAATCGGTAACTCGAAACCAATAAGCATGTGCCTGTCAAATGAACTGGCATATACATGTGTCATTTATATACACATGTATATGTGTCCTAATGACATTTTGTGTTGGTGTGAAGATTTTATTGATTAGAGTTTGCTCATGATAAAAGAAGCAAAATTATATTTTTCAGAAATTAATTTAGTTATAAACCGGGGAATATAAGGAGTTACGTAGATCATTAGTGTGTGAGATAGATACAACAAGAGATTTTTCCCAAATTGTAGAGCAAATATTCTACCGATGTTTAATAAATTTTCTTTTTGTTCACTTTGGTAGTTGTAAGTCTGAGTGAGAGGGTGCCAAAAATAATTCTCATAGCAGTACTTGATCATCATAATATCTCTCTAGATAATTAAAAGAACTCCCGGCTCATAGGAGTTTAAATACAAATGCAAGCTTATCTTATTTTATGGAGTTAAAACGAATGAATTTTGAATTTTAATAATATAAAATTCACAGCACTTGGCTTAGAAATTGACAGAGAAAAGAAAACCGTTTGCAATGAATGCAAATAAAATTCATTCAAAAATGAATACAAATCAAATTAGAAGGAAAGCCTTGCAGGGAAATAGAGTTCCTTTTTGTATACTTTGTTTATCATGAGGTTAGAAAATTTTGTTCACAGCAGTATCTAGGTCTAAGAAGTCTTAGAAAAAGAAAGGCATATCCGGCTCGAAAGGCCTTGAATACAAATGCAAGCTTATATTACTTTTCGGAGTTAAAACGACTGAATTTTGAATTGAAATATTATAAATTTCACAGGACTTGGCTAGAAAGCGATAGAGACAACGAAACTATTTGCAATAAATGCAAGTTAATTTAAAAACGAATACAAATCAAATTAGAAGGTTAGTTTGTGGAAAGAAAATAAAAGAGCAGTTGCAGGGAAATTGAAAAATTAAACTGGTCTTCAGAATGAGAGCAAAATGTTTATCGGCGTTTAATTAAGTGCCTTTTTGTAAGTTTTTTTCATCATGAGGTTAGACAATGTTTTTCATAGCAGTATCTAGACGGTCCAAAATGTCTTGGAGAAAGAAAAGCATATCTGTCTCGAAGGACCTTGAATACAATTATGTGTTCATTTGTTATTTCGGACTCGAAATAAATGAAATTACATGTACTTGTTATAAAATTAGTGGTTAAAGCTACGCAGTTAAAGAAATCAGTTCCACATTGGGGATAATGAATGCAAAATAAATTAGAAGGAAAGTTTATGGAATGAAAGTAGAAGAACTGTAACGAATTTCGACACCAGTGTATATTAATCTACGACCGTACTCTTTTTGGTACACTTTATCCTTTCTACAACTGAAACCCAATTCCATATCTGATGCGTAAGCGAACTGCTAAAGTTGGCAAACTTCATGCACAAAAAGTTTACTTACTAATGAATTGAAATACTGTGGCGTATACTTGACATTCATTTTTATAATGAAAAGTTTTTAGCAAACATTTGTTGTCGCTGCTATCGTAGACGTCGTATTATTGTTGTTACATTCTTTGGGTTTTGTTCTCCCGTTTTAATTGCGGTAGTTTTACACAATACGCAGCACAAAAAGAGAAAAAACAACAAAACAAAAAACATTGTCTAGTTTCCACTTGAAAACTATGAAATATTTTTCGGTGGAAAGTCGTAAAGATCTCATAAACCAAACACTTTCTTTTTTTTATAATACCAACAGGAATATAGTGAATTTTAGATTAAGATTATTGCAATCATAAATCCGGAACAATAGAAAATGTTCAAACATATATTAACTATACTTGGATTTTTTTTTAATTGTTAACTGTGTGAATTTCAGTACTATATTGCTTTACGGCAAAAAGGCATAATTTAAAATATCCTCATATATGAGTACATTGTGAGTTAAAAAAATTCACTACCATGGAGTCAAAATTAATATGAGTCATAGCCGTTTTTGTATTCTAGAAATTTTTTCATTTGGAGACAGTTTATAACACTTTTTGACACCATATACTACTACTTTCCCCAAACGTAATCCAATCATCGAACATTCATTGGCTCTAAGCACTCATGGAAGAAACCTTTACTTCCAATGATACGCCAGTATTAAAATTATGCAAAAATTTACCCCAACTAAACCATTTCGCTATCAGTTAAACTCTTTCTTTTAAAATACTTCCCAGTCACGATTTAGCGATTTTTTTGATGTTGGCTATCTAAAAAATTGATGCTATGTTGAACAACCATCCCGTTATCAGTTAAACTTTTTCTCTTAAAATACTTCCCAGTCGCGATTTAGCGACTTTTTGATGTTGGCGATTTAAAAAATTGATGCTATGTTGGGCAAAGACACTCTACAGGAATCAAACAAAGTCATTTTCCCCATTGGATACACTGTTTTCTTGCTATGGACGTACTTGTATTCTAACAGGTTTTTCATCTGCGAACATTTTTAATATTTTTTGAAACAATTCTACTTCTCCCAAAGTCCTTGAAAACCCGCATAATCGTCAATTATGGTGCTCAGTTTCTGAGGTGGGGACTCATTTACATATTTTGGGTTTCTTTTTTTTCTTTTAGCAGTTCAATCAAGTTAATACTATGCTAAAAACAATTATAAGAATGCACTTCTTTGAAACCAAAACTTTATTAATATCGCTCTATTTATAACAATAAAACATTTTTTAAGACTTAAGTTTTTCAGGTTGGCAGCACTGGTTGGTAATGGCCCCCAAACGTTATCTGTCAAAGTGAAAAGTGTACATCAAAATTCGTGCTCTGTGACAAATGTGCATCGTTTGATACGACAATTTTATGGTTCTCATAATCAAAATGCTGAATCAATAATTTGGATATAAAACCATCGACTCACATACGTAGGGTGCGTACGGAAGAAAATATTGCAGCCGTAGCCACCAGTGTTAATGACAAGCGTGAAGTGTCAATTCGTCGCCGTTTTTTTTACCTAATTGGCTGAGTTGAACTTGGTTGACATGTGATTCAATGTCTCTGCCATTTAGTTTTTAAAGATAATTTAATATAAATGTTGTCCGAGACTCCGTCTCAAAATGTCCATTTGGAAGGTCCAATTTTTCGTCACTTTTTTCGAGCATTTCGGCCTGTATTACAGGAATAACGCGTGTTATGTTATCCTGTAAGGCTTCAATAGTGTTCGGCTTGCCCACATAGACCAACGACTTGATATAACCCCACAAGAAATAATCAAGAGGAGTTAAATCGCAAGATTTTGGCGGCCAACTCTCAGGGCCAAATCGAGAGATAAGCTGCTCACCAAATTCATTCCTCAACAAATCCATTGTTTCACGAGCAGTGTGGCATGTTGCACCGTCCTGATGAAACCACTTGTCAACCAAGTTCAACTCAGCCAATTGGGGGGAAAAAAATCGCGTATCATGGCTCGATGTCGTTCGCCGTTGACGGTAACGTGTCTTCCACGGTCGTCTTTGAAGAAAAATGGGCCGATGATGCCACCGGCACATAAACCACACCAAACTGTCGTTTTCTCGAGATAAATCGGTAATTCATGTATGGCATGTGGCTGTTAGAAATGAGCCTCACCGCTGAACACAATTTTTCGATAAAACAGTAGATTTTCGTCGAGCTTTTGTGAGGCCCATTCACCAAAAATTAGACGTTGTGGTTGGTCATTCGTCATTCCATGATGGCATTACCAACCAGTGCTGCCAACCTGAAAAACCTAAATCTTACAAAATAACCCTATATAAACATTTTAGTCTAATTTTCCAGATGGGAACAAATTTACGTTTTAGCGATTTTTCGACTTAGTAACTTCTGGGATACGTAATTTTCCGTTATAATGGGCACCACCTCCCCTGAATCATTGAAAATTCGACAGAAATATTGAGTCTTTGTTTAAAGCATATTTTACTTCGCGATTTTTTAAATATATTTTCGTGGCCATGAACACGCTACCGCATTAGAAATGCAAGCATTTAGTTATTTTCGAGATTGGATATTTCGTTTTTGGCATATAAACTTTTTTGTGTTTTAGCGATTTTTTTCAATTGGCTACTTTCTAGATATTTCTTTACGCCATATGATTGGTACCATTTGCTCAACACGATTTAGAATTCAAAAATATTGCACATTTTTCCGAGTTGCTGCTATTTTTACAGTTTCACTAAATTTAATTTGACGATTTTTGAAAAGTTTTTTAACATATGCACCGCTTTTCTCAACTCCCCTTGGGAAAAGTGTTTATTGTCGTGATGGGACATTCTATTGCGCCGATATGGACACATAAGTATTTTAGCGATTTTTTTCGATTTCAGCTATTTGCTAAACTGATACATACTATCTTGGAAACTACTTGCCAAAACTTTGGAGTCAAAATGTGGTTCTTTTCGCTAGTAAATGTTCTTTTTCCGGAATATAAACACAAATGTATTTTAGCAATTTGTTCAATTGCGAATTTTTGAATATTTCTATACGTCAGACGTACAGGGTGTCCGTCGGGAAGGTATACTACTTTGTTTTGCCGCCACTTAGGTAAACATTAGTCTTGATTATCATATTCATATTCGGCAGTCGTGAAGTAAATTTGCCGCGACTTTATTATGGAATAATATTCGATAAACCAACGTGTTTTAATCGTTAAAACATTTTATCAAAATCAATCATCGATTACTGTGACGATGAGAAAGTTACTTGAAATTTCTGGGAGAAACAACATGCCAACAAGACGCACTATTTATCGTGTAGTGAATGATTTTGAAGAAAGAGGGTCTGTAGCCAAGCATGGACCACAACATACTGCAAGATCGACTGAAAACATTACTGCTGCTTAAGGAAGTGCTCAAAACAATCCACTTATCTCAATTCGTCGTCGTTGGTCTTCAAAGAACAACTTTGGCCACAATTTTGTACAAGGATTTACATTTGTTTCCGTTTAAGATTCAGTTAACACAAGAGCTTCTTCCACAAGATTATTTACGCCGCCGCTCATATGCCAATATGATGTCACAGCTCGCCCATGACAACTCCGATTTTCATTAAAAAAATCATAATGAGTGACGAAGCACATTTTCATTTGAAAGGATATGTGAATAAACGGAATAGTCGGTTCTGGGCAATGGAAAATCGTCAAATTATTCATCAGTCACCTTTGCATCCATTAAAAGTGACAGTCTGGTGAGCAATTTGGTCAGGAGGAATCATTGGACCTTACTTCTTCAATGGGGAGCGATATCGTGATATGATTGGAAACTTTTTTATGCCACAAATGCATGCTTCGGGCTTGATTAACATGTGGTATCAACAAGACGGTGCCACATCGCATACAGCCAGGATTACAATGGAATTACTGCGAGACCTGTTTCTGCAACAAGTTTTTTCAAGAAATGGTGATGTTGATTGACCTCCACGGTCTCCTGATTTGACTGCTCCGGACTTCCTTTTGTGGGAATATCTGATAGACAAGGTTTATGCCAGCTAACCAGAAACGCTTGATCAACTCAAACTAAATATTCGTGAAGAAATAAATGAAATACCGCGTGAAATGTGTAAGAATGTAATGAAAAATGTGCTTGAAAGGGCTCGCATTTGTGAGGCTAACAAAGGGGGACATTTATCTGACATTGTATTCCACTCATAATTGCCGACATTAAATAAAACATTTATCAATACAACATCCATTCTCTCTCATTTGATCGAAAATTATAACAAACAAAGCAGTATACCTTCCCGACGGACACCCTGTATGTCAAAACAAGCAAAAAACCCGAAAATTTTGAAATTTTTCTGAATGAAAACCAGTTTTATGCAATATAAACAAATTATTATTTTCATTTGTTCCAATTCTCGAGCCACAGCATTCAAATCCCTTCTGGCCTGCGAGCTGACAGATCAAAATTGTTCGTGTTGTCCCGGCTAATGAGCTCTTTTCACATTCATTGCTTTCAATTTATAGGTAAATTGAGAGAACTTCCCCATATATATTAATGGTTCAAATGTAGGTCGAAAGCAATAAACTCGTTTTAAACGTAGTTCTATACTAATCTTGTGATAAAATGGCCAAAATGGAATGGATAGGTGGAAAATATATGAAATTCCAAATTTGTCGTCAATATTTCGAAAATGGATGGAGCTCTTTAAAACAACTTCTGCACCAATGTCGGTATACAACCCATCGTAGCATCGTGGTTAAGCCTTTTGCTACAAAACACTATTTTTTCTTACCGGATATTCTAAAAAATTGGAGATATTGCGTTTGTTTGAAACAGGTATGTCTATGTATGTCTGTATGTCTCAAATATGTCTAAAAATTTCTGTCCAAATAAGATAACAAATCTCTTTTATCATTCATTTCTTCATTTTTCGAAACAAATTTTTTGGCATATGCAGCGCTCCAGTGACAGGGGGACAATTTTGAAATACCTCAGTTTGTTTTTCCTACCGATGCTAACACATTAAATAAATATCTCCTCCACTTCTTCGGCGTTTTGCTCTCTTTTTTTTTTTAAGGGAACCCATTTTTGTTTCTTATTTCTTGCTATCTACTTGATATCACCTATTGGTATTTTTCTGGTGATTTCGAAATCATCGCATACATTAAATGAAATCAACCTCAACCGTTCACTATTAGATAGCTGATAGTTGCGGCGGTATCATTTCGTGATTTTTTTTCTTATTTCTTTTTGAACATTAAACTTTACCCACATCCGGTTGTTTCAAGTCAAGTGTGTGCATTTATTCACTTTAGACGCATCAATTTCTAAAAGAAAACCCATTATTTCCCCCAAACTCTTGTTGAGGGTGGGAAGCGAAATGCTGGGTAATATGGAAAATACAAAGAGGAAGAGGTATTCACAATTATTTACGAGGTGTGTTAAAAAAATAAGTTTAATTTTCAAATTTTGCGGGCTACGTACATTCGAATTTGAATTATTATTTTTTTCGTCTCATCTCGAAGATATATTGCCGGTTTTATCCATATAGCATGTTTAGTTTGTTTGTGAGAGGCATAAATAAGACAAGTGTCTTGCGTGTTCGGCGATTCGGTTTTTATCTCTTCAATCGCCGCAAAACGCTATCCTTTTATAGGTGTCTTCAATCTTGGGAACAGTAAAAAGTCGGAGGGGACCAAATCTGGTGAATACGGTGGCTGAGGCAAAATAACGGGGTTGCTTTTGGTCAAATAATCTTTCACAAACAAAGATGAGTTTTTCCCACACTTCCGGGCGTTTTTTTCGTATTGTTTTACACAAACGACGTACGACCTTATGGTAAGAACTCCTGATGCACTACGTCATAGTAATCGAAGAAAACGGTGAGCAAAACCTTGACATTTGATCGAACTTGGCTTGTTTTCTTGGTTTTGGACTCTTCCATTGGGATGATTGGGCTTTGGTTTCGATGTCATAATTATACACCCATGATTCCTCACCAGTTAGGACCCGTTAAGCAAATCTGAATCATCGTTGACGTCATTCAATTATTCTTGAGCGATGCTAGTGCGACATTGTTTTTAGTCAAATTTCAGCAATTTTGGAACGAACTTCACTGCCACACGCTTTGTGCCCAAAATTTCCTAAAAGACTGCATGGCATGAGCCAACTGATATGCCGGTATCCTCAGCAACTTCTCTAATTGTGATTCGACGATTTTCTATAACAATTTTCTTCACTTTCTCGGAAGCAAGTGTTATTTTTGTAAAATCCTTTGAACACCCTTTGCAATAAATTGAGGTTCCAAATTAACTAGGAAGGAACCAGGCATTTGAAACATTATCGAAACTTGGTGTAACGAATTGGAGGAGAAGCGCAGGAGAAAAAAGCGCTTGGAATTATTTTCTACGGGCGGCGTGTAATAGATAAGTTTGTCCATTCCAGTCGCCACCTTTACAATTGTACAGGGTGGGGCATAAGTAACGTTAATGGCGACTATATTGAGTGCGTTCTTGTGCATCATTCGGTTTTAACTGGTGAACCAATTGCATCTTATATGGGAAAAGATGTAACATATGTAAAATTCTTTGCAAAGACCGCCTAGAAATCTCTAACTGTTGAGAACGTCATGGAACGTGGGGGAAGTTTCGGGGTTTTCCCCAATACTTGCTTGCACTCGAGCAATGGTCACCTTATTTCGAACTGCACGAGGTCTTCCAGCACACGGAAGATCACAGACAGCCTCTTGTTGCCCAAAACGCTGAACCAATCGGTGAATTGTTGGAGCGCTGGGAACATTTCAAACATGAATGAAATTTCGATATGATCTGAATAATCGAATGCTAACTTTCAAGGTACAACTGAACAATTTTGGGTCTTTGTTCTATGTTGAGCCTTTCCTTCATAAATTTCCCAAGTATTATTTAGTTAATTCTGTAAAGAGACTAAAAAAAGACTTAAACAAACAATGTATTCAAAATCAAATCTTAGCGTTACTTATGCGCTACCCTATAGAAACTATTCCAGCTACAGTAGCATTGCAGTGGAGAAATTTCAGTGTAATCGTATGAATATTATAGGAGTTTCTGTCTAATGTACAGACACACTTAAGTTGTTATGCTTAAGGAGCTACACGTGCTGAAATACATATTAATAATGTTATGTTCGGAACATGGCATTCAATAAATAACCACTGTGTCTGTGTTTAGTATCGGGTATCTGGCGGTCCAATATACGATAGCTCTAGCGCATAGATTAGGCTGAATGTGGACTTTCAGGGCACCGTTTGATTGTGGCTGACTGAAATAAACATGCGACTTAATGAAACTCCACAAAAAAAAAGACTATTGGGATCAAATGTCATAATTTCAGCGGATCGAAGTCCATTTTCAACTGCTTCAGAGGGTAATCCTCAATTGTCAAGCGCAAAACATTGCAGTTGAACGTTTTCTTTCAACTCCTGCATTTGTTAAATGTATGCCGAGTTCCTCTGCACTGCGCTAAATTGAATACATCGAATTTTCCTGCACACTGTTACGGACTGCGGCGATGTTTTCAAAATCGTACGTTTTCAAGATCGTACGTTTCATAGAAACAAAGGTATTGCCAGATTTTTCACTGAACCAGCCGTTCCAAATTGGACCAGCAAACACTGAATTGCCGGCGGCGAAGGACAACCAGTAGGTTTTGAGAACATCACGCATATCGTTGGCACATGAGAATACTCATGTTGATAATAAAGTTTTCTCATTTGCACGTGCTACAGGACGCTGCAACCATGTCATAATGATTTGTCTTTAATGCCTGAAATATAAAAAAAAAAATACAAAATTAACAAACGAAGCAATAACACGACCCCCATGAACTGTCAAAGCTCTAGAGAACTTGTAATCATACAGGGTGTTATACAATGTGCCAAGCTTTAATAGTTTGAGTGCAGATACAACATCAGAGCCAGTAATTTACATAATAGCCAATTTATTTGGCTGATATTCAAGTGTTTCTATAGATCAATGCAAATACACATAGCGAATAAAGATCAGATAGTTTAATTAGAGACCCATATTTGAAACTCATATTAGTTATAAAAATACAAATGAAAACTACACCTAATGAAAAATATCTTTATTTAGTACGTTGATGAAATTACTTACTGATTAGGCACCGCCAATAACATTAACAAATTATCAAAAGTTGTTCAATAATGAATCACATTTATTATTATTATCCATATAAGTTCCGGAATACACCCAACTAAATGGTGTTCTAAAATTCACACAAGAACGAGCGCATTTTGGTAGAAAACGCAGATTCTCAAACTAGAATTATAAGTTTTTTTTTGTTTATTAATATTGTATATAGTAAACCATAGAGGTATTAACATATTAAATACGACATCGGTTAAATTGCTCTCATGGCTTTGTTGAAAGTTCGCGATCTTTTGTTGGAATTTTGTCGTATGGCCTCC
The DNA here is from genome assembly GCA_019455685.1 of Philornis downsi. Lineage (NCBI taxonomy): Eukaryota > Metazoa > Arthropoda > Insecta > Diptera > Muscidae > Philornis > Philornis downsi. Next base: position 7,655,451 of record JAHXMU010000136.1, on the reverse strand, counting down.
TACGTAAATGTGGCTGAATTTAGTTACGCTTAATTTCCTACTCCAAGGCTTGGATGATCGAGAGTTTGTTTACAAAATATCATAAAGTCTAACGGCCTTAAAGTGCCTGATTTAAACGCTCACTTATACCGTCAGGGATATGAATCACGCAGACGAGTCCTGTTGAGACGAGTCATGAAAATAATTGGAGCATTTTGGAAAGAGAATGGTCTGATGAAACTTTTAGTCCAAAATCTGTTCCCATCAGCGACACGTTCCTTCCCCCAAGGCTTGGGTGATCGAAAGCATGTTAACAAAACGTTTAACAGCATCAAATTGCCTTATCCGGGCAATCACTTATACTTCCAGGATAGGAATCATGCAGTTAATTTGAGCATTTTCGAAAAAGAATGTTTCGACGACTTTTTGTTTATGCTGTAGATTATGGGCAATAATTTGTGAAATTCACTGCTAAAACTTTTTACTTTAAAATCTATCTGAAAATCTTGCCGTTGAAAATGAAATTGCTAGGAAAATAAGAAACATCTTTAAACTGTTGCTCAATAATGAAAACGCCATTGTAAATTTAGTGGTTTCAAAACCGCCTGTCTGGCAAGGGTGTCAGGTGTTAGTGACAGGTTTGCCATTTACGGATGTGGATGGTTTAACAGCTCAAGAACGCACAAAAATAGTTAAAACTTACTACAGAAGTGGTGATTTAAAAGTGGGCACTTTTCGTGCACTTCGGGATGATTATGATCGTCATAATCGACCTACTGCGCAAGGAATCAAAAGGTCAGGCCTGTGCATCACCGCAATGTACGTACTTTTGAAAATATCGCTTCTGGCAGTTAATCGAAATGTGTCGATTCCATGACTCATTATGGGGTATTTTACATTTAGATTTGCACCTTCGTCCATATAGAGTCCAATGCCCGCAACAATTAAATCCGGCTGAGCATTCAAAACGCCTTAAATATGCTGATTGGATGCTACAGCGATAGGTTTTCTTCAATGATGATTTTTCAAACAACATTTTCTTCAGCGATGAAGCTCATTTCTCACTCAGTGGTTGCTTTAACAAGCAAAATTGTCACATATGCGGGTTAGGTGAACCCAGAAGTGATTGTGGAAAAGCCATTGCATCCGGAAAAGTAACTGTTTGGTGTGCATTATGGTTTGGAGGTGTTTTGTTGGGCCGTATTTTTCGTCAAAATGACGCTGGAGGAACTGTTAGTGTCAATTCCGAAGGCTATGACAACCGATTTTTTTTTTTGGGCTGCAATTGAAGATTGTGAACTAGATGGTACATGAGTTCAATAAGTCATTACCACGAGCTATATAACATGACCAATTGTGGCTTTATCGCGTGAGAAGTTTTCAAAAAGCGTAATTTCACGTTTGGCGACATCAATTGGCCACCAAGATAATGAAATTTGACGCCGTTAGTCGGTTTTTTTGTTTTTTTGGGGCTACGTCAAGGACCTCGTTTACGCTGATAATCCCCAAATGTGGAAAAATGTAAAGTTCAACATTCGTCTAGTTATCACAGAGCTGCCGCCTGAAATGTTCGAAAAAGTGATCAAAAACTACAAATGCATCAACATAGAGATAATACTTCACGAAACAGACGATGTTCCTCTACTGCCGATAAAAAAAATCGCGATATCAAGCAACGAAATATTCAACATCTAAAATGGCACTCTATTTCTGACCAATTCTGAGTCATCCTCTTTTCAAGAGTAAAGATACAAAATAAATGAATACGAATATTCATTTGGGGACATCAAAATCGCTATTTATTCTAAGTTGGTTTAGTTATATGCAGTTGACACCAAAAGCAGACTATTCGCCTTTTCGATTCTTTCTCAAATATACGAAAAATCATATTTTCGGACTCTCGACTTTTTCTAATGTATGAAAATTCAACTTTTTGGCTTTTTTAAATGTACAAATCGTAATCTTTCAAATTTTTCAAATGCAGGAAAAGTCAAATTGTCAAAATTTTTATATCTGAAATTGTTTAGAAGTTGTATTTTCAACTAAACTAATTGTTTTATATAGTGCAGCACCTCATTTTGTCTAAAATTGCTAAATGTCACTGCGGCCTTCTCAAACATTATAAAGTGCCCCAAAACTTTGGTAGGTGACTAACGAAGACGACCCCAATTTATGTCTCGGCAAAGATGGGGACTGCTCGTTTGGTGAGCTATGTAAAATTTGGTAACTTTAATTCAGGAATGATGGTTGATTTTACCTGCGTCTGCTTCACCGTTAGTAAAGAAATAATGTCGGACTTGAAATTATACAAATATTATTGCATACCAGTAAATGCTATAACGAACTAAGCAAGCCAATCTGTGGGCCCATTATCTACTGCAACTAATCCTGAGGCGATCATTTAAATGAGATTATATTTTTTAGATAAGGGCAAGGTCCAAGCACTATAATGAATTTAAAATTTCATCGAAATCATAGTTTTATGTGTGTTTTATTTAATTTTACTTTTGAAACCGAAAATGTATAACCCATTACTTTGAAAGTCTTTGGAATCTTTGCGATTGTAGTGTCAAATATTAATATCCCATTACTGTCATTGTTGGCATAGCCCTCGTTGCCGATCTAGACCAAAGTACCGCTTCGATGTTTTCAGCAATCAGTTTCATTTTCAGTCGATTTTTCCGCCACTGCTCTTGACTCTTTTCCTTCTAAACGTTTACACTGGTTCAGTTTCTTTGCATTTTCTAACGTTATTTGCTATTGAAGAGCTTTTGCTATGCGAACATTTTTAAGGATTTCGAAACTTAAGTTGAATGCTTTTCCTATTTTGTTTTTTGGCGTTTGGTCCTTTCTGGTTTTGCACATTTCTGTTTCATTCCTATTTCTTTGCCGTATTGGTTTCTTGTGTGCCTTTTGCTTTTGTTGCTGCTTTTGCTCTGGTTTTCCTTCCCATGGACACAAACTAAAGTGCAAAGTGTTGTAAGTTAAATGGATGATATAATGGCGTTTTATACTGACACTTCACATCACTTTTTCTACGGATATTTATCATCCACTTCATTTGCTTGTTTTATACCATTGTTTGTTGTTGTCTTTCGTTGTATTTCACTTCAACTTTGATTCGAGTGATTTTGCCAAATCAATCGAATTGATTTGTCTGAGTTTGTTACAGGGTAATGTAAAAACATTCGGCGCTGTTTGGGGTGGGGGCAGAGAGTTTCAGAAGCTGGTTGCATGTGTAAAAGTTCGCAAGGATAACTGTGTGTGTGTGTGCGTGCCTTTTGCTTACTAACTCTTAAACATTTACGGAAAATGAGCATATCAATAGAACAATTTAACTGCCATCGTTACCATTTTTCTAGTTGATTGAATCCTTATTAATACAAATGTTAACATTTCAACTTTTCATGTACTTTTTCTTATTTCGCTCTGTTTTCTTTCTCCCTGTTTTCCTCTTCTAGGTATGTTGGGTTGCAGCATTTCATAATACACATCCATTATGCTTTGAAAAACACAGAAGAGTGAGTAAAAACGTTAGAAAAATATGTTAGATCTTTAGGATTTCGATATTATTCAGTGCAACACAATATAAATGATGTAATCTGTAAAGAAACTTACCTGAAATTAACATGAGGTTGTACAGGGTGGCGCAATAATTGTGCAACAATAAGAAATTCAAATAACTTTCTTTTAATTAATGTATTCAATTTATTATTATACAGGTTGTCCGTCGGTAAGGTATACTACTTTGTTTTGCCGCCATCTTGGTAAACATTAGTCTTGACAGTTCATATCTGGCAGTCGTGAAGTAGAGTCGCGGCAAATTTGTTATGGGAAAATATTCGACAAACCAAAATCAATCATCGGTTACTGTGACGATGAGAAAGTTATGTGCAATTTTTGGGAGAAACAACGTGCCAACAAAACGCACTATTTATCGTGTAGTGAATGATTTCGAAGCAAGAGGGTCTGTAGCTGATAGGGCTAAGCGTGGACCACAACGTACTGCAAGATCGGCTGAAAACATTACTGCTGCTCAAGAAAGTGTTTGGTATCGTGGAACGTATTTCCACATCAACGTTAACTTTTTAATCTCATTTAAATGTACAAAGTTGCTCTATTTATACTAAAACGACTTATTCTAGGAAATGTGTGGTAAACATAATTCTAGAAAAGTCATACTACAAGCGTTCAAAACAATCCATCAACATCAATTCGACGCTGTGCTCAGGAGCTTGGTCTTCAAAGAACAACTTTGGTCACAATTTCGCACAAGGATTTGCAAGAGCTTCTTCCACAAGGTCATTTACGTCGCCGTACATATGCCAATAGGATGTTACAGCTCGCCCATGACAACCCCGATTTTCATGAAGAAATCATAATGAGTGACGAGGCACATTTTCATTTGAATGGATCCACAACAGGTTATTTCAAGAAATGGTGATGTTGATTGGCCTCCACGGTCTCCTGATTTGACTGCTCCGGACTTCCTTTTGTGGGAATATCTGAAAGCAAACCGGAAACTCTTGATTAACTCAAACTAAATATTCGTGATGAAATTAATGAAATACTTCGTGAAATGTGTGAGAATGTAATGAAAAATGTGCTCAAAAGGGCTCGCGTTTGTGAGGCTAACAGAGGCGGACATACATCTGATATTGTATTCCATACATAATTGCCGACATTAAATAAAACATTTATCAATACAAAATCCATTCTCTTTCGTTTAATCAAAAACTATAAACAAACAAAATAGCAATAGCAATTATAAACAAACAATACCTTCATAGAGGACACCCTGTATTATTATTTATTTTTTATCTAATAAAAAACTCAATTTTATTTTATATAATTAATTGGTTTTGAAGGTCATCGCACAGAGGTCATGCTTATCCACGCATATTCGACATCTGATGAAAAAATTATTCACCGCGACCTGAAGCGTTGAAGTCGGGTTCGCCAGCTTTAATTGTTGTATGAATTGGACTCAATATGGATAAAGGTGTAAATCCAAACGGAAAATACGCCATAATGAACTGTAAGATAGGCCGAATTGCTGAGAACGCTGTGGAATCGAGAAATTCCGATTATCCGCCAAACTTTTACTGACAGAAGCGACATTTTCGGCAGTGCGTACATTGCAGTGATGCTCTGGCCTGACCACATCTGTAACACTTGCAATCTCTACAAATTTCTTTGCAATTTTGCCAATTTGTTAAACAGTAGATCGATTTTGACGGCCGTAATCTCCTCGTAATGCACGAAAAGTGCCAAACATTTGAATCACCACTTTTGTTTTAACTATTTTATGCATTCTCTAGTTGTTAAGCAAACGATATTCGTATAACTTGGCCGTCATATAATCATATTTGATAGCAAAACTTTCGGTCTGAAAACTCTGGTCCACAAGCAAAATTTCTTTGATAGAATGAAAAGTGCACGAAAATGACTTTTATACCGCTTTCAAATCTAAACAAACTCGGTGCCTCGTAATATATTGAATTACCTTTTAAAAACTATTAATTTATTTCGACTTGAACGTCATATAATCATATTTGATAGCAAAACCTTCGGTCAGAAAACTCTGGTCCAGAGCAAAATTTCTTCGATGGAATGAAAAGTGCACGAAAGTAAATTGGATTACATTTTAAAAACTATTAATTTATTTCGACTTGACCATCACATAATCATATTTGAAGGCAAGACTTTCGATCTGGAAACTCTGGTCCAAAAGTAAAATTTCTTTGATAGAATAAGAACTGCACGAAAATGACTGCTTTTTCATTATTTTAATAAGTCACGCGAAAATGTGAAGAAGTCACACCATAAAACCTGCATTTTCCCAATGACAAGTCTATGTCTATCATTGGTGATTACGTACATCTTCACCATTTTACTTTAAAAATTGTGGTAAATTCTGCTTCCATCGAATCACTTTTTCTGCGGGGTAATTGTTTTTTTAAGGCATTCAGAAGAGTACCATTTTTTCACTTCCGCAGACACAATATTTGCATATTTATCACTTCTAAAGCATCATTTTTATACCATTTCAAAAATCAAACAAAACTTAGTTGTTGTAGACAAGCAAAATTTCACATTTTATTCAATTTCTACATATTTCCGCTAGACAAATTTTAGCGCAGATACACTGTTATAATCTAAATATTAGTATTGTATTTCTTTGGAAAATTTTTATGTTTTTCTCATCCAAAACAACATTCACATTTCACATTTGAAAGAAATAATATTTTCAGACCATCTTTTAAGAGCAAAAACAAAATTTCTTTAGAGTACTGAAAGCTGTACCAAAGGAAGAGCATTTTTATTACTAAAATATTTCTTATGATAGTATAAAGAAGACACAGCACAGCATAAAAATATAATAATGTATTGAAATTAATTACCCATCATTTAAATGTTAATGCAAACCTATTTGCCACAGGGCCTTACCTTGACATACAAAAATTGTATATCCAAGATGCATTACGAACTATTCTAAAAAGCGTTTCATATCCACAAGAAAATACTGTTAAATTATCTAGCCTATGGCAAACAAAAGTGCAATTTTTGTTCATCACCGTTTGTTGTACCCTTTATGGTCCTTTGACGATATCGAGCCAGTGCGTTCGCCTCATATGTTTTGTTGGTTTTTTTCGTTTTTTGTAAAGGCAAAAGTTGACATCTTTCTCCATCGTTATCCTTTGACATTTTCTTAGGCAGTAATTTTCATACTAACAGCTAACTGTGGGAGTGTGTATGTATGTGTGCGCGTGTTTGGGTGTGTTATAAAATGAAATCACAAGTTATGTTATGCTTTTCCTGTATGACTTTTCACGACTTCTGCCGCCAACAATGCCCTGTGAGTACAATACAATGTCAGTATATAAGGATGTGTTATATCACATGTGTATGCATAGGTAGTGTGTATGTGTGCATATATAGGAGGTGTCCTTATGCCTACGACAATTACAAGTGTGTGCACATGTTATTGTCACACACACACATACCCTCCCTCTTTACCTACGCCTTGACACATCTTAGAATATATTCCAACGTATCTTCTTTTGGTCCTTTTTAGCATAGTTTCCTACTCTTGCATACACGTAAATATATGTTCATCGTCTTTGTGGTGTCCCTACCAAAAAAGGACTTACCCAAACCCCTACATAGTCATATCGTACATTGTATTCCTTTGTATATGACATGCTTAGATATAATATAAAGGATTTTCTAGGATAGTTTCTCAAATAAGTTTTGTACTTATATGACTATACGATACGACTATCACACCTTCTTCATCTCTCCTACTCTCACGTTTCCGCAATCTTTCGTCCTTATTATTATGATTATAGTACAGAAATAGTTGCCCTTTCTTTTTGCATGTGTATGGATGGAATGACGGCAAGGTTCTTTGTCAGGCTTTGCGTGTGTATGTGTTCTGGGAACATAAGTGTGTTGCCCCATTAAGGTTTGAAGATTTACAATTTGATGAGAAAATGCGAGACTTCAGCTGACAGTTTCATTATTACCACCACCGAGTGGAGATTTTACGTTTATTAAAAATTCGAGCAAAAAGCTTACAATATCATTACAGGGATTTACTCTTTTGTATGAATGCATGACTTTGCCTATTATTTTGCCCCATTTTTTTTTTTTTTTTGCTTTAGCTTTTGCGGAAAAGGGGCCATTGGGGTTTAAGGTTATTCACAATTATTATAGCAAAATATGATCATAAGAAGCTGACGAGCGGAGTTGGGGGAGAAGGGAAAGTCTTTGGCTTTTCTACAAAGCCTTATAATAGACTACAATCAAACCTGTTGGAATTGATCCTTTGAAAATGAAATTGTAATAAAATGAAAGTTTTGGAGATGTATTTCACGTGTATATTAGAAGGATAATTTTAAGGCATTCCTATTTAAGAGCTTAGATGTTCGGTAATCGTTTTTCTCTTGCAATAGGTGACATTTTGCTATAACAATTAAGGCTAGAAACCCTTAATAGAAAACATTGTTATGACACTGAAGATTTGCCTCAGATTTATATAAAAAGGATTACCGATGGTAAGACTTGTCAGCAAGCATCAGCTGCAATTTCTTCTACGCTATCAATTTAAAAGACAGAATTGAATATAATAAAGTAGAACTATTCAAATATTGACGAATCACTGCAAATGTTATAAAATTCTCAAATTTCTTTCACATTTAATGTATCCATTTACTGATTTCTAGACCAACGGTCTGCCAAGGCTGTCAACTGTTAAACACCTGTCATCTGAAGTGTTGTTTATTTAGCGAAAGGTTTACTTAGATGTTCGGTAAACGTTTTTCTCTGGCAATAGGTGACATTTTGTTATAACAATTAAAGAAAAAAACCCTTAGTAGAAAATATTTTGTTATGACAATGAAGATTTGACTCAGATTTATATGAAGAAAATCAGCGATGGCAAGAGTTATTAGCAAGTGTAAGCTGCAATTTCTTCTGCACTATAATTTTATAATTTTAATTTAATTTAAAAGACAGAATGGAATAGAATGAAGTAAAACTATCCAAATACTGACGAATCACCGTAAATGAATCACTACTTAGCGATTTCAAAACCTCCATCTGAAGTGTTGTTTAGTTAGTAAAAAGTTTGCCATTTACGGATATGGACCGTTTAACAATCGAAGAACGCGTTAAAATAGTTAAAACTTGCTACAAAAAAGGTGATTCAAACATACGCATTTTTCATAAACTACGATGTGATTATGGTCGTCATAATCGACTTACTGTGCAAGAAATTGGCAAGATTATGAAAAAAATTTGAAGACACTAGAATCGTTACAGATATAATCAGGCCTGTGCATTATCACAATGTGTACACTGCCGAAAATATCACATTTGTTAATGAATGTATAGCGGATAATTCGAATTCCAATTCAGAGCGCAATGGCCGTATGATGACCAACCAGCAATTGAAAATTATGAACTGGACGATATGTGGTTTCAACAAGATGGTGCCACGAGCCACGCAATACGACCGATTTTGAAATTTCCAAAAAACGTAATTTCACGTTTTGGCGACGTCAATTGGTCACCAAGAATATGCGATTTGACACCGTTAATCTCCTTTTTCTGAGGCTGCGTCAAAGATCGTGTTTACGCGGATAATCTCCAAAAGTTGGAGCATTTCGAAACCAACATCCGTCAATTTATCGCGGAGATACCGCTCAAAATATGCGAAAAAGTAATCGAAAACTACTTCAAAAGGATCCACTGCTGCAACTAATCCAAAACCAGTCATTTAAAAGACATTGTAATTCATACATAATAACAAGGTCCAAGCATTCTAATGAAATTAAAGTTTCATCGAAATCATAGCTTTATGTGTGTTTTATTTAGCTTTACTTAAACGGATAGAGCCGGTTTTGCTGGATTTGATTGAAACTGGAAGTGCTAACGTACAGTGGTTTGTTTCAGAAAACTTATGAGAGCAATTATGCGTCATTTCAACTACTTACGCATCGTATAGGTAGATATATGATGCATGAGTGATTTATGAGTGAAAAACCAAATTTTCAAAAAATCGGTTTTGCAATCAGTCTCTTGCAACACAGATCATTTATTGGCTATCAAGTACAAGATGATATGAATAACGCCACTGAAATCTTATTTGAAGAAGTTGTAAGAGCATTTTATATTCCCTCATCCTTGTTGTCACCCTTGAAGGCGTTGATGTTAATTTAAGGTGTGAAAATAATGTTGTTTTTTTCACAACTAAGTCAACTTTCAACATGATGCAGGCAGAACAAGATAATATACCTTTTTCACATGGCCAAACCTATTAGGTCAGAATTGCAGTGAAAGTTCTATAATAATCTAATCTTAACAAATTCCACATTCTGTTGACCCCCAGAATCTCTTGGCCTTGCTGTCCCTTATTTTTTTCTTGTGCATCATAACAAACAGAAAGAAAGTTATTTACGTCTTTTTATAGTAGGAAAACTGATCAGCCACACTGTATAACTACTAAAAATTTGAAAGTTTTGCAAATTTTAAAGAGAACAAAACTTTCAAAAACTTTTTTATTCGGGGTAGTTCTTTCTCGTGCTTATAAATCTTCTCGGTGTATCCTTTTTAATGGTAAACCTTTGAAAACCTTTAAAAAAGGATAAATGCTAACAAAAAGCAAAATTCTTGAAAAACGCTGACGAAGACTAATTTTCCCAAAAGTGGAATTTCTCTTTAAGAAAGTAAGTTGTTTGCTATTGAACCAGACCAGTTTCTTAAGGACGAGTGTGAATTGTTATCTATCGACTATTACTGTATATTGTTCCAACAAATAAGGAAAATTCACTTTTAAACAAATTCGTTGGAACATTTCTAAAGAACGCCCATATTTCTTGAAATGGACTCAATCCATGTAACGAGAACTTTGTTACTATTGGACTGATTTGGTCCAGTTTCGAACATAACCTACTCATGACTATGAGAAGTTTTGGGAAAAATTCCAATCTGCAGTTATAAAATTTTCGGCTTCTAACGTGGATGGATAGTATTATAGTAACAAATAAGTTGTCAACGATCAAGGATGTTTTTATAGTATACTTTATAGTATTTCGTAGAAATCTATTTCATTCTTTTCAAAGTAGTGCCGCCGAATGGATTAGGCTTATACTAACATTTTTCCAATTCTAAAAGCATGCCAAATAGTCGCCTTCCGGTGGGAAATGAATTTGACTGGCTTGTCTGGGGCCCAAAAAACCTTTTAATAAGTTCGTTTGAAATATCAAACTTATCAGCAAAGTCACTAATTGTTTATGACTTTGTTTGTAACTTTTATCAGTAAGTGTTGGTGGGTCTTCGAGGTGCTCTTCGTCTTGCAGTTGTTCTCTATGACAAAGGTTATGCTACTTAAAACATATCTTTGCAATAACAAATCCTAATTCGTAAATTGAATTTAATGCTATCTCTTTGCCTTACAAAATCACACACTGAAGAAATGGCCGAAATCGCTTTTGGCATCGTGGAAAATTTGGCACTCATATTTGTCATAGTGCCACAAATTTGGATAAAATTTCTGTGATTCGATGCATACCTCTTAGACACAACTGTATCTTCGTATATCCTCACTCTACCGTTTTTCTTACAACCGCTTGCTTCTTTTTCTGTTTTTTTTTTTTTTATTCTCTTCATAATATTATTTTTACAAAAGAGTTGTCATGTAAGCAAGTTCCACTTCCTTTATGCAACACGATACTCCAGATTGTTCCAGGACTTGCATGATAACTGTTTTCAGTACTCTACTGCATCTTTTATGGCCGTTGTCATCGAATTCGCAATATGTAGTGACCGTATACCAGGAACGTAAGAATTGAGGGGCGTTTTTCTCGTACTAATGAGGAGACTGTTTTGGAGCTGGCTATGAATACTTCGGAGGTATCGATCTTAGCGACGTGTAACACTCTTTGCGCTTGGTTACATACGGCACGCTGCATTCCGATCCTACGTTAGAACCACTTTATTCTCTGTCATGTTTCTGTAATAATTTTTGTTTAAAATGATCAATTCATTAGGCTACCACGTCTGTTTCTTGTTTGATTATTTCAGTTTACTTCAACGTATGAACAATATTATTTCAGCAAAACCTTTAGGCGTATGATAACTATGTAGAATTATGCATAAATCATACGTACTATAAACTGAACAGAAAACACCGTTATCAGCAGTGCTGAATTCATATTCCTTAAATTTGTTACGACAGGTTACGTCAAGTTTCTGTATTTCAAAATCCTGAATAATAATTTAATTAAAATGGAGTTTACATTTTTCATACGTAGTATTTTCTGCTTTCTAAAATGTTTAATATTTTAAGGGTTTTCTATCATTCCACAATATCATCACCTCCCATAAAACTTCATGTTCGTAAACCTGTAAATATGTGAAAACTGATTTCGGAACGGAGAAATAAATTTTGCCTATAAAATTACAATATTTTGAAACAATATTGCCAAACAGATGGTGTAAGAGTTGAGTTTCAATGGCAAATATTACCTGCTTATCACATAAAGAGTGGCGCATAAGTAACGTTAACAGCGACTACATGGAACGCGCTGTTCTTGCGCATCATTTGGCTTTAACTCGTGAATCAATTGCATCTTATATGGGAAAAGATGTAACATATGTACAATTCTTTGCAAAGACCGCATACACATCTCTAACTGCTGAGAACGTCGCCTAGTGGAGTTTCGGGGTTTTCCTCAATACTTGCTTGCACTCGAGCAATGGTCACTTCATTTCGAACTGCACGAGGTCTTCCAGCACGCGGAAGATCACAGACAGCCTTGATGCCCAAAACGCTGAACCAAACAGTAAATTGTTGGAGCGCTAGGACCATTTCGAACATGAAAGAAATTTCGATCTGATCTGGATAATCGAGTGCTGACTTTCAAGGTAAAACTGAACAATTTTGGTTCTTTGTTCTGTGCTGTGCCTTTCTATCATAAATTTCCCAAGTATTATTTAGTTAATTCTATAAAGAGATGAAAAGACTTAAACAAAAAATGTATTCACTGATCAAATCTTAACGTTACTTATGCGCCACCCTATATGAGGGCGGTCCCAAATCCAGCCAACCTAACGTTTAGATGGAGTAGCTAGTTTGAAAAAGATTGTTTTTGGTAAAAAAGAAAGCAACCTTATAACATATGTGTTTTAAGTTTCAAGGCACCACGTTAAATATTTTTATTTGACCCATCAAAAGTAAATGATCTCAGTGAATTTGTAAACATGGAAAAAATTGGTCAACGTTATGTAATTTAATATTTCCTTTGAGGACTCAGTCCAACCAATATTTAGCCAAAGTAGATTCTACATTGTGGAGTCTGCTTCTTCATTTACGACTGTAAAATATTGGGTAGCAGAGCTTAAACGAGGCCGTACGTGCTGCCAAGACGAATTCCGTAGTGGTCGATCAATTGAGGTGTCTACGCCAGGCACGTTTAAGAAAATCCACTAAATGGTATTGAATGATCGTCGGCTGAAAGTGCGTGAACTGGCTGAAATGATAGGCATTTAAAAAAGTGCTAAACATCATATATTAACTAAAGATTTGAAGAGAGAAAAGGGTGCCGAGCTTGTTTCAATAGAGCAAAAAGAGCGTCGTGAAGATGTAGAGTGTTCAGTAGAGTGTTTGGTGATATTCACCGCGATAGAGCCTAATTGTAGCGTCAATTTATAACCATGAATGAGACATGGATCCACCACTTCACAGCTAAGACAAAGAAGCAGTTAAAGCAGGAAGAAGAGATTTTAATATAATTTAACAAATAAAATGTTTTCAAACTCTTTTGTGTCTTCTTTGTTAGGTCGGCTAGCCCTCTTACATCCCATTAATGTGTTAGCATATGATTAAGCTTAGCCCAACTGGATGTCTTCTGACTTCAGCTGCTACTAGACGCACGTCCGACGACATAACAAGAAATAATTGCCCAATGTTCGGAGGCCGTGAGTTGTTTTGGAAATTCTTGCAAAAGATTCAGGTTAATTTTCCAACGCCCAAATAAATAATTCCTCATTCCATATTATTTCAATTTGAAATTTAAATTATCTCATTAATTCTAATCGAGGACGAGGAACAAAATCTTTTCATTGACCATCTGCCAAATAGATTAAAAATATGTTCATAATCTTTTCAACCCCTCACTCTTGCACAACTTTGTTTTTTATAATGGTTTTGCAAATTAATATTTCTCATAAGCAAAACTGAAATGTTTGCATATAATATACAAACATCATTTTTCAGTACATTATCTTACACTGCGCAATCATTTATTTTCTGCAGCCAATTTTCTACAATTTTGGCAATTTCCATCTAGGTCCAATCTAGGCTACACTGCTATCGGCATTGAACATCAATACTATGTATAAACATTAACAATAAAGCAGCCATAAGTTTTCTTTTGATAATGCTTACGTACGTAATGCATCTGTTTTGCAATGAATTATTATATCTTCCTATAAACCTATAAAATTTATCTACTTTTTTTTTTTTTTTTTTGTTTTTTGTTCAACAACTTGGCAAACGAAGGATATGCTATTCTTGAGAATATGAATAACATCAATTTTCGTACTCTCCATTGTGCCGATAATTTCAATTTCTAGAAAATATTAGTTCAAAAGGTTACCACAACACAATAATGCTGAAAAAGAACAAAACTCAAGAGTTTAAAGACGGCGAGAGAGAAAACAAAATGTTATACCAGAAGTCATAGACTCAGCACAAGTTCCTTGCATCCTTTAGCAAAGCAATCAACCAAGAGATGTTGCTGGGGTTTTCTTATTATTGATGTTGTTGTTGGCGTAGCAAGGACTTCTTTTGCGCCATTACAAAAGATCCAATTTTGTTGTTGCTGTTGGCTTTTCTCGATTCGTTATCTGTAAGACGATGATATAAATTCCAATTGCCAGGCAAAGAAAACTCATCTATATTGCAATACCAGGCAACCAACAGCACCACCAGCATCCCCACTATTCGTCTATATTGAAAGTCAAAGTTGTTTGGGGCAAAAGTACTGGAAAAACTGAGGAATTTGAAAATTTCAATTACGCGAGCAATGGAAATTACATACATGAGATATACAAATACTATGAAGACACCCAAACCGAGAGGATACCAGTCACCCATTTACCGACATTGCAAAGAATTAAGGTCGTATAAGAAATCATTTTATTCCGCCAGATCGATTTTCTTGCACAGGTGAAACTTTGATATGCAAACGCATGTTGCAAATTTTAAACAGTTGTTGAATGTACTCGTAATGTTAAGCTACAAAAATTTTTCATGCCAGCGTGCTTAGAGAAATAGAATATGTTGAAATTTTTAACTTAAGTAGACTCCATTTTTCAGTGCTTAAAACAGACAGCAAAGTTAAAGTGTTGCCACCACATAGCGAGTTCATTCAAAAGTTGTAACTTTTAAACGCTTCATTTATTTCTTCTGTTGCATTCTCGAATTTTAAAGCTATCTGGTTCAATCTCAATCTCCTACAATACTAATCACACCATATTATTAAAATGTTAAACGCGTTTCCTCCACAATGCTAAAATAGTGAACCATCTGCAGCACAGAGGCAAAATAATATACAATATATAATAATATATAATATATAATATTTATGTAATATTTTGGTAGAAATTAGTTTGGAGTCCACAATTTTTAACCATGTTTGATAATTTTGAATTTGGACAGATTTTGATATTTTTGAAATAGTTTCGAACAATTTTTCGCACATTTCGGTACGTTTGGGGATTATCCACATAAACAAAAATCTAACGGCGTCAAACCGCATGGCCTTGGTGGCCGATTGACGCCGCCAAAACGTGAAATTACGTCTTCTGTAAACTTCTCATGCAATAAAGCCAAAATCGGTCGTGTTGTCAGGCTCGTGGCGCAGTATTGTTGATACCACACATTGTCCAGTTCAGAATCTTCAATTGCAGGCCAAAAAAAAGTCGGCTATCATGCGGCCACAGCGCTCTGTATTGATGGCAACGGTTCCTTCAGCGTCATTTTCGATAAAATACGGTCCAATAACAGCTCCAGACCATATGGGCTTCAAACAATAACTTTTCCGGATGAAATAGCTTTGTCACAACCACTTCTAGCTTATCCGAGCCCCATATGCGACAATTTCGCTTGTTGACCATCCGGAGAGAAATGATCCTCATCGCTGAAGAAAATGTTGTTCGATTAACAAAACAAAAATCACCACTTTTGTAGGTTTTAACTATTTTTACAATTCTTCAGTTGTTAAACGATCCATATTCAAACGTTTCACTAAATAAATAGCACTTCAGATACCGGGTATTTAACAGCTGACAGCCTTGCCAGATCGGCGGTTAAGTAACCACTAAATGGATAACCCTGTATTTATTACTGAAACTATCAACAACATATTAAATAAAATTTCAAACCAATAGTTGAACATTAAAGCATGTTTCAAAGAGGTATTAAAGTCGACTTTTGCCTTCAAAGTGAGTTTGCCTGTGACAAAAACAGGATAACTTATAAATATTGCTACCAAGATAATGCTGAAAGACGTTGAAAGAGATTTTATTCGAAGAACTACATCTAAACAGATGTCTCGGCATCCTAGTAAATAAAGATGTCGAAAATCACTTAAATACGATTATTTTTAAATACGATTTGAAAATTTGACGTGAATGGAAAAAGTTATTTGAGTTTGATTTCAGTTCTTGGTCCCGTTCAATATCATTTTTCTATTAGCATTTATTTATTATTGCCGATAGAATATAATTCAAAAACTTGCGAAACTGATTACATTGAGACAGTTGGCTGGATGGTTAACCATTCCGCTATTCGCCAACATACTTTTACCATCTTCATCGCCCTTAGCTGTTTATGCTTTCTCGAACATCATCGCCACCTTAAGGGTGTCTATAACTTCACAAAACAGTTGAGAAGTTTTGCCTACCGGCACGAAAATGTTTTCAAATATAACTCAACTATCGCAAGTTTTTGTATATGCCCATTGGACACAGCTGTATAGAAGTTGATTAATGAAACGTTAGACAGTGTACCGCTTGTGTATTGCGTCTGTTTTTCACTTTATCAGGATTAAGAATTAAAGTGAAATTATGTTGAAGATTGATCATGTTAATGTTATTTCATTTTCTTAACGTAGCAATATTTACCATCCTCCCTGTGTTCCTCAGTTACTGATGGTCGAATAAATTATATTCCAGTAAGTTGAAGCGAAAGTCTATAAAAAGCGTGTTATTTTTTTTCATCTCTCTTCTAAGTTTCGAGATGATTTTCCCGCCAATCATGAACATTTCATTAAAATATTGCATTAAAATTTGAAATTGAAATGCAAACGCATAATTTGCAGATGTATCACAAACATTCTGCCCAAAAAAAGTACAGATTGACTATTTAAAAGGACCGCTAAAATGGATTGTCCATATTCTTTTTGTCACTTTGCACAATTGTCGCCTATAGAAAGGCATAGTTTGATAGCAATCTGTCATTTAGTTTATTTATAAAGCTCGATTTTGTTAATTCTTTTTTTTAAATTGGTAAAGACATCAGTCGAAGAGTTTGCTTCAAGTCGTTGCAAATGGAATTTTTGGAATGGCAGCAAATGTTACATAAAACTTACGATAAATCAACGTTATCAAAAACACTTTCATATGAGCGGTACAGTGCATTCTGAAGCGATCGAGTTATGGTGGAAGACTTGGCTCGTTCTTGTCGACAATTAACATCTTTAGTTGAGGTTGGAAAGGGATACTCGCTGAATTTTCTGTGTCCCACAAATCAAATCATTATCATTACACGAAACGTATAGCGTAAAGGTCGCTCAAATCATACTAGAACGAGTTAATTCTGATTCCACATTCACATAACTTATTATAACTGGTGATGAGATATAGGTTTTTGAGTTGGACAAGCAAACGAGGTAACAAACTTCAAAATGTCGCCTTCCAACTGAACACAAAGCGCAAATTTTGAGTCTTTGTTTCGATGATTGCACTATTAGTTGGCATAAGTATATTAATGCGGGAAAGAGCCTACTTTGAAGGCGTAGCAATAAATTTGAGAGACTAATGCTTATTTTACGCTTTATTTTTCTAACGATTTTCTGTTACTTTTTGGCAGAATTTATTATAAATTCTTAATATTTGTCAAACAAATATCTTCAAAATTATTTGTATAAAACTTATCACTTCAGTGGCAACTGCTGAAATTTCGTGCCTAATTAAAATTTGTCTTAAAATTTAGCGATGCCTATTCAGTTCAGAGATCTTGTTGTTCCCTTTATAAGGATACAAAATTTGAAAATATCCAGTGCTCCGTTGGGAAGCTATTCCATTTTAAACATACATAGATATATCGATAAAATTTGTTGTTCTCTATTATTTTCATGGGGTCTTCACCGAAACAAAATCAAATTTGAAAATAGTTTTAATTTGTGTTAGTTTTTGGAATGCTAGTTAAAAATATGCCAAATTTTGCTGTGTTTTGTGTTTTGCACAGGGACTTTCACCGAAATAAGATCAAATCCGAAAATATTTGATAGCTGTTTTGAATTTCTCTTCTGCTTCATTTATCCAAAATGGCGTTAAAGACAATTTTTGATTTTGATTCATAAACTGGAAAGGAAATCAGAAACAAGTTTGGTTCTGATTCAGTTTATGCAACTTTTTGTTTGCACTTCATTTGAAAATTTTCAAGTAGCTGTGAACATTTCTGAGAGCCTGAAAATAAATTATTTCAAACATATGACAGGTCTTTTTTTTCTTCCAAGGAACGACACTACATATATTTGGTTTAAGTTTTGATTTATATTAAGAAACGGAACTGCTTATAACTTTATATCTTTCTTTCAAGTTGTTGAATCAAAATGTTTCGTAACGTTCCAAATTTTTAATGTGCTTTACATTGATTTACTGTTTCTGTGTGAAATTTGAATGTTTTTGTGGCCCCAAATGCTGTACAGCGAGTAATGCAAATTTTGTACAACTTTTACTACATATAATTCGAATTTTTCTTATGAAAAAGAAACGAAAACGTGAACTTAAAATTGTCCCAAAATATTCCTGTATTCGTATTTCTACGGCATCCATTTCATAATTTAGACCATTTAGAAAAAAACGCTTTGAAAACACTTTGCTTTCAACTTGCAGTGCAATAAATGCCCTAATGTAAGCACTCTTACATATTATAAGCAGTCTCATACGAGTTTATTAGCTATGCATAAAAATATTATTAAATTTGGTTTTACGCTAAACATTTTTCATTTTTTTCTTACAAAATTTTACATGAAATTTTAAATACCTTACAAGTAGAAGTATAAAAGTATATAAGTGCAGTAGTATAGAAGTGCAGAAGTATAGAAATATAAATGTACAGTAGTACAGATGTATAGTAGTATGGAAGTATAGAA
>JAHXMU010000136.1:7620228-7636225 GCA_019455685.1 Philornis downsi | reverse complement strand
AGTAATATAGAAGTATAGTAGTATAGAAGTATAAGAGTATAGAAGTACAAAAGTATAGGAGTATAGAAGTACAGAAGTATAGAAGTGTAGAAATATAGAATTATAAAAGTGCAGTATTGTAGAAGTGTAGAAGTGTAGTAGTATAGAAGCATAATTATATAGAAGGATAGAAGTATAGAAGCATAGAAGTATAGAAATATAGTAGTGTAGAAGTGTAGAAGTACAGTAATACAGAAGTATGGAAGTATAGTAGCACGGAAATATAAAAGTATAGAAGAATAGAAAACAATACGTACAAAAACACAGACTAAATATGTTCCAATATGACAAAACAAGGCAGAAAGTTTTTCTTTGAATCTGCCATACTAGATCGTAGACAAAGCATAGTAAACCGCTGGACTTAGGAGTTTACTTTTGTAATGCAGGCTCAATATGATAATTTATTTATATCACATAAAGGATCCTTACATTGTTAACGGTATGGGTCAGCTTCAATACATAAGGCAGATGCAAGCAAATTTCACTACAGTCACGAAGACATTCAAATTTAATGAGATGAATTGACTTCCAATAACGCAGCATTTTGTTATATAAATAAAATCCAATATTAAGTTGTTCATTGGAACTTTAACTTTGCTAGATTTATTGGGAAACTCCTCAAAGAACTCATGCACTGAACAGAACATTTCTGTTATCTACAATTTGTTTCAGAAACCAAAATTACTGAAAATGACCAACTCACATCTTACGTATTCTTTATTATTATCTGGTTCCAACAGACAACCAAATGTATATGTTGAAGATTTTGCACCACAAAGCTTCTCAAAAATTCAATTTCTACCCTATCACTTGCTGCATAAATCTCTCTAACGCCCTCTCATGAATTCAAATATCATTTGAAAAGACTTAACATGTCCACCTTGCGACAGGTGACTCTTGAGTATTTTTGTAACCTTCTGACCTTCCCATTTCTATGGTGTTCCTATTTCCGTATCAGCCTCTCATCCAATTCCCGTCCACTACTAAAGAAAGGTCGCTTGACTTTTATTATATTCTTGACTATATGTCACTTTCTGTCGGTGGCGGTCCTAGCGGATGCAACTCCTTACCAGCTTTGTTAGTACATTGTCTTCTTTTTTACACACAACAGTAACCAATGATGATACTTGACGGTACTGCAATCCTGTAATACTTTTATAATATACATCGAGCGAAACATAAACGAAAAATAATACCCACATCTTTTGGGAATATGTGCTGTATTGTAGGAAATCCTAGACGACATAGATGATGTCGTCTTCGCAAAAGACTATTATTGTGTGTGTTGTCATAGGTGCGGGGAAAGGAGGTGATCGAAAAAAAAAAACACGAAAATACAGAGCGGGATAAATAAATAGCACAAAATTTAAGGGGGAATTAGGTTAAAGAAGAAATATGTTAACTAACTAATGACTACTTTCAAGGATTCAAAATCAAATAGATTACATTGCTATCGTATGTAAGTGAACACATCTGACCAGACGAATATCTTAAATCCAAAACTCGGTATATTTGAAATATTTACTATTGAAATAGGCATTCGAATAATATTGAAAAGCACTAAACTGAAATAAATCCGAAAAATATAGAAATATTAGAATATAGAAATATTATTCTCAGGAACAGCAGAAAATTGCGAAGACTATCTAATTTGGAGACTTTTTAAAGGACCTGGGTAAAAAGCGTCTTTTTCACAATGCTAAAAACCATTTCAATATCTTAAACATTAAAAAAATCGCTAAAACACAAATATTTGTATAACTTAAAAATAAAATATGTGATGAAAAATATATTACAAGTTTTTCTTCTGTAGAAAGACAGTCTAAATATTTCCATCTTCTGCGCCTCTTTTCCAATCCTTCAGACCAAATATTGACAGTGCTTCACAAACTTGATGTTTCCAAGGGAATTTTGGGGTCGCCCATCGAGTTTGTTGTCAAAGTTGTTTCATGATGATGAAGCCTTTGTGTGCATCCGCAGCATGATCACTGCATTTCAATGCCCCTTAAGCCCGTCGATAACGGGAGCTCTAACACTCCCCGTTATCAAGGAGGGGTTCCTATACTTTCTGGAGTATTATTTCAACACATATTTATATTCTGCGATTTTTTTTTTTAATTTGGCGAATTCAGAATAAATTTTGAAAGGGTACGAAGGACATCATTTAGTTCAAATAACTTAAAAACTAACTCTAACTAAAATTATTTTTTTTTTGTGATTTTCTAATTTTTTTTATTACCTTGATGTTTCCGTAATAAAATTTTCCTTTCAATACAATTTTTCTATTTAGTCCATCAAATGTAGCTTTTTAAAACCAGTCAATCAACTTCGGAAGGCGCCATACCAACTGAGCCGAATTCAAAACAAAATCATGCCAAAGTTAATCAATGGTCAAGGTAATGTTGACTGATTTCTTTGAATATAGCAGAATTGTGCACTTGGAATTCTTACTAGATGGTGAGACTGTAAATAATGATTATTATCTGGGTGTTGTGTTTCATCTTAGATAGCAGATTCATCAAAAAGTGACAGGTTTTTGGAAATAAAAATCATGAATTTTGCACCACGATAACGCATCATCTCATATGGTTATCATTGTGATGAAATTTTCTATCAAAAATGCGTCAAATATGATCGAACAACCACCGTATTCATTTGGTATAATACATGGTGACTTTTTTTCCAAAACTCAAATTTTCATTTCGTGACATCCGTTTTCAGTCGAAAGGTGGTATAAAATTCAATACGAAAAGTACGTTTGGATTAATCAATTGTCCGGTTATATGATTATTCGTTAGCATAAATATATTATTTTGGAATGGACCTGTTCCGAGAACAATACGATAAATTTTAATAAATTATAAACATATTATGTTTAATGGAAAATTCCCGAATTTTTTTTATTTTTTATGTTAGAATATATTTTGGTTTCAAACCCCCGGTCTGGGAAGGCTGTCAACTGTTAAATACCTGTCGTCTGAAGTGTTATTTATTCCGTGAAAGGTTTATCATTTACGAATATGAATCGTTCAACAACTGATGAATACGTAAAACTTAGCTACAACTTACTACAGGACTGGTAATTCAAACGTGGACTTTCAATCGAATAAAATTTTCAACACCGATTGTGGAAAAACCCTCGCATCCGGAAAAAGTGGCTGTTTTGAGCGCATTATTGGACCATGTTTCTTGGGAAACTACTTAAAAAAATTATCATCTTGAATGTAGTGAATGTATTTCGGATGTAGTGACTTTCCACAATCACTTCTGGGTTCTCCGGACTCTGTATGCGATAATTTTGCCTGTTTACGCAACCACCGAGTGAGAAATGAGATTCATCGCTGAAGAAAATTTCGTTCGATTGAAAGCCCACGCTTGAATAACCACTTTTTTAGTAAGTTGTAACTATTTCTAAGCATTTTTCGATTGTTAAACGAGTCATACTTGTAAATGGCAAACCTTTTACTAAATACATAACACTTCAGATGGCAGATATTTAACAGCTGACAGCCTCACCAGCCCGGCGATTTAGAAAGCACCAAATGGATAAACCTATACTACTGTTACTATGATACTAATGCATATACGAGTACTACGATTCTAAATATACTTTCCTAGTTTTAAAGCTTTTCCCTTAATTGTTTTAATATTTTTTTTAATGTTTTTTGTGGTTTTAACGAATATAAAATATTCAATTCATGGATATTTCGCCTAATGTATGTAATGTAGATATAATTTTCGCTGGTTAAGTACTTTTTAATTTTTGAAACAAATATTGGTTTGCAACATTTTTGTAGTGTTCGCGAGTTTGAGCCAACAATTCTGGACCATTTTCATTTCTTTGTTATTGTGTCAAATGATCACGAGTACGATTTGGACTATATAATTATGTGAAGACTTCCATTCACTCCATTTAATGAATATTGCTTAATAGAATCCGTCCTTCTTTGCGGTGTTCGTTATTTTCTCTTATCATATTCAATCAAATTTCTATTTTTAATTACTTTACGTCTACTCGTACTACTGCTCTATTTCTCAACATACCTCTATTATCATACCATTGTAAAGGAAACCTTATGCTATTAAATCGAAAAAGAAAAATGATATATATTTATATAGAAAAACCAACACATACATATATATGAGATATATCCTTTGTATGAATAACCCGAACAAAAAAATAAAAAACAGGAAAAATAGATGAAAATGTAAGTTTTCTTTTATTTGAAAGTAATTTATTTTCGAGTTCAATTGTATTTTGTATGAGTTGGTTTCTTTTATCAATTTTCTGGAGACAATAAATATTCTATTATAGATTTTGTTGCTCGGTAGTATTTGGTTTAACAGTTCAATTGGTCAAAGTAATATTTCAAAATGTAACAAAAGCATTCTCTAGACAGACGATGGTTGGAGGGATGCGAAAACTAAAGAGCGTCAAAAAACGTTTAATCGAATAAAATGACTTAATGTTGAAGGCTGACATTTTTAAGCAGATATGAGAAAAAGTGTATTTGATTTGCAAAACATCAATTCAAAGAAAAGAGAATTTTATTATTCGAAAGAAGGAAATGCTTAAAATTTTTATTGCGGACTTTAACAAGTTAAAGGAAAAAAACTGCATATCTCGCCCTTTCGAAAACAGCCATTTCGATAATCTAATATGAACTCTTTGGAGGAAAAATACCCATGTAGATCGCACTTATGTTGCTGTAAACTCAACAATCCTGGACGTTTAACAATCTAAAAGTCATCGAAATCGTCGTTGTGCCACAAACACTCTTCTCATGTTCTTATTAACTCATTCATTTCACCGCTTCGAATTCTAAGTCAATAAAATTGTTCGCAATAAAAGGAAAAAAGTGAAAATATAAAACTTTATCGCTTGCCAAATGTGCTACTGCATTAAACGTCATCGTCACTCAAACGCGTTCAACTCAACACACAGCAGCAGCAGGACAGACAAATGCTTTAACCAAGAAATACACAGCACAAGAATAAAATACATGATTCAAAGTCTATAAAATTTACAGACTTCATTTTGTGCGTTTTACCCTCCTCTCCAAAGCCAACAAAGCACAAAAAAAGCAAAAGCTTAAGACAAATTGTTCAAGAGGAACATAACAAGACCCGGTTTATTTGAAGATATTTCATTGTACCAATTTCATTGAGTAGAGAACATCAAGGAATGAGATGAGCTGTATTCAGCTGCGTTGCTTTGCGTTGAATACTCGTACATAGATGAAAAGGCTATAAACTAAATTGCACATAAAACATAGAAATACAGTATGGAATAGGAGTGATTTTTCTTTTCAGCCAATGGTTTAACACAAGTCAATGAAATTGCGAAAACTACAATTTATCGTGATGCTTTCCGTGGCGCTCTTTTTGCCGTACGCTGTCAATCAAGAACTTTGATATGGTAAAGGCAGGAGTGAGATGTGGAATTTGCCCTAAATATGGCGGATTGACTAATTTGCTTAGGTAACGACTTCAATTGAAGTTGTTATCAATTATCAGCCCACAGGTAGAAATGAATTGCAAGTGCTTCGATCTTCTTTGGCTTTTTCTCAGATCGTTTCACCAAATTTTGATAAATTCTCAAAAAACTGATAGATTATATTAGGTTAGGTCAGTGAGGCAGTTTGAATAGACAGACTCACTTACACTGTATAGTCCATTGTGATACCACGGAAACTAGAGATATGGTTGTCCCTAGTTTCCTCCGTTAAACCATCCTAAGCACCTCAAGAAGCTCTTAAGTCGGACAATATCTATATCGTCCACATCTCTTAGGTCCCTATACAAATAAATGCCCAGTGTTGATCCCCGCCTGTTCGCCAAGGCGGGGCAATTGCAAACAAGGTGTTCTATGCATTCCTCTTCCTCTTCGTCCCTGCACAAGTCACTAGTCGCAAACTTCATGTCTTCCAACCACACAGTGTCCCCTCATAACGGATACAAGTAATGAGACGTCGGGTTTTGATAGCCACAGCAGTTTGTGTCAACGCCTCAGATCTAGGTAAGGCCACATCTGCCTGGATTAATTACAGCCCCGGACAGACGCCCACCTACCATTTGCTGCTAAATATACGGCATCTCGTAGTAGAGGCTTACAAGTGGCTAGAGGCATTCCCACGGACTCCAACTCGGCTGGAGTCTGTTAGGTTGTTTCTATTCTTGCCAGCTCGTCTGTTCTGCAGTTCCCTGGTATGTCCCTGTAGCCCGGCACCCACATAAGGTGAATGTTGAATTGCTAAGCCATCTTGTTAAGAGACCTGCCACATTTCAGGGCTGATGTTGAGTTCAGGAAGACAGAATCCAGAGATTTAATGGCAGCTTGACTGTCAGAAAATATGTTAATCCCCGCCGTGCTGAGGACGTTATATCTCAGCCATTCTGCCACTTCCTTAATGGTCAACATTGCGGCCGGATAAACACTGTAGTGATTGGATAGCCTTTTTGCTGTACTTAACCCTAGGTCTTTCGAATAGATCCCGTCAGTGTAGAAGTCGACATACGAGTACATTCTTTTATGTCAGGCACCATGTTAAGGATTACCCTGTAAGCGTAACCACTATTTGACCCAGTCATTTGTATCTTTTTGGTCTCTCGGAGAGTACGGGCAGGCATCAGTTTTTCCTATGTCTATATTTCATGGTTGACTTTTACCGTCTCCGAACGGAAGGGGTTTGGACTTTTCCCCGTCTGCCACCGATAAGGATGCTGTATCCTTGCAATGTAGTATCGACTGTTCCATCTACCTAGGGTCTCCACACCTGCAGGTATGTAAAAATATCCAGTCTGTCACCTTTTGCCACAGCGCGACCAATCTCGTGAAGTATGGTATATATGTAAATCACAATTTGGTAGTAGTTTCGCTTTTGCTTTGCTGCGCAGTTCCAACTGGTGAGTTTGGTTGATAACGCAGGGACTAGGAGATCCCGAGACTGAGTTCATTTGGTGTAGAACCCCTGGTAGGAGCATCACGCGGGTTGTGGTTGATACCAAAATCGCTGGTAGAGACTTTTTGCTCGAATGTGGAGCTGCATTGCAACTGGGTGCTAAGATAGGCCTTACCTCAGCCAATGGGGATTATATTTCAAACCAGCATAATCAATTTACCATCTCCTGGCTGGAAGAAAGGGGTGACAATTGCGGTAGTACCATAATTGTCAGCCCTTTCTCCTTGATAATCCAAGTTTCGCTTGGCCTTCATGGTGAGACTCACGTAAAACACCCGTGGACTTCTCTCTTAGTAAGAAAACTAATTCTTTCAGCAGATTTTTTTTTTGGCCGAGTTCTTCTATCGAGCGGAACGAGATGATTGTCAAAGACTCTTTGTGTTGCAACATTGTAGTCCTTCCGCACAAAATGAAGGTTCCGGCAAAATCGCTATATTTTGGTGCACTTTACTATTCCGATGTCGGCATACAGACCATGATTGTTTGGGCGTCGATATTATCCATGAGCTCGGTCCTTAATTTATACGAAAGAAATAGCTCTCTAATTCTTTCGGCCTAGGTTCATTTATACAGACGCTTTTATACTGTTAATATCACGAATGGGGAGACATCACAAATTTCTTGGGATTATAGCAAGACAAATTCGGGGATCATGCGATACATAAAATGAGGAAATTTCCCCGCATTCATTGAATATGGAATATATGAGAGGTTCTTGCATTCCTTTTTAGGCTCTTAAGGAAAATTTTAAGGAAACTTGACATATGACTAGGTTATAGTGACTGCTTTTCCTTTTTCTTCTGTTTTTTTTTTTTTTTTTTTTTTTGTTGAAAACGGATGTACCAAATTTTAACTCCAAACCTTCCAATTATTGTTCCTTCAATTACGACAACAAAGCAAATGCAATTGGTGGCAACGAAACTTCCACGACAAATCGTCCGTGCCCCTTCCTCTTCATCACAATTTTTCTTCGTCTTCATTATTATCTTAAATATTCTATTGTTTTGCATTTTTGTCCATCGCCGCTTATCGCTAAAGACTTCTGCAGCCAACAACTAGCATTGGCGTCTTATCTCACTTGTTTGGGGAAAGGTTATCCGTTTTATGACTTCTGGGGGTCACTTAAAGTTATTACTTGGTAGGGCTGCCTGTCATTAATGCTGGGATTCTTGAATAGAGTTTCTTTATTTGTTGCCTCTGTGTTGTTATTTTCTTTATGTGTTTTTGTAATCCTTCATCGACATTTACTTATTCTTATTCTGATGATGATTGTCTTTTGTTTTGTGAGATTATTTCAATACTGAATAAAATAACGTTTCAGTCGTTTCATGTGTCAGTCAGCAACAGCGTCAGTTCTTGTCCATTTACGAGCTTTGATGCTAAGAAGTATTATGCGTTGCTTTTCCAATTGTCCAACCTAGCAGGCAGTGACTAAGCTTTGAGTACGATGAACGAATGGATAGCGCTAGTGAGGTCTTGCGGTAAGTATATGAACCAAATTGTAGTGCGGCGGAGAGTACAGTGTTCCGATGCCAGAAAAAACTAAAGACATCACATTAAAACATTGCATACGAAAGATAATTAAAAACTGTTACGTAGGTTAATTCTTAAAAGACTCTAAAAATAAATTTAAAATTCTCAATGCAAAATCCATGAAGGAAAGAAATAACTCAAAGACGAAACAGAGAAATGTCAATAACGACAACATCTGATGTTAAAAGTATTTGCATCAATAATCACAATGGCCGAGTGCACTAGGATTACAAATTTCTCTAAATAATACCATCTTGACCTCATTTCTTTAGTGGAGGGAATAGAAAAAACAATAAAACATACAGTTTAAGACAAGTTCCGAATTATTTTCGCCCTATAAATTGCTATTTTGAGAGCGGTGTTAAAAGTAATGCTAGAAATTACTTTTCACACTTTCCCCGATAAGACGCAGATGCTCTGAGATGAGAAATATCTTTTGAAGTTTCAGATGAATCTCAAATACTCAAACAGATATTGTTGATAGTCAAAAAATCAATGTCGATTCAGCACTTTCCTTCCATGGAAACATCATAGAGGCCGAACAGCTTCAACTATGAGGTAGTCATTTTGGGCGAAAATGATTCATAGTTATAGGCAAGCCAAGTCGGAAATTGGAGAAAATTCAGTAGGAAAATATATATTAAACAAAGAATTTGAAAATGTAATTTCGTGTGGCAAACCTCTGAAAATATTGCAGAAGGCATAAGGAACCACCTTAAAATAGGCCTTGAAGCGATAAAGAACGACTGCATCTGAGAAAGGAGATGCTGCATGCATGGCAATGCTGCAGCCAATTGTAAAACGTCATCTGATGGAATGCAGTAAGGTGAGGAAAAAAGAGGCATAGATCGTGAAGTTGAGTATAAGGACAACACAAAGACAGCAGTGAAGCCCGAAAAATCCGTAAAAAGGTATAACGTAAAGTTTGTGATATAAATCGAATCGAAGAATATATGTAAAACTTTGTATTGAAGGCGGAATTTCGTGAGTCAATTAACTGAAAACATTGCAGAAGGCTTACAATGGAACCTCTTCATCAAAAACCCGTATATATGAGCCCCATAGCACATTCCAAAGTGGTCAAGATGTGGTGTAAGCCAAAGCCTCATTCATCTTACTCATTCAAGTTCGAGAGAGATAGTTGCCCAATTGTTTCGTATCTAACGAACGAATTCATACCATTTTGCATGATTATTTGTGTATGAAATGTTGCATTGCAGCTCGACTAATTCCAAAAGATCTCAACTTTCTTCAATATGTCAATTGCGTAAAGGCTTCTGATATCATGCCAGGTCAAAATCCGACACCCACTTTTATAAAACTCCTTATAACCAGATGATGAGATATGGTTTGACATTTAAACCAGTTAATAAGCTTCAAAACGGCTCCTCTAAACTAAATTGAAACCGGAAAATCACATCCAAGTCGATCAAAAGTCAAAGTTATGCATTCAGAATTAATGCCAGAAAGCCGAACGATAAATAAAGAATATTATCTTGACGTTATGGAACGTTTGAAATGGCAAATTTTTCGACAGATGCCAGACTTGCGGAAAGAAAATTGATGGATTCTGTAAACGCGATAGCTATTATCGAATGGCCGTCGTGTTCATCTGACATGGCTCTCGCTGAATTTTCTCTTTTCGAAACTCAAATTAGCACTTCGAGGTATCCATTGTTAGCCGGTAGGAGACATAAACGAGAATTGAGGGAGACAACTTAAGACTTTTCGGAAAATGCTTTTAAGAAATCTTGTAATGACTGCATTATTGATTAGCGTAGACGTTTTATTTCGGAAAGGTCTTATTATGAAGGCGTCATAATAAATTTAAAGGTATAGTAAAAATTTTTGTATTTTGTTGACCAGTTTTTACAGCTTAAGCTTCGGCCTATCAAACTTATAGAGCCTGTCCTTATGTTTAACTTTGCTTGACATTGAGCGACCCAGACATTGTTAGCGATTGTTAAATTGTATTCCTATTTCAATATTTCAGTAAATTATTGCCCAAGCATGTCTCATTCTCATGAGAAGTTGCTTGACACTCATGTAACAAACGGTTATCCTTTTAGTGGTTTCACAACCAAGACTATCAACCGTTAAATACATGTCATAAAAAGTGCTATTTATTTAACTAAAGGTTTGCCATTTACGAATATGGTTCGTTTCACAACCGAAGAAAGCGAAAAAATAGTTAAAACTCACTAAAAAAGTGGTGATTTCAACGTAGGAACCTTTCGTGCATTACGGGGTGATTGTGGTCGTCATAATCGACCTACTGTGCTAGGAATTGTCAAGATTATAAAAAAATTTGAAGAGACTGGAAGCATTACAGATGCATCATCACAACGTACGCACTATCGAAAATGTCAATTTTGTTAGTGAAAATACGGTGGATACCCCGAATTTGTCGATTCCACGACGTTCTCAGCAATTGAGCCTGTCTTACGGCTCACAGTGGCGTATTTTGCATTTGGATTTGCATCTCCATCCATACTGAGTCCAACTTAAGCAACAATTAAAGCCGGCTGACCATTCATAATGCTGTAATATTTCGGGAAAAAAATTTTCAGCGATTAAGCACTCTTTCTGTGGTTACTTCAACAAGCAAAATCGTCGCATATCGGCTTGGATGACACAAAAGTGGTTATGGAAGTGGTCATTTCATCCACAAAAAGTGTTATTATGGTCTAGAGGTGTTATTACGACGTTGGAGGTACCGTTAGCGACTTTTTTTGCCTGCCATTGAAGATTATGAACTGAACGATATGTGGTTTCACGTAGCTCGGTGTCACGAGCTCCTCAATACGACCGATTTTAGCTTCAATGCAAGGGAAGTTTCCAGAAAGCGTAATTTCACGTTTTGGTGACATCAATTTGCTGCCAAGATAATGCGATTTGACGCCGTTAGTGTCTTTTTTTTGGACCTCGTTTACGCTGATAATCCCCAAACATGGGAAAATTTAAAAACCAACATTCGTCTAGTCGTCACGGAAATGCCGCCTGAAATGTTCGAAAAAGTGGTCAAAAGCTACAAATGCACCAACATATAAATAATATTTCACGAAACAGACGCCTTTCCGGGCTTTTCTCAAATATACGAAAAATCATCTTTTTGACCTTTCGACTTTTTCAAATGTATGAAAACTCAATTTTTCGGTTTTTTCAAATGTACAAATCTTAATCTTTCGAATTTTTCTAATGCAGGAAAAGTCAAATTGTTAAAATTTTTATAACTGATATTGTTTTGAATTTGTGTTTCCCATTAAACAAATTTGTTTTATATAGTACAGGACCTCATTCTATTTAAAATTGCTCAATGTTACTGCGGCCTTCTCAAACATTATGAAGTTACCAAAACTTTGGTAAGCGGCTGACGGAGACGACCCAAATTTATACGGCGGCGAAGAAAGGACCGCTCTATTGGTGTGCTACGTAAAATTTGGTAAATTTAATTTAGGAATGATGGCTAATTTTACCTGCTTCTGCTTCACCGTTAGTAAAGAAATAATGTCAGACTTGAAATTATAAAAATATTATTGCTTGCCAGTAAATGCTATAACGGACTAAGCAAGTCCATACATGGACCCATTATCTACAGCAACTAATCCAGAGCCAGTCATTTAAAAGACATTGTATTTCATACATAATTATAAGGTCCAAGCATTATAATGAAATTAAAATTTCATCGAAATCATAGCTTTATGTGTGTTTTATTTAACTTTACTTTTGAAACTGAAAAGTGGATAATCCACTATTAGTTCCTGCATAGCATGGATGTTTTGCCGCACAACTATTGATTTTGAAGCACCGTCGCGGTATTTATTCTGAAGCAAAAGACGGCCGCTATTTCATGACAAAAATTAATGAAAATCGCAAAAAAAAAAAAAAATTAAACCCAAAAAGTTGAAGATTATAAAGCATCATCATACGCACATATTCTGCGTTGAATACTATTCTTCGGCCGAGATAAATGGACTTGATATCAGCCTCCTCCACTGTGTGATGTTCAATATTCTAATTTTGTCCTTCACTCTATCCATCTTATTTAGAAATATTGCACTGTGCTTTTAAAATCGGTTCACAAGAATGTTATGACATTAATTGAAATTGAAATTTTCAAAAACTTGGAATGTACCAAACATTTTTTTTGGGCACCATAACATTAGATTTGGTTCACTCCACAGCGCCAGTTCTGCTTATCAAAAGTGGCCCACTGGGCATATTATAGCTCAACCATAATCTTCATACCAAGAAAGGTGAGGTTCTTACCCATTTAAGGTTTGAGAATAGGTTAAGGTCGTTTCGATCCTAAAGCCTCTCATCATTCGCTTTACCAGATACGATTATTTTACATTATTTTTAAATGTACCAGCTATCCTGAGGGAAACCTCGGAGGGAACCAGCTGCTAGATAATTATGGTCGATCCTCTTAATGTTATGTTTGCACGATTTTCACATTAAACTAAAAAGACTGATTTACAAACCTAACGCCCGTTGTAATCTGTGATCGTTTTGGAATCTCAAATTTCTCGATGATTCATGAAAATTTGAATTTGTTTAGAAAACAAGGACAGAAATGTGTTTCAGAACACAATTCAACAGCTATGTTGATTACCCTTAATTAATGCAAGATTTATCAACTTTTTCTTGTTACCTTCCATATTTCAGTTTTAAGTGACTGTGCAAACTGTTTGTGAGCTCTTGGCCATAATGTATTTTATTTGTTTTGTCGCCTTCCTATCAAAACATTTACAATAAAACCGCTTTAAAACCCGCTCCTGCTGCAATGATTGTCACTTTATTTGATAAACCTCTACTAAATATCTCACCGTCATTTGAATGCACAAAACAATGCCGGTATCACAAGTAAACCATCGTACGACAATCCATCCGTCCGTTCCTCCGCCAGTCCGTCTGTCCGTCCGTCTGTTTAAAAAGACGTGTACATTTCAATTGCGGTCAAACCCACAGGCAAAGCGATCACTGGAGTTATACGTAGATTCTAATCAGGGAGAGACAAAAAGGCAATGAGTCATCAGGTCTGACGACAGCAACCCCCTTGTCGCGCCACAAAAAGAAAATTTGTTATAAATCGTATAAAATTTAATTGTTTTATAACAAATTCTCAAAGATTTCTGACTCGCTGTCTAACGAAATATACTGCATGATGGTCATCAGGACAGACGTGCGGATGAATGTAGCAGTATGACTGCCACTCTCTGGCTGGGGTATCTTTGAAATCATGTTTAGTGTCTTAACATCTGTTCAAATCTGTTCACACACATTCGATTACGGATTGCAATTGTTTGTATGGGGGCGTTGATGTGTTAAACATTTCAAATGTTAGATTGTTTTTGTTTTTGTTTTTTTTTTTTTCTTTTCTTTTTTTTCGTTACAAATCCAATAGAAAATTATTTCGTAGTCTTTAAAGTCTGTCTGCCTGTCCATGCTATGACTGTGAGTGCCCCCTTTTGTAGTGATTTGGTGTTTATAATGGTGCCGGCTGGCGCTGAGGATGTGATTTGTTTAGATTTCATTTGTGAGTTGCTTCGAATATTTTCCTATGTATTGGATTTGCAAAAACTTGTTGGTAGCGGCGTTTAGTTTTGCGGCTTGTTAAATTTTCATGCTTCAGTTATTAATTATTAATTTATTTTGAAATTGATTGATTTGTGTGCGCTTCAGATGTCCGTGGCTGGCATTTGCTAAATACTCAATTTGTTTGATTCATGGAAACCAAATCAGGGGCCTTGTTAAGTTGTTTTTGTTTTTTTTTTTTTTTTTTTTTTTTTGAGGAAATAATCGCTTATTTAATGAATGATGAGCATTTTAATTGAATTATAAAGACTGCTAACAATAGGAAAATTAATGATATTCCAGAGAAAATGAGAATGTAATCATGGGCGATAATATCTAATAAGGGATAGGCATTATTCATTTGCAACCCTTTATAATCTGATATATCATGGCCAATATTTACTATAAGACCAGCAGCTTAAAATTACCGTTAAACAAACTGAATTTATTTTTGAATTTATTGTGGTGATGTTTCATGTATTCGAAGAATAATAAATCGTTTGCCCCGGCCTCGAAGTTTGTTAATTAAAACCGAAATTTCTGCCCCTGATATTGCTACAAATCCAACAGACAGAAGGATGCTCAACTACCAAACGAGCTTAACAAGGAAAACAAGCTTAATCATTTTCTAAATCGGTTGAACGATGTCCGTTTGTCTGACTGGCTGGCTGGCGAATTGGTAGATACGAAAACTTCTGTGAATCTTTATGAAACTTCCTAAAAGTTAGCATAGGCTACATCAACCCACCCTATCATATTAGCTAATCTTTTTTCTGAAATTCAATATTTTCCCTGTAACTCCAAACACATATACGAGTATGCTGCTGGGACATGCGTTTTTGTCTATTACTTTTCCCTATAATTTTTTATAAAACTTGAAAATATCGACCGATTGGCAGATTTAGATTCCTATTTTCAATAAAATGCGACATCAATATTGAGGGGTTTGCTAAGGTAACTTGAAAACTTATCGCCTTGTCACTCCTCTTCTAGTACCTTCCACACAAATTGATTGATTTTTTTACATTTACTTTTCCCCCTGTAATTCATACTTCGCAAACTGCAGCTATCTAAATTTTTGTTCCTCACCCCATACAAATGCCCGATTTCATCGATATGTTCTTAGCTTCATGCGTTTTATTGTGGTGCACAGAAATTTGATTAAATTTCCGAAATTTAATCTTTCCTCTGTAGTTTATAATTAGTAGAATGCTTGAGATACTTGGTGGTGCTTAAGAACAAATTTGTCTTATACTTGAGATACTTGGTGATACCTGAGAACCCCGACCGTTTAACCACGCCTTTTTGTCCGAGATATTTGGTGGTGCTTAAGAACAAATTAGTCTCATACTTGATATACTTGGTGATACCTGAGAACCCCGACCGTTTAACCACGCCTTTTCCAATTAGTCCCATGTCTGAAATACTTGATGGTACTTGAGAACCCCGACCATTTAACCACGCCTTTCCTAATTAGTCTCATGCTTGAGATACTTGGTGCTACTTAAGAACCGCGACTATTTAACCGCGTCTCTTTTGGTGCCTCGCATTTGAATAAGAATGCTTCATATCTTTTCGAGAGGGTATATTGAATTCAGTCAAATTTCTGGTTCAAAATGATCATAATTCAAGCAGAGAAAGGCGGTTTTGTTTGAGTTAGAACCTGCGGTTATATGCACGACAGTAACCGGCGCCAACCACTATCGCCACTACCCTTCACTAGTCTATGCAATAGGTCACAATCTGTTTGATTCCTCTCCTAATGACGCCCTCCAGCAGCTTGCGTTCTATGTTACCTACTGGCAGAATTATGAGGTTTCAGCCCTGTCCGTAAATCTTTCTGTACTATTGTCCTCTCGCTCTTTCAGTAACCTTTTCTTTGATTA
>JAHXMU010000136.1:7600628-7620218 GCA_019455685.1 Philornis downsi | reverse complement strand
TTTGCAGGTAGGAGTATTTGGAGTTATTGGCCATTTAATACAATAGCTCGTATGTGGTTATTGTCGAGATCAAATCGAAAAACGCGTAAAAATAACCAAATGCTCTTTGACTGCCAGCCACATGCGGTCTCTTGAGGTTCTGATGTGGACAAAGGAAACCAAACGCGAACTTGGCAAATATCAAACGAAATTTGAACATTTGGCTGTAAAGCAAAAATCCAAGTGTTGGCCCAACCCTGTGTAAGTCTCCAAGGCACACGGTTATCATGTAGCGCATGAGTAGCAGGAACGTGGCAAAACCTTACAAATGTAAGGGGAATTGCTAAATACAGACAAAAGGAAAACAACTTTACAATTTGAATGGAACAAAAAGTTGTTATTTTAAAATAATATTAATCATTCAAACTTGTAATTCTTCTTGCGAACATTTTAATCCATTTCCAAAGTATCAAAGAGCCGCTCAACTAATTCCAGAACTCAACTAATTCCGATTTTTATAAAAGCTATATCAAAATATTGATCAAATGAGCCTACATCCCTGCTTCAACTAAATCATGTCAGTGAAATATATTCAAACTCAAGTCAAAACTACAGCTGTAGAAGCGATAAACCCAAGTGTTTGGAAGGTCACCTTCTAAGAATGTTATATGAAAATATGGATCGACATCGTTCAGTTCCAACTGAATGGGTAAGTTAAATAGTCAAAATTTGTATACAATATTTGCAAATAGCTTTGAAAATCGATTGTAATTGACCGGAAGCTACATTAAAACATTAACCGATATCCATCCTTCCTTGGATTATCTAAAAACAAAAATTTAATGAACGTTGTTAATCCTTCCCATGAATTGCATTTTTGAAAATTATGAGTTATAAATTATGAATTGAATTGAATTGCATTTAATTAAATTGTATTGTTTCGAATTTAAATTGCATTATACCAACTTACAATGAATTAAATGGAATTACATTGAATTGCTTGTATCAAACAATTTGTAAATATTATAAATTGAATTATTTGTTTGTGTAAAGGCCCCCTCAAACAACCATGTAACCCCATTTAACAACCATGTAAACCCCTATTTTCTTACGCCCATATGGCAACCCAGCGGGGCACTGAGGTTTCCTGGTTGAAATCAGCGAGATACTTGTTCTCTTTTTCCTCCAGCCGCCAACCAGACAACTTCGCCAGCCACCCTCAACATACGAATAAAACTTGAAATAATAGTAAGTAAGTTAACCGTTATCTTTTCCTCTTCTCCAGTACGAAACCCCCTCGTAAGTATACACATCCCGCTAAGAACCTAAGTTCTTTCACAAAACCTCCAATCTCTCTCACGGAAGTTCCAAATTAAGTCTTCAGACCAAATCTGACAGATTTACAGCTTAGCATTTGCATTTTTCAAAATTAATTTTGCAAAAATCGGCTCTTTTGCAAGTAACAACAAGGCTTCTCTAATATTTCAATGCTAATTCTACGGAAGCGTTTGTCAATGCTCTCAAAATATGCTTCATTTTCCGAAATGACCTCAATATTTTATTCAAATCTCTTTTCCTAGAACACTTCTGAGATTTGCAAACCGATGGTAGATGCTGGGAGTCAGATGTGAAGAATCAGAGAAATAAGTAGCAATTAGAACTTCAGCCCATGAAATTTCCTACCATTGAAATGTGACATTGGGCATAACCTTGGTGAATGAACATTAAGAGAAATTTTTTTCTTGAATATTTTCTTCAAATGTTCGATATTAGCTGATCGTCATTTCTCAAGAGTCGATAAATAGAAAACTATGCGCATCTCAGACTATGTGGATCATTACCTTACCGTCAGACTGTTTCATTTTTGGACAGCTTTCGCCAAACTCTCCCACTCTGTGCGTTTCCGGTTGTATTGGGGAGTACAATGATGGACTCTGAAATCTCATGCCGCATGAACAACAGGTTTTCATTGCGTTTAAACTGTCATAAACTGCGTTTCGCATCTGTAACATGTTCGTGTTTTTGTTCCACAGTTAGCAAATGCGGCACCCATTTGGAAATATTTTTCTTCTGCCCAAATTTTCATGCAAAGTTGTGAACACGCTGCTTGATGATATCTTTAGATGGTCCACTATCTCTAAAAACTTCATTTTTCGACTATTGGTAATAATTTTGAAGAATTTCTTGACAGTTTCTAACGAAATCACTGCTTTTGACCGTCTCTTTAAACGAAAGAAACGATTATGCCAAAATCATCAGTGTAAGGGTGTAGAACGCCAACAGCAGTACTTAACGGTTCCAGCCAAAAAGTGAAGTGCAGTGAAAAGTTATGGTAGAGTATGCTGCAAATATGGAGAGAACTGTTTGTGTAAGGCAGTACAACTGAAGAGATTACAACAATTATCTCCGAGCCAAAACAAAGCTACAATTTCAACATCAAGCCTTAGGAAATACAAAGATGCCTGTGCTGATAGCTTGCCAGTTTAGATATTTAGAACCAGAGACAATAAGGTGATAACCAGGAAGTATGGGCTTATAAACATTATATGACTAAATGAAAGCTTGCCCTATGAATGTAAGCTAAGCCTGTTATGCCGATGGAATCTGCCTTTTGCTGAGGGCTGTTCCAAAACTAGTCGACCTAACGTATAGATGGTGCCAGTGTTATTTTGATAAAAAGAGGCGAACTTACGCACCATATGTTTTAAGTTTCAAGGCGCCACTTTGTCCAGTATTTTTATTGAAGCTACCAAAAGGAAATGATTTCTGTGAATTTGTATACATGAACAAAATTGCGTACCGTTATGTAATACAATATTTCCATTTGAAAGGTCTCAGTCCAACCAACATAATTGCTGAGCTAGATTCTACTCTGGGGGGCCTGCTCCTCCGTTTATGACTGTAAAATATTGGGTAGCAGAGTTCAAATAAGGCCGTACGAGCGTATGAGCAGAATAAGCACCGTAGTGGACGACCATTTGAGGTGCTCATGCCAGACACAGTTAAGGAGATCCATAAAATGATATTGGAAGATCGTCGGCTGAAGGTACATGAACTAGGCATTTCAAAAAGTGTTATACATCGTATATTGACCGAATATTTCAAGATGAGAAAGCTGTGCGCAGGATGGGTGCCGTGCTTGCTTTCAGTTGAGAAAAAACTGCTTCGTGAAAATGTTTCAGTAGAGTGTTTGGTGATCTTTTACCGTAATAAAGCCGAATTTTTGTGTCGATTTATAACCATGGATAAGACATGGGTCCACCGCTTCACACCTTAGACAAAGGAACAGTCACAGCAGTAAACTGGAATGGGAGAGTCGTGTCCAAAGAAAGCGAAGTCGATTCCATGTGCAGGCAGGGTCATGGCTTCTGTTTTATGGAAAAAAGAGCATATTTGGCGGGAAACATCCACAATTGCGATTGCCAAAATTACTGAGTTCGAATTGCTTCATCGCCCAACTTATGGGTAAGATTTATCTCCCTACACTTTTGAGGTATAGTATTGGTTGATGCAAAAGTTTGCATGAGGATACGAAAGGATGTTATTAAACTATTCTTTGCTGAAGTAACCCATAGAAAGGACAACAGTTTATCTTATGACCTCTGCAATACAGTTATGGAGATGATAATGAAGAAGGCACCGAAATAACTTTTAGAAAGGTCGACAGCTTATCTTATAATCACTGCAATGTATAGGTAGTTATAGAGACGGTAATGAGGATAGCTGAACGTGAAAAGGGACAATCTTTAATAAAGACCACGACATCAAATAGTATTGATGTCGTTGGTCAAAAATTGAAAAATATTGTGTTTACGAATTACAGTCCGCGCCACCAGAATAGGTGACGGAAATAACTGCAAAGTGCTGCAACAAAAAGGGGTGTGCCATTATTTTTATGTTGCACACAAATGTTTTTAAGAATAGAGCAGAAAAAAAATGAGTGGAAAATATTAACCGTGCCACTAAGGAGACTACTTTTATTTGCCTCGTCAAAAATGCATACATTAAATATGTGTCGCCAGAATACGTTCAAATAAAACAGTAGTAATTTTGTTTATAAATAGATATTTTTTTAATATATACTTTTATTTTAACAGTAAGTTTAGCTAGAATTAATAACTTGTACTTCCGCTTAAAATTACCTCATAAATGCATTTAGGCATAGATTTGTACAGGGACGTGATATATTCTAAGTTAGTCTCATTCCGAGCCTCTTTTATCGCCAAAGTTAAAGTGGCTTTGTCATCAAATTGTTGACCTGACTCGTACACTTTTCCTACAAGCCATCACCACACGTTTTCGATGATGTCAAGGTCTGGCGTGGACGGTGGCCACTCTGAGACATTGAAGTTTTGCTCGCTTATCCATGATTTGACAAACCTTGGATTATGGATAGAAGCATTATCTTGTTGGAAACTCCATTGTAAGGGTCCAAAAATGTTGGGTACTCCTTTTGGAGTACCACTTTGTAGCAATTAGCATTCATTTTTGTCCTTAAAAATTGTAAACCGACCTGGACATAGCAGCAGATTGCTCCCCATAGCATTACTCCTCCTTCGCAACTATGCCGATGGTCCAAATGAAATTATTCTTTTCTTAGAACATGGAAATAAAAGTTATATCCATCCGGACCATCAAGATTAAACTCCTTCTCATCGGAGAATACGACCGAATGTCACTCCTTGTTCCAAGTCATGTGTTGCTTAGCAAAGTTTAATCGTTTTTTTCTCCGATCGGGATTTAATGGAGTTTTTTTTCTGCAATCTTTTTCATTTTAAGTACTCGGCTCCTTTAATTATTGCTCGCCTTACTGTAGAAAGACTAGCAGTCGTTTTAGCCTTAATTTTTGGTACAGAATCAGCAGAGCTGGAGGCAGCCCTGAGGATGGCCCTACGATCTGCAGGCGATGTGGCAGCATGAGTACATCCCTTCATATTCATTCTATAGCTCTCCTTATCTCATAAAAATTTGGCTACTACATTTTGGCTATATTCCACCTTTCACCAGCAATTTGACGAGTTGTAAACTTTTCATTGTGTAGCACCAGAATCTTAGTTTTTTCTTCGGTGCTAAGAACTTTACCGCGACCCATAATCGTTTAATAAAATTAACTTAGGGGTATAAACTGATAATAATTGCTTTTCCGACAAGCTTATAAAGGGGGTCACAATAATGCTCCAAAAGAGTCAACTGTAAAGACATTAATGGATAAATTTGCCAAAACTGAGTCTGTTAGTGATGTAAAGACAACAACGCGCCTTCGGCCAGGTCGATCGACCGAAAATGTCGCAGCTGTACGTGATGATGTCGCTCAAACTCCATTCACCTCAATTCGACACCGAGCTCAGCAAATTGGTGTCTCCAAATCCACTATGCAGCGAATTTTGACGAAAGATTTGCATCTTCATGCATATAAAGTTCAATTGACTCAGGAACTGAAGCCAGCTGACCATGGACAGCGAAGGGAGTTCGTTAATTG
Organism: Philornis downsi; assembly: GCA_019455685.1. NCBI lineage: Eukaryota > Metazoa > Arthropoda > Insecta > Diptera > Muscidae > Philornis > Philornis downsi. The sequence goes on along the minus strand of JAHXMU010000136.1, from coordinate 7,614,760 downwards.
GGTATTGGAGAGACAACATGAAAATGCTGATTTTGCCGATAAAATCATCTTCAGTGACGAGGCCCATTTCCATCTTGATGGCTTCGTCAAAAGGCAGAATTGTCGCATTTGGGGTGAGGAAAATCCTCGAGTGATTCATGAGAAGCAAATGCATCCTCAACGTGTCACTGTGTGGTGTGGATTTTGGGCTGGAGGATTCATTGGACCTTTTTTTTATTGAAAATGAGGCACGCCAAGTGCATACAGTCAATGGTGTTCGGTATCGTGAAGTGATAACCAGTTTTTTCGTGCCTAGAATTGAAGAAATGAATGTGCAGGGCAAGTGGTTTCAACAAGACGGCGCCACATGTCATGCAGCCAGAGAAACAATTCAATTGCTGCATCAGTCATTTAAATCTTGCGTTCTTGTTAGGACATCCTTTAAAAACTAACTCAATTATCTATCGTTTACGCTCTTGAACATATTTTAGTGGCATATTTTTATGTATACTTTTTTGCTGATACAAAATCGCTGCGAAACGGAAAATATTTTGCATTCATTTTTGATGCTCTATTCTTGGCAAAGATTGATTTCAAAATAAAACTAATATCACAGCCTCCTCCTCCCGTTGTTATTTCTATCAAAATGCTTGGCGCGGATTGTAGACATTAAAAGTAGATTTCACTGTAAATTACGGCAAAACCAGTTTATTTGTTTTGTTAAATGATGCACCTACTAATTTGTGTGCTGCCTGAACGTTGACAGTTACACTTGGCCATAAGTAATTGCAATCTAGAAAGTAGTAGAAGAGTTTTGGTTATAAACAAGTAATATTGTGGACTAAAGCAAATTCCATTGCATCCTGTGAATGAGATGTAGAAGAGTTTTTCTGTGAAAAATAACTGAGGCTCCTTGATGATTTTGAACGTTAGTTGGAAAAGCTTTTACTAGACATACCGAATTTGTTCTTCCGCACATAGAAGGGACCGTTGACAGATAGGTGTTTGAATCAGAGACTTGAGCCCACGATCATATTCACAATGGTCGAGTATAGAAAACATCGGCGGACAAAAATACAACTATAATAGATACTAAGCCTACCTATGAGTATTTTGCTGCGCAGCAAAGATTCCTAGAGGACTAACACAAGTGGATGAATCTGTTCTCTAAAATAACGAGGATTTCTGAGAGTTTTCAATACTCGTATAACACTATAGTTCCCCTGTTTCCTTTAAGTGTTAAAATTGTATATTATAGGTATTATTACAATAAACGTCCCTTTTAAGTATCTTGCATGTCCCGTCCCTGATTTCCTAACTCGTTTGTGGTCTCCACATTTAGTATTGTCTATTCAGTTGGTTATACGAATATCTTGCCCCCATATTGGATACTGACTAATATGCTTAAGGGTCAAACTGCATAATTTTCATGCTGTATTGTTTCGGCTTTTGGTATTTATTTCCAGTATATTTAAAAAAATTTTCTTGGTTTTCTACATTTTTCAATTCTTGAGTCATTCTAGATTAGACATTCATGATCAGTAAGACGTTGTCGTTGTCGTTGTTTTATTGCCACCTTAACTAAGAAAAACGTTTATTTATAATTGCTAACAATTTACGTTTAAAGTTTGGTTTTGTATTCGTTCAATGCCTCAACCTCAAATGCCGCACTGAAAATGAAACCATAAACGTTTTAGAAACAAATGAAGACAGAGGGCAAGAGACAGAGAGTGGGAGAGGGGGAGAGAGAGAAGGAGAGAGACAACACTAAAAAAGTAAAGAATTTCCATCGAAATGGAAATGTTTTCAATTGACCAAGAACGGGCACAGTGGTCGAAATGAAGATTGTTAATAATTTGAATATAATGGGGTAATATAATGTTCTCGAAATGTTACTATAGCCTACTCAAGAATTGAAAAGGGATTCGGAAAAGGAGCTGTGAATGTATTTCAGTGAATTGGATACTGTTAAGAATGGAGATTGTACAGAAATTAATGTTAATTTTGGAATTCATGTGGAAATTGAGTCTCAGGCAAAGTATCAGCAATTTTTTTAACTTTCACTGTACTTACTGTGGAGTTAAATCGAGCGAAAACCAAATGAAATGCGAATGTTGGCTATTAGTCATTCCTCTGTGAAAGGAAATCGATGTACCACCAAAATTCAAGATGTCCTATTAATAGAACTTTTAGAAACTCTTGAATTCCACTTTATTTTTATTTTATCCTTTGACAGATTTAGCATTGTTTTTTAGTTTTTCATATACTTTCTAATAGTACTGACACAACTCCTGTCTTATTTGTCCAGCCGTTCCACTTAGTATGCCAGTTTTAAGATTTGGACTGGCGATTTTCATTTCAATGTGATCTTATGCTCGTTATTGACGACTTTTTAGTATGATGACATGGAGACTTTCATAAAATATCTAATTTTGAGCACTTAATGGTGAAAAAGTGTTTTTCATCATATTGAGATGTCAAGGAATACCCAAAATCTTTTAAAAGATGTCATGGAAATAATGATTAGATAAACCTGGTGGACCAATTTGATACTAATTTTATAAAAAAAAAAAACTTACGAAAAAGATATTAAAATTTGTCTTACAAATTCTATATTGCGATAGAAAAAATGATTTGATTTGATTTTTAAAACATTTAGTTAACAAATGCTTTATTCAGCTACAAAATATCGGACAGATCATATAATCTATAGTAATTCGTACATAGTTTCATCTTTGAGGAAATTATTTTGTGTTTGTATGGACTACATGGACTACCACACTGTACACTCTATAGCAACGAAACTTTTAAAAAGATACTAAAAATTGTCATAAAAGTTTTATATTTCGATGAAAAACTGATTTGGTTTGATTTGTTGATATGATTTTCAAAAGCATTCAGCTAACAAAAGACTTAATTCTGATGTAAAATATAGGGTAGATTATATACTCTTGTCTTACAAATTCAATATTTCGATCGAAAAAGTGATTTGATTTGATTTGCTAATATGTTTTTTTTAAATCATTTAGCTAACAAAAGACCTAATTATGGTACAAAATATAAGACATATTATATACTATAACAACAAAGACTTAATTATGGTACAAAATATAAGACAGATTATATACTCTATAGTAGTTCATACGATATACATATTTTTCTTTGAGGAAATTATTGTATGTCTGTGTGGATCGCAAGGACTCCCACACTGTACATTCCATAGCAACAAAAATGTTACTGGTTCTAGACTATAATTTGGTAGAAGTTTATATGTCATCATCAATATTGGTGTAGGGAGTATGTAGTTGCTATGTTGCACATTATATAGTGCTACATTAAAAAGGAAACATAGAAAACATTTTACCACACAAACTACATCAAACGACATTTTTCACATACCCATCTTAGACCACCACTGTTCATTGCCTAATCATTATCCACAATCGCAGATCAAACCGAAAATGGAAAATAAATACTCTGTTCAAATACTCTGTTCTGACCAATTGCTGGTCCACATGAACTTCATTTACTCTTGTGCATCAACTTCGCAGGCTCCATGAGAGCTACAGCCAACTATCCAGCGGTGTCGCATTTAGTTCTTAACTGACAACAATTATCTAATGTTAACCATCGCAAATGTCTAGCCGTCTCTCGGCTGTAATGCCCGACACTGTCATCGCCAACAACGTGTGTGTGTCTGCTTACTATACCCGCTGTGGCGCAAAGCGCGTTATTTAAGCATTTATAAAAGTTTCATATTTTTAATGTGACCGCAAAAGATTCAATTGTTCTGATAGTGGCTCATAATGAGCCATTTAAAGAGCAATTTATGTTGTATGTGGGATTTATTTTTGCAGCAATTTTGGGCTCGCGTTTGGTGACTGGGGGTATGGCGAGCTGGGGCCTTTCAACATTTTTCTGTCTCTTTTCGTTGCTAATATTCGCTTTATGCTACTAAATGTTGTAGCTGTTGTTGTTGTTGTTGTTTTTTTTAACAGATTTTCATTGAAGCTCATTTATTTTGTTGGCATTTTACCAGATATTTATGGTTTTTGGTAGGTGAGGCTCCAAAAAAAAAAAAAAATTTTTATGTTTCCGTGGCAGCGTAAAGCAAAAAATGGCTGCAAAATGGTGCCGCATCATACCGCACCGGCCTCCACCAAATAAAGTGTTGTCATAATTGTTGGAGATGTGTTGCGTAGCGTTTGTTGTCTATTTCAAAGTGGCCATTTGAAATGCGTGAGAATGTTATGAGAAAAACAATAGAGATTTAATTTGCTAATGTCAATTTAATCGACAACAAGGTACACACAGTTTTATGTCGTCGAAATTTGAGCGAAAGTGGTCATAATTGTGGCTATAATTATTTAGAGGTCCATAATGGCTGTAGGTTTTGTTCGCATGATGTTTCACTAGAAAGCGTAATATTAATGTAATTGCAGAAATTTATGGTCAAATGATGACTCCAACTATAGCTGACTTCTGAATGAATTGTTGCAATCAGCTACACTCAGATTTTTACCTTTCCAGAACGTAGCATTCACCGTACCGTGTTTGCTAAAGATTTCGGAGAGATTTTTTTATTATCAATTGAACATAAAAAAATTTGAGCTGCCGTCAATTTTTTTTTTTTTTTCATTATTTATTTATTGTATCTTCAAAAACTAATTGAACTAAAAATAAGTTTTCGTATCTTAAACTAATAACAAATAATTAATTAAGTCCAACCATAGCTGGACCCAAAGTTATGTACTACTGTTACTGCTGTTATCTGCATTCATCCTTCTAGTATTTGGCTGAGAAAAATCGTCTTCCTTCTTCTTCATCACATATATCCTCTGTCGTTTAATATGTTGCGGGCTAATGGATTTGGTTGATATTCCAGCTTCCTCAAATACGCTGTCACATACTTCGTGATCTCAGTTTCCACCAATGGCACGTTTAAATCTTTGTGGATGTTCAAGTTCTTAATATACCAATATACTTTAAGTGGAATTTATTAAAATTTTGAATACGAGTTTGGAAATATGTTCACTTTATATTTTAAAGATAATATCTTTCAAATGGTGCCCATTGTTTGCTTCTACCTGACGTGCTCTTTTCAAAACATTTCCCATAACTTTTCTTAGATCAAATAGAGTTGTTCCTGTCCCAAAAGAACACAACCTTCCTAATGTTGACAACTACTGGCCAATTGCTGTTTTGCTACTAATTAACAACATATTTGAACGAATATTATATAATCAAATATGATGATATTTTGAAGAAAACAATTTATTAAGTTGCTTTCAATATGGATTCAGGAAAGCTGTCATCAACGTAAAGTGAGAAAGTGGTCATAAACGTAGTCAATTGCATTTGTAAATCTTTGGACGATGGCTTTAAAGGTGCAGTTGGAATAATGACTTGATCTTATTGATCACGAAATTTTGTTTCAAAAATTGAAATATTATGGAGTTTGTGGGAGAGAGCTATCACTTATCGCAAATTATTTGCATAACCGAAGGCAGTATGTCAGCATAGGTGATCATAAGAGTAACTTGGCCCATGCTGTACATGGTGTGCCACAAGGTTGAGTTCTTGCACCTCTTTTAATTAAAATATTTATAAATGACATAATAAACCTCGGATTAACAGGCAAGCTACTCACATATGTTGACGATATATGTCCGATTTATCCCTACCGCTTTGAAACTGTAGTTGAAGCTTATATAGAACGTGATTTTTCTCTCATATCAGAATTTGCACTAATAAATAAATTATTTTTAAACCCCAATGAAACAAATCTTGTACGTTTTAGGCCATATAATGTTCACAGCGGGAACTTAGTTGTCCATGTCAATGGCAAAGAAAGCGGAGAAATCAATGCTATAAAATACTTAGGCTCATAAAGGGTGTCCCAACAAGAACGCAAGATTTAAATGACTGATGCCGCAACTGAATTGTTTCTCTGGCTGCATGACATGTGGCGCCGTCTTGTTGAAACCACATGCCGTCCACATTCATTTCTTCAATTCTAGGCACGAAGAAACTGGTTATAATTTCACGATACCGAACACCATTGACTGTTTGCGCTTGACATGCTTCATTTTCATAAAAAATGGTCCAATGATTCCTCCAGTCCAAAATCCACACCACACAGTGACACGTTGAGGATGCATTTGCTTCTCATGAATCACTCGAGGATTTTCCTCACCCCAAATGCGACAATTCTGCCTTTTGACGAAGCCATCAAGATGAAAATGGGTCTCGTCACTGAAGATGATTTTATCGGCAAAATCAGCATTTTCATGTTGTCTCTCCAATACCCAATTAACGAACTCCCTTCGCTGTCCATGGTCAGCTGGCTTCAGTTCCTGAGTCAATGGAACTTTTTATGCATGAAGATGCAAATCTTTCGTCATCATCGTCATAAATCTTGCGTTCTTGTTGGGACACCTTTCAAAGTAACCTTTTTTGGGATCGTCACATTCAACACTTGAAAATAAAGTCAGCGCAAGTTCTTGGATTGTTATATAAATTCAAGAATAAATTTGACATAAATACTAGATTACTGTTGTACTCGTGTAAACCAATTTCAACTACTTGGCTGTTGTAGACGGATATAGCAAAAGTGGAGAATAAAAATCTTTGCAAAGCGTTCAGTCAAAGGCATTGAAAATAGTGGCAAGTCTTCCTATGACATTCTCGACTGCTCCCTTATATAAAGACGTTTTTCCGACGATTTTACCATTATGTGCAATCTATAAACTGCAGCTTTTATTTAAACGTTTTTAAATGCGTTAGTAGTAAAGGCCATCATACTATAAAGTTCACCAGAAATCAAAACAGTTTCAATACAAGAAATAGTAGCAATCTAAGCGTAATAAGGTGTTTGTTTGAAATCACGAAGCAACGAGTACAATTTTCAGGAAGTCAAGAATTTAGTCATTTACCTCCTTATTTAAAGGCTAAAATGAGAATTTCTTCGTTTAGAACTTTGCTTAAAACTTATTTCTTACACAACGTAGAAAAACTTGTGATTTAGAAAATGAATTGAGAAGTAATTTCCATTCTAAATATATATATAAATATATTTTTTTTTGTTCTCTTTTCTCTTTCATCATAAAATATTGTAAATAATGTAATATTCGCAGTATTGCCAACTCGCCTCTATAAAGTCTACAAGACGCTGAGTCTTTAAACTAATACTAATTTGTTTTGGTTTAAATTATTAGAATATTGTTTTACAACTATCAATATTCAAGGCAATAAAGAAATGCTCAATTTGTTTCAAAAAAAATCTTTCACAGATTAAATCTCAACATTACTTATGCGCCACCCTATATATGACATTTCCATGTGAGGTAAACTAAGATATTTAACCACGGGGTGCTGATTTATTTTCGGGATGCTTCCTAAGGGGATTTCATGAGAACTACGGAAAGTTGTATCGTCAGCAAATGTTAATGTATGAATATGATCATTAGTTGGCATGTCTGATGTATAAATTAAATATAGAATTGGTCCCAAAATGCGACCTTGAGGAACTCCGGCTACATTTGGCTGATGTGAACCTAAGAAAATTCCTTCTTTAAGAATAAATTTGCGGCCAGTTAAGTAGTTTTCTAGTAGTTTATGTGTATTTACAGGCAGAACGCAAATATTTCTTTTCCTCAAAAGCATTTTTAACGACATTTACTAGTCTATGCGTTTGTTCAATTGTAATATGCTTTCTTCTGTATCCAAACTGATGATTTGGTATACATCCATTCTCACATAATAATTGGTTTAATTTAGATATCAAGATAGACATCAAAAAGTTTTTATATGTTTGATAATAGACTAATTGGTCTATGTGATTCTACCAAATGCCGACCGAAGTTTACGTATCCTCCACTATGAACGGTGTGGACAATGAATAATTCGATTCAACGCCCAACAAGTAAACACGGCTAAAACGTTTTCTTCTTAGACGAAATATATCAATTTAGCTATTTTTTGAAATGAAATATCAACAGAAATGTATTATAAATATTCTCCCAAGAATAAAAATGTCTATGAAGTTATTTGATGCCTTCCACTATCTGTTGATAAGAAATTTCAAAAAAGTCTGACTTTTCAATGACGGTGTGTACTTTCCGATCAATTTTGCACCTATGGCATGTGGGGTCGATGATGCACTAGCTCATCTCTAGACAAAATAAGAATAGAAATGTTGCTCTTAATTTGACAATTTCGAACCAAAAACAATTAATGAAATATGAAACATGATAAACTAAGATCAAATACACTAACAGAATGGTTCCAACTATATTTATATTGTATTTAAGTTGAGGCGTCCAAACAATTGGGATGGATGGCTTTAAAACTATTGTACTTGATGTGACAAATATTCTACTTAATTCCGGCTAAAATAAATGAAATCACATACTTTCAGGGTCTGGTTCATAACAATTTATTGAATGCTTAAAGAATAATTTTATTATGAAAATATGATTTATGAACTTTCAATAAATATTTATAAGTTCGACCGTAAGAATATAATTGTAGATTAGTTTTATTATTATAATATATGACTACTAAAGCCTTTCACATTCCAATAACAAATGTATTTGACTTGTAGTTCATACCGTAAATATTTTAATTTCAATCGACGTTATCGGAATAATCAGTTCCGAAATCATGCCCACCCATACTCAGTTCTAGATTGTTTCATCTTAAATTTAGCGCGGAAAAATTTCTAGTTGAAGGACAGTTTATTCAATTCGAGTACACAAAGATGCTAAATAATACTAAAAGCAATGATGAGTTATTACTTTGTTTTTTTTTTTTTTCAAATTATGACCTAATTTCAAGGGAGAAGGCTAATTTACATTTAGTAAGGTGCTGTTTTCCCCCATATGGATATCGATTTAACGCAATTTGCATAAAATTAGTTTACTTTCATTAGAAATAAAAAATTGCAATCGAAGGTTTTCAGAACACCTTCATTTGTATATCCATTTGATTTAAGTGCTAGAATTCCCCTGCTGCTAAATATCCCCAAAACTAAAGACTTCAACTTCCAAAGATGACTGCACCTCAACATTTTGTGAATCCATCAGCATTATTCGTATGCTTCCTTCGTAATTGCCTTCCGCGTTTTCATACTACTGCCGCTACCGCAATTAAATGTTAACCAAACCTGCTGATTTAAATTGATCAATTTTTCTCATTCATTTCTTTATGTTAGTTAATAAGATTGAAATTTATAACTGTGGCCTCATCAAGTGGGCAGAAGGCAGTTAGAGTACGGATGGAGACCGACAGTCTGGTATCCTTTGGTATCCGTGTGATTGGTTTTGTTTATTTACTTGTTTGTTTATTTTCATATTATTTTTCCTACGACAACAGCAGCAATGACAACAATAACAGCAACAACAACGACAACAACAACACTGAACGGACAAACATTTGATGTGTAAAATTCACATAAATTAAATGCAAATTCAATTAATGCGAAGTAAACAATTTACACAAATTAATTAATTGAATGGGTTCTAAAGTGCGCCAATGAGAGCAGTTTGCTTGTAGCAGTACATCGCACAGTGCAGGGTGTGGCAAGTATTGCTGCAGCATAATGCTGTTGCTGTTGCCAGACCAGGCTATCCTGATGCTCATGTTATTGCTTTTAGTGTTGTCGAAATATGCAGTAGCAATAGTAATGACAAGGCTACCGGGAAATGTTGACGCAAGTTTATGGATGGGATTTGTCGGTGCGTACCTAAGTTCCCGCTGTGTGCCAATAGATGGCACCAGCTGTAAGTGCTAGTCGATTCTGCCATAAGCTAAACGTCATGAGCCAAACTTACGCATATGGTAAACATACCACTTCAGACAAATAGTGATTTTCTTTTGACGTCATATTCTTTTGGTTGTGCGAATATATATGATTTTGTGCCAAATAATCGTCATATGCGGGAAGTTTTGATTTTCTTCTTTCAATGGAAGAAAACAGCGATTGAAGGTCATCGGCAGCTTTAAAACGCTTACGGAGATGCTGCTGTAAGTGAAGTAACGTGGCGAGATTAATTCCGTCGCTTTAAAGACGGTGATTTTGATGTTGACGACAGGTCGCGTGAAGGAAGACGAAAAACCTTCGAAGACACTGAATTAACGGCATTGCTTGATGGGGATCCGTGTCAAATGCTGGTAGAGCTTGCTTCAGTATTAGGAGTTGCCAGCCAAGCGATTGCATGCGTCGGAAGTGGTTCAAAAGCAAGGAACTTGGTTGCGCGCCGTTTTTTCGCCTGTGAACAACTGCTTCAGCAACAAAAAAGGATAAGTTTTCTTTACCGTATTGTAACGGGTAATGAAAAATGAATTCATTACAGCAATCTAAAAAAAATAAAGTCATGTGGGCTGAGCTATCATGCTTCTACGTCGTCTCCTTGGCCGAATATTCACGGTGCGAAGATTATGCTCTGTATTTGGTGGGACCAAGTCGATGTTATTTTTTACGAGCTATTACTGGGCACCGGCATCGACTTCAATTAATGCGATTGAGCCGAGCTCTGAGCGAAAAAGCCTAAGTCTATCCACCACTTTCTCCAGATATTGCGCCGTCTAATTATCACTTATGCCGTTTTATGGCACACGGTCTGACTAACCAGCAGTTCTACTCATATGACGACATTAAGGAATGGCTAAATTCGCGGACAGCCTCAAACTACGAACACTTTTACCCTGACGGAATTCGAGTTTTGCCAGAAAGATAGCCATCAATCGCATTGCCTCTTCATTGCTGGCAAATGTTTTACCACCGAACCATTTTTTCAAGTCTGGAAATAGAAAATACTCCGAGGGAGCTAAATCTGGAGAATAAAATACGCGGTGAAGTAATCCGAACTTAATTCATTAATTTTGGTCATCGTAATAGCGGATGTGTGAACTGGCGTATTGTCTTGATGAAACAACACTTTGTTTTTCGCCAAATGCGGCCTTTTCCCCATAATTTCCTCTCATAAACGCTTCAATAAATTAGCATAATATTCGCCGTTGATGGGTTTTCCTTCCGGAAGGTAATCAATAAAAATAATCCCATGCGCTTTCAGAAAACAGACACCTTGACCTTGCTTGCAGATAAATCGACTTAAAAATTTGGCTTAATTGTGGTGAAACATCGCCAATCACTCTACTGAAACATATTTGCAATGTTGTTTTCACTGTATTCAAAGCATTCTGCTACCCAATATTTTACAGGAGCAGAATGAAGGGGCCGACTTCCCCAGAGTAGAATCTAGCTCCTCTTAAATATTGGTTGGATTGAGGCTTTTAAAGTGGAAATATTGAATTACATATGTAAGGGTAACCAATTTTTTCTATGTTTTCAAATTCACTGAGATCGTTTATTTTGATGGCACTACCTATACGTCAGGTCGGCTAGTTTTGGGACCGCCATCATACCTAATAGAAGATATCTCCACTTATCCGCCAATAAGTCGCTACATCGCCCTCAATTTTATAAGTTGCAGGGATTACAAGCGATTAAAATCGGCACAGTGAGAAAACTAGTCTCACCTCCTGAAAGTCTGAGAGTCTTCTAGTCTCACCACTGGAAAAAATCAAAGTGAAGTCATTTTCCAATCATCTTATGACGAATTGGTACATTGTCGAAATTTAGACTTTGCCCCAGGTGGTAAAGAATATAATCTATGACCAGGCCGAAATTTTGATCGTTTCTGACTATTTTTGTTTAAATCTATTCTGTTGTGAATAAATCATTCCAAATATCTTTTTACGAAACTTTCTCGACTTACAAAGGTCTCATTTGCTGACTTTTCTCTTCAAGGAGTTGCACAGTGCTCATATTTCGTGTAAACCTTGCTGTGTATATATTATGGTAGCACTGATGTGTGATGCAATATGCAACTTGCTGCACATCAAGAGCTATTTGTACAACATTAGAATGAAGTAGCGGTGGAGGTGGTGGCGCTGGTAATAGATTGAATGTGCGGTTTTCCATAAAGTTTACTATAATAACCAAATGAATGAGTGATTGGATCGACAAAAAGGACGATGAGAGGGTAAAGGATTAGAGGTAACTGCTGCAATATATTCAGCGTACATAAACACACACATCTACAGGCTCACACATATTTATAGACTTATGTTGTAAACAACAACAACAACAACGACAACAATAACAAAAGTGCAGCAACAATCGCCAAATATTTTCGTTTTGCTAGCAATACAAATACATACGAGTATAATAAAATGGAAATTTTCTTGCATGTATGTTTGTGTTTGAGGTCCTTTATTTAAACTACAATTGTGTATGGGTAGACTAATAGAACTGTGTGGAAGTATGCGTGTGTGTATAAATATGCAAAACATGTGGGTGTCTTTTGAATGTGTTATCGTAAAGTCTCACATTGTGGCTTTGCAAATGGGGGAACATATGTCCCGCAACAGTGACAGCAAAATGTTAGGTATCGACTTCTCTCCAGTTGGGGAAAAAAGGGACGAAGTTTATCGAATTGGTACTAGATATCCAAATTTAATTCATAAGCCATAAGGTCAAGAATGGAAGCAGTAAATATAAGTTTTCTACTGCCTCATCTATGATGACAGTTGTGTTTGTTACTGGTTTCCTCATTATCATATATTGAAAATATCGAACGATAAATTGCTCATCTACCCATATTGATCAGGTTTTAGTATTTCACATGAAATATAGCTTTATGCGTAATGCATTAAAGACTGATGTTGTGAAATTACTCGTGATAAAACGCACTTGAGTCACCTCTTCCCAAAACAAAATATAATACAATCGAAACCTAACCGAAGGTTGCACTGCTATTCAACCAAACTCATGAACTGAATCTTAAGATTTCCCATTCTGTATTGCCTCTGATTCGTTCAACACATCCTACGTGTCTGTAGCCAGAATTCAGTCACAGACCTTGCTTGCAGTCGTAAGCTGTATAATATTAGGCCCCGCTGTTTGCTAATAGATGGCGCCAGCTGTAAGTGCTAGTCGATTCTGCCATAACCTAAATGTCATGTGCCAAGTTTAGGCATATGCTAAACATACCGCCTCCACAGAATATTGATTTTCTTTTGACGTCATAGTCTTTTGGTAATGTGAATATGTATAATTTTGTGCCAAGTAATCGTCATATGCGGGAATCATTGATTTTCTTCTTTCAACCGAAGGAAATGGCGGCTGAAGCTCATCGAGAGCTTCAAAACGTTTACGGAGATGCTGCTTTAAATGAAGCAACTTATCGAAATTGGTTCCGTTACTTTAAAGACGGTGATTTTGACGTTGACGACCGTCTACGTGAAGGAAGACGAAAGCCTTCGAAGGCACTGAATTGACGGCATTGCTTGATGGGGATACATATCACAAGCAGGTAGAGCTTGCTTCAGTATTAGGATTAACCCACCAAGCCATTGCCAAGTGATTGCATGCGTCGGAAGTGGTTCAAAAGCAAGGAACTTGGGTTCCTTATGAATTGAAGCCAAGGGATGGTGCGCGTCATTTTTTCGCCTGTGAAGAACTGCTTTAGCGACAAATTCATTATTGCAATCCAAAGAAAAGAAAGTCGTGGAGGCTCCTTCTACATCATCGCCTCAGCCGAATATTCAGGCTGCGAAGATTATGCACTGTATTTGGTGGGAACAGATCGGTGTTATTTAAAACGAGCTATTAAAATCAAGCGAAACTGGGGATGGACATCAAGTTCAATTAATGCGATTGTGTCGAGCTCTGAGCGAGAAGCGCCCACAATACGCGGAAAGACACGAAAAAGTAGTCCTTCAGCATGACATCGCTCGGCCTCACATGGCCAAGCCCGTTAAAACCTACCTGGAAGCGTTGAAATGGAAAGTCTTAACCCATCCACTATATTCCCCAGATGTAGCTTCGCCCGATTATCATTTGTTCTGTTCGATGCCACACGGTTTGGCTGGCCAGCAGCTCCACTCATATGACGACATCAAGGAATGGCTAGATTCGTGGATACCCTCAAAAGATGAATAGTTTTACCGTGACGGAATTCGAGTTTTGCCAGAAAGATGCGAAAAAGTAGTTGCTAGCGATGGGAAATACTTTTAATGAATCATTTGTAATAATATTACAAACTTTTTAATAATTTGTAATAATGAAGTTGCATTTTTATAAAAAG
>JAHXMU010000136.1:7553436-7585628 GCA_019455685.1 Philornis downsi | reverse complement strand
TTCTAACTGAAAATATAATTGTGCGTCTTTACCTTCCGCTCTCTCAAGAAAATCGAAATGAAATGATCAAAATTTTGTATATCATTTTATTAGCTTTTAATAGACAAATGGCGTGTTAAAACTAGAAGTCATTCCATTTGTGATACTTAAATCAAATCTATAAAATAAATGGCACTGAAATATTACACGAAGAAACCAGAGACATTTCTTTTGTTGAGGCACAATCACAAAAGAAGACATAAGAAACTTTGGTGGTACTCCTGCCCCAATAAAACACCATTGGGGAAATAGGTGTGTTCCATTTGATTATCATGTCAACGTGAAAGTGGTCTTGGAAATGAACCAAAAATTGTTTTAGGTCTCAAATGATAAATGATAGAAATTGGTGACAAAAAAGCAACACATTCAAGGGAATACCATTAAAAGACAAGGATATGGAAGGATTTGCATTGGCGAAGGTGAAAAGAAAACAAACAATATAAAACTGAAGATATTGGAATTGGGAATTAAATATGATGACCGCTTTCCATAAAGAATTAAGAATCATACTATTTATTAGTTTTTACAAATTCTTTGACTGATTTCAAAACACTGTCTCTTTCAAAAGCCCTTACTTGCCTTTAGAAACATTTGCCTTTAGAAACTTTTTTAATTGATTCAAACAAATACGTAATCAGGACCATAGTTCAGAGTTTATTTCATTAGTTATAGCAACCTTACAGCTGTGAAGCTCTGATAAAATTAGGAAACTCCGCGATTTAACACAGCAATTTTAGAAATCTTATATATTTGTAAAAACATTAGAGAACGCTCCTATTTTAGGCAAAGAATATGAGAACTTGTGCAGGTAAAATCAACTTTTTTGAAAACTTGAAATGTGGCAATCGTATAAAACATATGTTTTAAGTTTTAAGGCTACACGTTTTTTAGTACTTTTATTTGAGTCATCAAAATCAAATCTCAAAAAATCTCAGTGAATTTGGACAAAATCGGTCACCGTTATGTAACACAATATTTCCATTTGAAAGGTCTCAGTCCAAACCAAAATTAAAGCCGAGCCAGGTTCTACTTTGGGGGAGTCTGCTCCTTCGTATACGGCTTTAAAATATTGGACACCAGATTTTAAACGAGGTCGTACGAGCTGCCAAAACGTACACCGTAATGGTCGACCAATTGAGATATCCACGCCAGACACGATTATAAAAATTCACAAAACGGTATTAGATGATCGCCAGCTGGAGGTCATTTCAAAAAGTGCTACACATCGTATATTGATCGAAAATTCAAAGATAAGAAAACTGTAAGCAAGATGGGTGCCGTGCTTGCTTTCAATAGAGCAAAAACAGTGTCGTGAAGGTGTCTCAGTAGAATGTGGTTGGCTTGGCGTTGTTTCGTCGCAATAAAACCGAATTTTAGCATCGATTTATAACCATGGTTGAGACATGGGTCCACCACTTCACACCTGAGACAAAGAAGCAGTCAAAGCAGAGAACTGGAATGTGAAAATTGTGTCCAAAGAAGGCGAAGACGGTTCCATCTGCAGGCAAGATTATGGAATCTGTTTTATGGGATACGTATGGGATTATTTTTATTGATTATCTTCAAAAAGGAAAAAGTATCAACGGCAAATATTGTAGTAATTTACTGCAGCGTTTGGATGATTAAATTATGGAAAAATGGCCGCATTTGGCGAAAACGAATGTGTTGTTTCATCAGGCCAATGCACCAGTTCACACATATGTACACTATGGGGATAGCCAAAATTAATGAATTAAAGTTAGAATTGCATGGACGCATACCGTGTTAGCCAGATGTAGCTCCATCAGACTATTTCCTATTTCCAAACTTGAAAAAAGTGCTTGAGAGTAAAAGATTTGCCAACAATGAAGAGGTGGGGTCTGCGGTTGATGGCTATTTTAAGGAGTTTGAAAGTTCTCACTATAAATTGAATTGAAAGTGTTGCCATTTACGATTCTGGATCGTTTAGTTAAATTAAATTAGTTAAAACTTACTGCAAAGGTGGTGATTCAAGCGTAAGCTTTCAATCGAATAAAATTTTCTTCAGCGATGAAGCTTATTTTTCACTCGGTGGTTACGTCCACAAGCAAAATAATCACATATGAGGCTCGGAGAACCCCGTAGTGATTGTGGGAAAGCCGTTGCTTAGCGCGATATATGGTCTGGAGGTGTTTTTGAACCGTATTTTGTTTGAAAATGGCGCAGGAGGAACTTTAAAAGGATCCACTTCTGCAACCAATCCAGAGGTGGTCATTTACATAACATTGTATTTCTTACATAATGGCAAGCATTATAATGACCTTGCTTGGAAGAAGTGTATTGAGCTGGAAGGATATTATTTTGAAATATAAAGAAATTTCTTTTTACCAATCTTTGTTGAAATTAGTTTAGAAAAATACATTCGTATGGACAGAAAAACAGGCATTACTGAATCAAATCAAAATAGCATTGTTATACATTTTTGGATTGGGTCTACAACAACAGTTTTAAATATTACATCCAGCGCAGTACTAATTTACACGACATGTACCACATATGGTGTGGATTATAAGATGAAAATTATTTCACATAATTATTAAGCGGCTAATAACGCCTTCCTTTCAAAATGTATCGATTTTTTTACGCAGATTAAGTTATTTCTGTTTTCTCACTCAAATGTTTTCAAATTTTTATCTTCAGTTGGAAATTTTCATCAAAATGTCGCCAACTTATAGCCCTCCTCATCACTCACCATCCAATGTGTCGAGCTTTGTAACAGCCTATTTTGATAAAAATTTCTTTACCACCACCTTTAAGGTTTTCTTACCTTCTTTGTTTTTTTTTTTTTTTTTTTTTGGTTGCGGTCATTTATTATCTATTCAACTTTTGTTGTTGTTTTACTTTCATAGTTACTGCCTGCATTCATTTGTGTCCGTCTGCCAGTTTCGATAGCTGCCAGTTTTACGACCGTATCTGGGGAGTTTTGTCACACTCGCCGCATTTGCACACGCGCACAACCCCGTCTGATCGTCTGCTTGTCACCGGTTTGGGTTTTTTTAGGTTTAAATGTGATCGGTTTTAGTGAATTGTATTCATCTTTTTTGAATATGTAATTTTATGGCGACGTCTATTGGTAATTCTATTTAGGTATTATCTCCATTTGTTATCTTTAAACTGCAGTTTAATTGTTACTTTGAATTTAACAATTTGTAGACATTGCCGCAATAGCGGAGAGTTTATGAGTCTATCCCGCATAATTTCGATGGCTATAGTTAAAGTAATAGGAATTGATTTATAACTCTTGGGCATGACAAATGAATATTTCTTCCATGCAATAATGAAATAGTAAAATTGTCACGAGTTACATTTTTTATTATATATCATAATGTTACGTACTATAAAAGCAAAAGAAATATTTTTGTATATATAGAGTTATCCATTTTTCGTTTTCAAGTTAAGTTAAATAAAACTCACATAAAGCCATGATTTCGATTAAACTTATATTTCATTGTAATGCTTGGACCTTGGCATTATGTAAGAAATACATTGTCATTTAAATGACCGCCTCAGGATTGATTGCAGCAATAGATCCTTTTAAGGTTCCTCCAGCATCACCTTCGACAAAAAATACGGCTCAATAACACCTCCTGGCCATATAGCGCGCCAAACAGTCACTTTTGCCGTAAGCAAGGGCTTTTCCACAATCACTTCTGGGTTCTCCGAGCCTCATATATAATTATTTTGCTTGTCGACATGAGCTTCATCTCTGAAGAACATTTTGTTCGATTGAAAGCTCACTTTTGAATCACCACATTTTTAGTAAGTTTTAGCTATTTTTACGCGTTCTTCGGTTATTAAACGATCCATATTCGTAAATGGCAAAGCTTTTACTAAATAAATGCCGTAACACTTCAGATGGCAGGTATCTAACAGCTGACCGTTTTGCCGGACAAACCACTAAATGGATAACCATGCAAGATGTATTCAAAACATGCAACAAAAACATGTTCGTTGAACATGCAAAACACATGTTTTATTTATGAAGTGATTTCTGTCTGAAAATATTTGTAATACAATTTTCAAACGGCGATTATTTCTCTAACAAAAAGGCTATCTGCGACTAAATTTTCTGAATAAAAAATTACCTATGAAAAAGATTTATATGCGGTAGAACTACTTAGGTGATTTGCCTAGAAAAACGTTGACGCTCGTAAAATTTGTGTAAGCATATATTTCTAAAGAGAGTTTTCTGAATGCTGTGTTCCGAACCAGGAATAAGCATATCTAACATTTAACTAATATCAACCTATCTGCAACAAATTAGCTAGACCAAAACGGAGGGCAAAACTTGTTAATACCGAAATATTAGCAAATTTTTTTTTCCAAACTTTCCTATCATAACATTTCTTATATAAAAGATGACTTTTCGCAACTTATCTTATAGAAAACTTTGCTCCAGGTAACTTTCCGTATAGAATGGCTGACAAATTCTCATATAAAATAGGTACAGCTAAATTTTTGTATAGAATAGTTAAGTTCAAGCAACTAATAATGTATAGAATAATTCACTAAAGGAAACTTTTCGCTAAGAATAATTGATACCAAGCAAATTCCGTATAGAAAGATTTCGCTGTAGGTAGACTGGACAAATTTCCCTATAACTGATAACTCTAGGCAACCCATCTTGTAGAAAAATTTGATTCTAGACAATATTTCGCACAGAAATGTTAATCTTACGCAAAACTTATCGTATAGAAAGGTAGACGCCAGGCAACTTTTCACATAGGAATGTTGACTACATACATCCATTGACTTTGGCACGTTTCGTTCCAAATGACTTTACGCAATATTTTGAATAAGAAAGTTGCTTTTAGGCAACATTTTTAATAGTAAAGTTGCTTCTAGGCAATATTTAGTTTAGGAAGATTGACTCTAGGCAACTTTTCGAATAGGAAAGTTGTCTCTAGGCAGCATTTCGAATAGAAAATTGGGCTCTAGGCAAAATTTCGAATAGAAAAGTTGCCTCTAGGGCACATTTCAACAGGAAAGTTGCCTCTAAGCAACATTTCAAACAGGAAATTTTTCTCTATGTAACATTTCGAATAGGAAAGTAGCCTCTAGGTAACATTACGAATTGGAAATTGGCCCATAGGCAACATTTCAAATAGAAAATTGGGTTCTAGGCAACATTTCGAATAGAAAAGTTGTCTCTAGGCAACATTTCGAATAGGAAAGTTGCCTCTAGGCAACACTTTGAATAGGAAATTGTTCTCTAGGCAAAATTTCGAATACGAAAGTTGTCTCTAGCCAATATTTCGAATAGAAAATTGGGCTCTAGTCAACTTGTTTCCGAGCAACATTTAGTTTAGGGAGATTGACTCTAGGTACGTTTTCTTAAAAGAATGTCAACTCTAGGTAACTTTTTGTATAGAAAGGTTGACTCTGTCTTCATTTAAGGCAATATTACGTTTAGAAAAATCATTTTTGGGTACAGAAAAGTTGAGCTTAGGCAAATTTTCGTATAAAAAGATTGATTCTAGACAACTCAGGATAGGTAAATTTTCGTATTGAATAGCCGGCTTTAGATAACTTTCTATATGGTATAGTTGACACCGGGCAACTTCTTGTTAACTAATTATTTACTTGCGGTACATTTTCGTATGGAACAGTTGATTCCAGATATCATTCCATATGGTATAGTTAGCTTCAGACAACACTTTGCATAGAATGATTTACTCCTGGCAATTTTTCACATAGAACAATTGAATCCAGACAACTTTTAGTATATAGAACAATTAGTGTAAAAATTTTTTGTATGGAGAAGTTGATCTTAGACAACTTTAGGGTAGAGAAAATGTGCCTTTAATAACTTTTCCTATAGAAAAGCTGGCTCTAACAACTTTTCTTATAGTTACCTTTTTTCAACTCTTCTGTAAGAAAAGTAGTTACGAAGTAACTTTTTGTACAGATAGTAACTTGTGGCAAATTTTCATATGAAAAAATTTAGTATGAGCAGCATTTTGTATACGAAAGTTAGCTGCAGGAAACGCCGTGTATGGGGATTGGCGTAGGCAACTTTTTGTGTAAGTACTAATTTTTATCACGGAGTAGGAAAGGTTTCACCTACAAAGTTTACACTAAACAATGCGCAATACATGTTACAATCCTACTTTTATTGAATAAAAGTTGAAAAATTAGTTCTGGCCGGTTTTGTGTAGAAAAAAGGTTATTCTAAATAATTTATAAAAGTCTTTTACCTGCACAATGTTTTGTATGGAAAACTAAATACGTGAAGCTGCCTTTAAAAAGTCATTCGAAGCTGATCGTAGCCTTTTTTTTAAATTGTAGGCAACAATCTATCGACACAATTTTTTCCTGCTCGTGATAGCAAAAATTTGCTACGTCTAAGAATGCCTGTGGCCATTTATTTCCTCAGTGCAAAATTCTATATAAGAATTTTCATTTAGTGGAAAAAAGTTTGCAAATTTTGGTTGGGAACGTCAACCATTAGCAGTTGCAGATTATGGACAAGCTATACTTTTCTATACTTTGTGTATGGAGGAGTGGATGTTTACACGTGTTTTTTTTTTTTTTTTTTTTTTTTTTTGTGAGAAAACAGAAATTTTCCATAAAACAAGAAGAACATAGAGCGTTCCTACGAAAATTGAATAATGTTTAAAAAAATAAGTTAGAGAGGACCTTTCTATGAAGCATTGTTTAAGGCAAACATTTATCTGCTCCCACATCATCACATCACTACTCCGATCTGTACAAAGAAAATCCACCCATTGCACAGTTTTCTCTGTATGAAATATTTCCATTGACGAAATTTGCAGTGGATAAAGTTTTTTTTTATTCAACAAGAAGTCTATGTGATTTTTTTATATGAATTTTCGCAAAAGTTGAGTACTTTCTTTTCATAAAATTATAATCAACAGGTTAAGGATTATTATATCCGTATACAATCGATTCAATTCGTTCAGCTTGAATTATAGACATTTTCAAAACTTGATCTTGTCACATAAATAATAACATACACGTTGAAGGATTAAACGGTACAGTAGCATCTTTAATAAAACAGATAGGATTAAGGACAATGATTGACAAACCTTGGCTCAAACTCCATATCCATATCCATAATCTTTGTTTAGTTAACAACGTGATATGATTTTGATTGCATTTTCCAATTTCTGTTTATTTCGGTACGATGGTGGGAAATATGCTTGATTTTATCACACATTTCATACAATCAATATCTCACTTTCACTTCATTTCCCTTAAAGTGAGGTAAGTTTGATTGAGAGTTTGCTGGTATTGCCTGTTGCCAAATTTTCTTTTCGAAAAGACTCCTGTGGCCAAATTTTCTATATGGGCATTTTTTTTTCTTTTTTACTCTATTCCTTCCTCTGGTCTTCCAAATAGTCATTTGTTGTCCTTTCCACTGATTACCACTGATTAATTAATTTAAATCTCTTTCCAAATCATTCGCAAAGGAGAAAAAAGCAAATAAATACAAGACAAAACTGTAGTAGTTTTTTGTGGGTTTTGACCCAAATGAGTTTCTCGTGTTTTGTCTGAAATTAATTGATCAAACCAAAGTGTCATGTCGAGATGTTCAACACAAAACAAGCCAGTAAAACCTCGAAAAACAAGAAACAGGGATAAAAACCGGAAGGAACCACTAAGTAAAATGTGGCTTCTTAACAGACATTTATATCGCACAAGGAGAAGAAAAAGAAGAAGAAGAATAGTTAACAACATCAAAAAAAACGCTGAAAAATAAGGATAAAATGCAACAAATAAATAAAAAATGTTAAAGATAGCGCTGCCTCCATTTGTTTTATGCAACAATTTTTTCGTTTTTTTTTTCGTATTCTGTGTTCTTTTCTCAGCATACAACAGAATAAGTGATAATGCGGTGGAGAAGTTAGAATAGGTATTGTAATTGGAAGGACGGGAATACAATTTTCAGATAAATATCATAATGAAATTTTAATCAAGTACAGCTAATTCCGCTATAAGCACACTGCCATATTATTCTTCACATTGCGTTTAAAGTCATTTCGACAAGTTATTTCATGGATAGTAAGGGTAGTGCACTTTACATACTGTAGGTGGCGCTTTCGTATTGTGGATATAAGAAATCCTTCAAACATAATTTTAGCAAGTGCTAAATTAAACTAAATTAAAACTGCATTTCGTAGGAAAAATTGCTGGCTTTAGGTGAAACGTAATAATGGTTATGCTTTCGTTACATAAAATACCCCCTGGGCAAATTTATATTGTGATAATTTTCACAGTTTAAAATCTAATATGAATGTTACGTTAATTCATGTAAATGGACGTCCACTCCTTGCAAACTTTTTAAATAAATTATCTATTTTCTTGGTTATTAGTAAAAAAATTGGAAAAAATTTTACGGAAGCGAGGAATCAAACCTGCTCCTCTATTAAACGAAATTATTTTCCAGCTTTGTCATTTGGCGCCCTCGCCACATTAGCCTCTACTTTTTCAGTTCTAAATATCAAATGTTGTCCTCCTAGTTTACTATGAACTATTAGAAATTAATAACAACTTGAATAATTCAGAATTAATTTTACATTTTCTGACTCCATATCTATTCATAATACATTCTGATCAATGAAACAAAAAAATATTTATTATTTATTAAAATTTACTCAACAGTTTTCAAAACGGCCTGCTTTAAAATACTCGACAATAATACACTTATGCCGAAAAATATAATAATTCAATCATCAAAGCAAACGCATTTTCTGGAAAATACTGCAATTCGCGCCGCAAATTACCTTTTTTTCTTTTCTGTCTAATAATTTAGGTTTCGCAAAGGGGAAAAATTAGCCAGAACCATGTCAGCTGAATAAAGCTGTAATTGGGGGCTTTTTGTTCAGCTTTTGGCCACAAATTTGTTCATAATGGTAGCCTAGTGAGATGGTGAATTATCATGTTGCAACACTTTTGAGTTTTCTTTCATCAACTCTTGCTTTTTTGATGAATTTGCTCTCCCAAACGCCACATAACGCCCAGATACAATTCCGTATTTACCGTTTAACTTATTGTCAAAAATTTCAAATGCAGAACACCGCGATCATCAAAGAAAAGAGTCAACATTAACCAGAATTTTGATCGACAACGCAGCGTTTTTTTTTCGGTTTCGGCTCAGTTGGAAGGCGCCATTTTGAACCATGTTGGCTGATTTGCACGCCAAATTCGCCAGTTATAAACCGTTTTATGAATGTAAGTTTGGAATTGACTCATTGTATCATGACTTCAGTAACCAACATTCGATTTCGTTTTTTTTTTTAACGAAATTCAAGTCTTTTGGATCTAGCTAAAAGCTTCATATTCCAGCCATCATTTGACACAGAAATTTCAGCGGCTATCTCTCTCAAATTTAAATGAAAATTTTGACCATCAGGATTTCCTTCATTTGATCATTATTGACTTTAGTTAAATGCCGACTTGAGTAAAGTAAATCTTCCAAAACATCTTGAACGCTTTTAATAAAGTCGGTTCACAGTAAGCCTCCAGTAACGTTTTCAGTGATTCGTCTCATGAAATTCTATGTGCAATACAAAATTTAAGACAAATTCTTTGTTCGATCAAATCGCAAAAATCATTTGAGACTAACTGACATAATCGGACATTGTAAACAAACTGAAAGAATGATCGCATTTATATTTAATGTCAATATAGAGGATAGTTGCTGGCAAAGCTTAGCGACAAAAGTTGCCTTTTTAAGTGCCCAATTCTTGAAATATTATTGAATTTTTGTCAACTTATATCGTTCTTCCAATGAAAACTTTTATTTCCTAGAATCTTTCAATAACCACATCCACATTTCGCATACAAAAATCCATCATTTTCTTTTGTAAATCTCCAAAACTCTTTGACTACTTTCAGTGCGCAACATTTCTCTTTCTTATCATACCACCAGCCGCACTCCCCCACACTGTTTTTTAAAGTCAATTTCCGCGAAGACGAATCCTTGCATTAACGCTGTGGCAATGAAGAAAAAACATAATTGAATATTTATTAGTTGGCTCTTTGCTTGGTTGTTTTCTTCTTCGTCTTCGAGTTATTGCCATTGTTTTGACTGATAAGATAGCGTGTTGAGGCGCATTGACAACAACCGAGAAGGACGAACGAAACGGATCGTATGAAATGCGGCACATAATAGATGGTGTTGAAGCAGGCTTCATTCACTTCCTTGGGGAAAGGGCGGCAGCGTGAAAAAAACAAAAGAGGAGTTGTTGCATTTATGTATGCATTTCAGGATTGCACAAAAGTCGATAGGATTTCGTTGTTGATTTTTTCCCCTCTACTTTTGCTGTGTTGAAAGCATTTCGCGGAAAAGGACTAAGAAAATACAAATAGTCTTCCTCCCACATGCACTTTAAGAAAAGAAAGTTTTTTTTTTGTTTTTTGCTTTTTTCTTCGGGAACAGCTGACAAGTTTGTTTGGAGGAACGGAGGGAAGTTTAAATATACAAAAGAAAACGAGTTTGAAGAAAATTCGATTTATTTCTTCGCATTGTTTTATATTCAGCCACACCTTTTTTAATCTAACAAAGGAAGGCCAGAGTTCTTTAAGTGGTAACTTAATTCGGTTTTCTGCAAATTTCGGTTAATTTTCTTCTTAACATAACTGAGGTGGCCTAGCTTAAAGGAGGAAAGATAAAGTTTTATATGATCAAAATTACACCCTTTCTACAAAAGATTCAATACGCTAATAAAAATTGGTAAATAAGAAGGCAGCATATTCAAAAAATATCAATCGAAATTCAGAATTTCTATTTTTTTTCATAACTATCATTGAAGTTTAAAATATATCATTTGAGTTTAAAAAATTAACAATTCAAACTTTGAATTTTAATTTGAATTTGAGAATAGATCGATTAAAAAGAGAAATTTTGATTCTGCAATTCAAAGTTACCAACAGAAGTTCAGTAATTTTAATTTGATATTGAAAAATATCAGAAAGAATTCGCAATTTCCATCAAAACGTGATAAAAGTTCAATTGAAATTTAACATTCCCGTTACGATATTCAAAATTAACAATTGAAATACTAAATTCAAAGTTACCAAGAGAAGTTCTATAATTTTAATTTGGTATTGAAAAATATCGGAAGGAATTCACAATTTCCATTAAAATGTGATAAAAGTTCAGTTGAAATTTAGCATTTTCATTTTAATATTCAAAATTAAGAATTGAAATTTAGAACTCAAAATTACCAACAGAAATTCAATAATTTTAATTTAGTGTTAAAAAATTAATAATTTCCATTAAAGTTTGATAAAAGTTTAATTGAAATTTAACATTTTAATTTTAAAATTCAAACCTAACAATTGAAATACAGATGGAACGATAAAATTTAAATTTCAGAACAAATCAATTAAAATTTGAATTCAAAATTATAATTGAAATTTACAATTTTGGTTTCAAATTCAGCAATTAGTAACTGATATTTGGAAATTAGTTATTTTGGTTTTGGAATTCAAAGTTATCAACTGACGTTTATCATTTTGATTTGCTATTGATAAATGATTAAAGAGAATTCATAATTTCCAATAAAATTTGATGAAAGACCAGAACATTCTTCCGAGTTTCACAAATGAACAAAAGAAATGTTAAATTTTAATTTGCATTTCAGAACAACTGAATTGAAATTCGAAGTTTACATTTTAAAATTTAAAATGTTCATTGTAATTCTGAATTTTTTTTTTTTAAATATTCAACAATAATCACTTGAAATTTTAATTCTCAATTTGAATTTCAAAATATATTTATTAAATTCCGAAATTTTTAAATTGAATTCAAATTTCAAATTCAAAAAATAGTAATTAAAATTCCAAAATTTTCATTTGAAATTCAGCAAAATGAAATTAAAAATTATGTCATTACAAGCTATTAATAGTATTTGTGAATAAATCAATTAAAATTCATAGTTTTCATTGGAAATATGGAAAAAAATTAAGAGAATCGAACCAAATCACAAGAAATGATGTGAAAATCTGCTACATCACAGTAAAAACTGCAACAGCTGAAAGGAACACCCTTTTGGTTATATGTGTTTCATGACTTTGTAAATCGACTTAAATACGTCCATCTCTCTACCTGGCTGATTAGCTGATAGACGTGATTTTGCGATAGTAATCTTTATGAAAATTTTTAAAGCTTATCAAAGCCTAAGATTTTCTAGATTGTAGCTGGGTCTGCAAATGATCTATTCCAAAGCAGTCCATGTTTTCTCCAAAACATAAACTTTTTCCCCCCGAATTCTATACTTTTCTCCGTAATATCTGAATTGTAGATTGCAGTAACCGACATTTTTGTCCATTGTATTACTTTGAAGCGTGGGACAGAAACTTGAGAAGAATCGATCCAATATCCACTGTCCTTCAAGCATCATCCATGCAAGTTGTTATTGAAATTCTGAAAATTTCAAATGAAATTTTGAAACTGTAATTTAATCCTGCACATAGATAATTATAATTCAGAAGTCTGAAATCCGCAATTGCAATTATAAATTATTAATTTTCATTGGGAAAACTAGCGTAGAAAATAATACCAAGCGCTTTGGTTGTCCTCAGTAATTGTCACTAAATTTTGACAATATTTTGAAAACCTGGTCATTGTAACGGAGTTTTGGTCACCTTTTTTGTGCCGAACATCGAATTCGTTGTCGACAACTTTTCTTGATGGTGCATTTGGGTCCATTCGTACAACATGACCCAGCCGACGCAATCGCCGTATTTTGCTGCATTGGAGGTCCGTAAATGATGACGAATCCATATATTTTGCTAAGTATTTTCCCTCGAAGACTTCCGGCAATAATTCATCCTCTTTTATAATAACGCAGAATTCTGCGTCAGATAAGGTCAAAATCTGGTAAAATTTGATTTTTGTTCGTCGAGCTAGGGTTTTGTTATTAAACGTCTTCCTTAGTCCATAGTAATTTCTGTCCGCCAAAAACACGATTTTTTTGATATCTAGGCTAACATCATAATCTTCACTTATCCACCACTCCAAAATCGTAGTTGTAAACGTGCGCATAGCACACCTTTATTCAATGCTTGTTTGCCAGCAGACCAATTTTAGTTGACTCCTTTTCAATGCTTGAGAAGGTTGCTGCAACATCTTGCAGTTTTCTCACAGTCAACTTCAACTGAAGAGGCCGCACGATAGGCAGCCCGGACAATCTGTAACCTTATTTTGTGTAAAATGGCTCAAGATCCTTTACTGAAGATTTCCTGTCAGTCAATATTAAAGGCGCTTAAGATTCGCTCGGTCGAGGACTCACATAGTTTCAGCCGTATCGGACGAAACGTTGGTACGCATTGGTCTGTTTTTTTTTTCTCCAGGGTATGCTGTAGTTAGAATCTCAATATGCTGTAGCAAACATTGAATTTTTTCATCATGTTGGCCCTTAATTATAAGTTTATTCCTATAAAAACTC
This sequence comes from Philornis downsi, assembly GCA_019455685.1. Taxonomy (NCBI): domain Eukaryota; kingdom Metazoa; phylum Arthropoda; class Insecta; order Diptera; family Muscidae; genus Philornis; species Philornis downsi. The sequence goes on along the minus strand of JAHXMU010000136.1, from coordinate 7,572,153 downwards.
TATGGCCAACATGTTTTGGAATAAGAAAATTTGTTCACTACCCGTTGAAAGACAATTTTTCGTGTTAAAAGTGGCAAAATTTGGACACCACCAAAGTTGTAGCGCATGTCTAGAACACTGAAATAAATATACTATAATCAATTACTAATTTTATAGTTCACAAGAAAAAATTTGAATAAAAGTCAAAATAATAATGACAATTTTCTGGAAAATTTGAATTTTTTTTTTCAGTTTTGTTATGAAAAAATTACTTTGAAAATTTGCTATCTTTACACTCTACACTATTTATTCTTACAATATGTGTTTGCAAACACTCAACTTATTTTAAACCATAAAAACTCTTGATTTTATTGCGAAAAAAGCAAACCAAAATTTTAAGGCAAAATTGCAAATAAAGATATTTTGGATATCATAATGATTCCTGCATATTATGTGCATGTCCTGTTGGGTGTTTTCGTGGAAAATAAAACAGGGTTGTGCACCAATTGTAATACAACAAGAAATTCATTCATTCAAATTCATTTCATTTAGAAAATTCAATTTTACTTTATGCAACTAATTGATTTTTAAAATGATAGACCGTAAATGACTTGTATTCTCATTCGCAGATGTGCGACACCTGATCAGAAAGTTATTCATTGCGCGATCTCTTTTATTATTGTTTTAATGGACTGCTTCAATTGAGTCAAATTCTTTCTTTCTCCTCTTGCTTGATATAACCCCTCTGGTGGAGTCGGCTTAGGTGACGTTGGAGATCACCGAAAAGTAAAGTTTCTGGATATTTTTTGTTTAGAAATTATTGATCTCCGCCATAACCGGTCTGATTATGTGTGCAGTTGCTCAATCTGGCTGGAACCAAAAGCTGTCAAGACGGATACGTCGTCTGCACTGTTCTTGGTAAAAAACCCCGTTCAGCATCTTTAAATAACGATTCCCATTGACAACTGAAAAAGGGTGATTTTTTAATCGTAGTTTTTTTAAAAATCGAATAAAACACTAAAATTTGCATCATATATTAAACTTTATTATTGAAATCGATAAAGACTAAAGACTATTTCTCATTTAGTTTTTAACGATAATTTCATGTAAATGTTGTCCGCGGTCTCAAAATGTCCATTCAAAAGACCCAATTTTTCGTCACTTTTTCGAGCATTTAGGCCTGTATTTCAAAAATAACGCGTGTTATGTTATCGCGTAATGCTTCAATAGTATTCAACTTGCCCACATAAACTAACGACTTGACATAACCCCACAAGAAATAATCAAGAGGCGTTAAATCGCAAGATCTTGGGAGCCAACTCACAGGGCCAAATCGAGAGATAGGTTGCTCACCAAACTCATCCCTCAACATATCCGTGGCTTCAGGACCAGTGTGGCATGTTGCACCGTTCTGATGAAACCACATGTTAACCAAGTTCAACTCAACCAATTTGGGCAAAACAAATCGCCTATCATGGCTCGATATCGTTCGCCGTTGACGGTAACGTTTCTTCCCCGGTCGCCTTTGGAGAAAAATGGACCATAAGCCACATCAGACTGCCGTTTTTTCGGTAATTCATGTATGGCATGTGGCTGTTCATCACTCCACATGCGACAGTTTTGCTTGTTTACGTATCCGTTTAGCAAGAAATGAACCTCATCGCTGAACACAATTTTTCGATGAAACAGCGGATTTTCATTGAGCTTTTGTAGGGCCCATTCACCATAAATTGGACGTTGCAGTATGTCATTCGGATTCAATTCTTGCGTGATTTGAATTTTATAGGCTTTTAAACCGCCGCTTTCAAAAATCGACGTGTAAAATTTTCTTTGTGATTGAGTAGCACATGCCCAATCGCTGAGAACGGCGACGAATTGACATTTCACGATCGTCATTAACGCTGGTCGCTACGGCTGCAATATTTTCTTCGGTACGCACTCTACGCACGCGAGTCGATGGTTTCATGTCCAACAGAGTAAATTTGGTGCGAAATTTGGAGATAACAGCACGAATTGTTAATGCAGCAGGTCGATAATGACGACCATTAAATGGTCGTATCAAACGCTGCACATTTGTCACAGAGCACGAATTTTGATCATAAATTTCAACGATTTGCAATTGTTGCTCGGTTGTTAGTCTTTCCATAATGAAATGGCAGAATATACTGTACGCTTTTCACTTTGCAGATGACGTTTGAACGCCATTACCAACCAGTGCTGCCAACCGGAAAAACTTAAATCTTAAAAAAGCACCCTTTAGTTGACAGTAGCAGAATTCGACCCTGTATATGCAGTCTTACAAGTTCCAAAAATTGTTGCAATCTCTTGGTGGTATACTAAAAAAGCATACGAATCACTCTGTGCCGCGTCAGGGTACACATAATTAAAATGTTGTGAAGACTCGATTTATTCTCTACAATTTCCCGAAACATTAAGAGCCTCTGAGATCCTTACTTTAAAAGAATTACAGTCGTTTCTACTTTTTCCATTTGGGCTTCTATGATGAAGCCTGTAGTAAAGTCAGTCGTTAAAGTGAAATTCGCCCCTGGAATCTTTCCAATGCGAAAAAAATTTAAGTAGTAAAGGAAGGAAAACCCCACTTCACTATAAATTGTTTATCCACCGTTTGGAGGCACGTCTCGTATGAAGAGTATTCACTGTATCAGTACATGCCCTAAGGTTGTTCATCCTTCAAACTAAAATCCTAATAGATTGCTTTAAATTTTACAATTTTTCAACTTTCTATGTCACAATAATAATGCGCTTTTGTGTGGAACTTGGCTGGCGCGTCATTTCATTATTAGACTCGCCCGCCCTCCAAATGCCTCCTGAACGTTATCGTTACGTCTGCAGCTAGTTTTTCCGTTTGGCTTCAATGGCTGCCGGGAAGTTTTCAACAAAACATAAAAAAGTGATATCTCTGAAAGAATTCGTACAATTGAATTAAGAATTTGCATTTTTAAATATGTTTTTGCATTCTCTGTGAAGGCTGTAGCTTAAAGGACTCTATTGTATGTATTGTGTATAGAAATGTTATATGTACAATGTCTGAGGTATGTATATATGTATATATATATGTATATATATATATATATATGTATATATATATATTATGTATTGTTTTTTTTCGGTATATTCGATTTTAAATGTTTTTCTCCATAGCTTTTCGCCGTTATACGCTTCGTTTTTCACTTTTTTTATTTGTTTTGTATTGTTAAGCATAGTAATGGCTTATAAAGTTTGCACTGGATGTTGCTGCATTGCCAGCATTGTTGGAGGAATTAATGGATTATTAGAGTTGCCAGATGGAGGGAGTGGTAACCGTAATCGCAGTCGTGTGTTTGTGGTAAAGACGTGAAGTCAAACTGACAGGAACTTAGTGAGATAACGACGCTTGGGGACGATTAATCTCCCTAAAAAATTAACCGACAATGAAAAATAAATAAAATCAAATTACTTTGCCACTGTCCGTATTATAAAAATTTTGCCAAATCGGACTAGATTTAAATACAGCTCTCATGGAAAATAACCTATTCATATGAATTAAGCGGACATTTAGCATATTCCTCATCCGATTTTAATCGAAATCCGTATATGGCTTTGAATTGGACTAGTGGCTATCTCCACAGTAGTTGAATTTAATTAGTTTAATTAGAATACCGATTTCAATCAAATTCCATTTATGACCTTGAATTGGACCACTGACTGTGTTGTCAGAAATTGAATCTAATTAAACAAATTAACTTTGATTTGATCCAATTGTGACAAATTTACTGTTTTGACTGGATTAAACCGATACATCATATATGAAGTGAATTCGAATCAGTGAAATTCTGCACTACTTTAACCAAAATGTAAGATCAGTTTTAACTTCTTTTTTTTTTTTTTTTGCTTTCAAAGTATTCCTCCTGGGCACAATAACCCCGCAAAAAAATGAAAGTAAGTTCAAAAAATTGTATATTATTTGCATAGCCTCTAAATTCTATGTGAGCATATTTCTCGCTTCTTGGAAGGCGCTTTTATATACACTAAAGGAATCGACGAAGTAAGGTTGTGGTAAAAATATTAAGAATTTTTAGTATGTTTTTTTTTTACTACTGATGTAAAAACTTAAATTGTCTTAACATGTATTCAAAATTGTTGTTCATTAGTAGCTTAAATTAATTAGTTATATGAATTCTAATTAAACTGGAAAATTGTCATAAAAATGATGTAAAGAGTTTTAATTGCTCTATGGAGGATCTGCGAAAAAGGCAGTGAAAAGTTATCAAAAACATCACTAATCCTTCTCTGACAAGCCCATGTTAAATTCGTCGATATTTATTCATGTTTAACCACCCGTGAACCCTCGATCAGCGGATCTTATTTACGCCCCTGATCCCCTATCTAGCGGGAAACTTATGCCAACGTTTTTTCAAAGAAGAACACGAAAAACACCAAATAATCAGCTTCCCATATGGCTTTCAAAACACACTGAAATTTATTTGAGTTAAATTTGTTTAATCGACTCAAAACGTTGCCGAAATGGACCGCGGAATTTACACGGTGCTATGTCAGCCGAATGCCGTGATTGAGTAGTGACTGCTCAAAAAAAAAAAAGAAAAAAAAACAAAAAACATTTTTTTTATATATCTCTAGTTTGGCTCGACAGAAGAAACTTATAAAGCACAATATCAGGGTGATCCAAGAAAATTCTCAGCTTTAAGTTTGATTTTTGAGCGACTTCTACTAAAACTCTTTGGCTTTGCTTCCTTTGGCACGATATTCAATCTTTTGACCAGTTGTTTCGGGATTGTACATCCACCAATTTCACGTAATAAAGCATCTTTTTTTAGCGTGCTGGTGGCGGTCCCTTCCGTAAAAATCAAATCATTTGAACACTTTCGGTACTATCGATATTTGATGCCCCTCAAGCCCAAAGTATTCTTTAAATGAAGATGACTAATCCGCTTGAGATGCCAACATACTCAGCAAGGACCACTTTTTTTTATTTTTTTGAACACCAAATCTCAGTTTTGTTGAAGAAGACTTTCTTCGGTAGAATTTGATAGTCGTTCTGAACGATCTTGCTTGTCCTCGGCCTTGTTTGAACTGTTTATGCCACCTGTAAACTTTTCTATCCGATAAGGCCTGAACACTGAAAACCTTCTGCAAAATTCCAAATGTTTCAAAAACGGAAATTCCATTTCGTTACTCAACAAAATCGCACATTGTAAAAAATCGTCCAAATCACTCTTTTCGTTGTACAAAACCACACGTTGCTCAGGCGCTGATGAAACTTGTGATGTGAAATTTGGCAAAGATGTCTGTCACAGTAATGCCAATTTAGGTAATTTCAACTGAAGACTGTTTTTACTTCTTACTTACTTGAACACAGGAGATTTTTGATGATCCGTTTTTCTTATATTCTCTAACGTTTGCCGATTAATACGTTAAAGAGGTTAGGAGGAAACAACAAGTTACAGTCTTTACCGTAACATATTCGGCCTTATATGTGATGACTAAAAGACTGATCCCACGATAGTTGGAGGCACAAACTTGACCACAGTGCATAACGCGATCATCGTTCGCAGGGTCGTAGGTTCGAACTACCTACCTTTCTTTCGGCGGCAGGCGCCTCGATTTACCGACGAATACTTCCAGTATTCGAGCAATCAACATGTATGGCAAAAACTTCACAAGTCTACGTTTAGAGAAACGATCCATATCACCAATCAACCATTGGAAAATTTGTGGAAATTTTCATTTCTTTTGCGATGGAAACTATAAATAATTTTAACTTTTTTTGAAGACAAAGTTTAATTGATAACCAAAAATAGAACTAAATACCATTTTCTTTCCACGAGCAAAAAATTCCACAAGACATTGTTTTCTCGTGAAAAAGTCTACAGACGGAAAAAGATGGAAGGCGGTTTTCACCACATGATACAGGGTGGCGCACGACTCATGATACTGTTAACTATAAATGAGAAAGCTGCGCCGAAGACGTATACGTTTCAACAGCATTTAGTTCCAGCAAGATTGAGCAACTGCATACATTGACTGTGAATTGAAACAGTCAATTAGAATAACAATTGAGACGATCCCGACTTTAACTCCTCAGGCCGCATTGAATAATTTTCTGATTAGTTGTCGCTCATGCGTGAATGAGCACAGAGGTCATTTACGGTCTATCATCTTCAAAACCAATTAGCTACATTAACTAAAATTGAATTTGCATTTCTTACTGTGGCACACTTGGTGCGTTACCCCAAATGTTCAATAAAAAACATGGGAGAGCTTCTCGCATTCAGTAAGTTTACACGCGTTCAAGTTTCAGACACACCCAATGGGTCCTACAGCTTAATGGCGAATTCGAACGCCAAAGCATTAACCGGACTTTTCAAATACTTGACTACTGGAAGTGCTCGTCAGATACATCGAAATGACGGCCGCTCAAATAATGGTAGGTCACTGTTTGTGGTATTGAACTGCCGATCATTCGAGCGATATTGTCACGCCATGGTCGGTCGCCAATATAATAATAAAATTATAAAATTGTACATTTTGGAATTAAAATCTAATTTTAGAAGTTTGCAAATATAATATGGAAGGTATTATAATTATGTAAACAAAATTGATTGTTTTGATTTCAGTGTTGGGATCCAACAAAAAAAGGTGGCATTGCCACTTAAGAAATATTTTTCTCGCGAAAAAGCTTAGTACTGTCCGGTGAAAAAATTTAGTTTCAAATGTAACGAAGACGTTTTTATATATAGAACGTTTCGAAACAATAAAAAAAAAAACAATACAATACAATACAATACAATACAATAAAAAACTAAAAAACTAAAACTTAAAACTTCGAATTCCGTTTTTAATATTTTCACTACATTCTTATTAATATTATTACGTATCGTTCACCGTACAGAAAAAAATATGACATTTGTAAACAATAAGAAATAGAGAATTGATAATACTCAATAACAATTGACTCTTAAGACTTCACTGATTAAGGCACACATATAGTTTGCTTGAATAGAGAATTGTGTAATTTTTCTCTTTTCCTACTAGTGGAAATAACCATAACCGAACTTTAATAGAGCATTGAGTGAAAAGCTAATAACTTTCAAGATTTACTTTGAGAGTTGCCAAGCGAAGATTTCTGTGGTGTCTAAAATATTGGCTGCATTTTGTAACTACTCACTTTTCCGGATTTCATAACATAATGCAATCTTCGCAAATAAGACCGTATGATTTCGATGAGTTTGCACATTGCTTCCTAGATTCCACAAAACATTTACATTTTCAGCTTAATTTTGTTACAACATCTGATATTGTATTGATACTCAATGGCGTTGCCATTTACTGTGCTGCCCCCGTCCATCTGGTAACATTGTCAATATCTGTTATATCCTTTTCCTTCTCTCACATTTTATTGTTCTACATTGTTAACAACGTGCACGAATTTAATTAGTTTGTGAGGAAAAAATTGTTCGAATAATGCAACGCGAAAATGTAAAAAATAATTCACTTTTACTTGCGAAATTGTTTTTCATCGCATGTCGTTTCTTTCCTCTCTCACTCCCTATCAACTCTCCTGCCTCCTCACCCTCTTCTCCTTTGATTTTTCCTATTTTTATGTTCACTCTCTATGAAGTTTTTTTCCGCTGTACTGCGCATAATACCGTTATTTGTCTAATTGGCTTAAAGTTTTTAATAAAATGCAAACGAATGTGAATGTTGATAACATCTAAAGTTAAAAAAAAACATTGCGAAGAGTACAGAGTGAAAACCGTTAGCAAAATTCGTATAGATCTCGTGAATCGGACGGAATTGGAGCCTTACATGTTAAGGGAATTTATGTCGAATTGTACCTTTAAATCCAAAGAGAGGGGCTTATTGTTTAATCTGGAATCTAAGCGCAATTTGGATTGGAAGATATGGAGATAGGAATGTATATTTTATTTGTACAGGAGATGCTAGAAGGAGCTTGGTTAATTGATCGATTTTTCTCCTATATTGTAAGGAATTGTAAAACAATAGTAATAGGGAATAACATAAACTAGAACAGCTGTTTAGTTAGAAACTACAGATAACTAATTGAATTTTGATCGGTCAATTTGCATGGAAGATACCAGAAAATTGGCATCAATGTGATCGGTATTCATTCTGCTACTATTACGACAAACGCTCAACGTGTGCGTGGCCATTCCGTCGATATTTTTCACGTTTTGCCCAGTATTACAATGCAGTATAAGCGACGAGAATTTAAGTAGATTCTGCCTTCGAATTAGGGATTACAGTGCAAATTCAAATTTCGGACAATACGAACATTGAATAATTTATGTGATGTCAGAAAGGGCGTGGCAACGTCGCCATTTTTGTTCTCAGAGTGAAAATTACCAATGGCATGTGGCGAATTTGGTCGAATTTAGTGCAATCAATTGGAACATATAACGATAAGAATATGTAGTTCATTTGTTCGGGAGTGGCTGGATAAATTGTCGAATTTTCTCCTATATTGTAAAGAATTATAAAACAATATAATGGATAGAAATCTGAACTACTATATCTAACTTATTAGAGATTACAGAAAATTAATTGAATTTCGATCGGTCAATTTGTACGGGAGGCACCAGAATGTTTGCGATAATGTGATCCCTTTATATGCTGCTTCTACTTAGACAAACTCTTAATGTGTGCCAGTTTTGACTAAAGTTAATGCAACTAACTAGGATATATGAAGCCCAGAATATATGAGTTAAATCAGTCAATTTGTATGGGAGGCGGCAGATGATATGCGCTGAATCTGCCTAATTTTTTTGAAATCTTGTAACGACTAGCACGAGTCTATTTTCTCGGAGAGGCGCTGCTAATAACCAGCCGTGCTCCATTGTGGGGTGTTCTTTCTCGTTAGTTATAGAGGCCTTCTTCATATTTTCTATAATAATTCAGTAAAGGTACTATTTCTTATAATTCAATAAAAATCTTCATGCTCTGCGTTGCTCTTCACAATCTTACCAGGAATTATGAAATAATTTGAGTTACAGCAGTTGCGCATGAGGAGTTACAGGGAGGAAATTGAATTTCTGAAAATCGGTCAGTTTATATGGCAAGTATTGGCAGTGTGGGGAACAAATATAGCAATTTTACTAGCCTCGCTCAAGATCTAATAAAATATGGAGCTCTGTCAAGTTTTTAAAAAGTTCCACAAGTCATGAAATGCATTTTGTCAAAAGATACTTGGTACTTTGAATGCCTGCTCTTGGGTGTTAAATATTTGGCTGCATCAAATGATAAATCCCTTCATTTATGCAGATGATATTTGGCCTATAAAATCCAAAATTTTAACCTATAACTGCAAGCTCCCCAGTATGAATTATACAACTTTTTCCCCTTTTTCATTTCAGGTAAGTTCCAGTTAAGTCTGCCGTGATAAATCCTGGTAAGTCCATCTTTTACTGATGACATTACCCTAATGATAACTTTCAGCTGACGTTTAATGACAATAAAGTGACTTAACTTATACTTTTATATTAATGTTATTTTTAACGAAAACCCATTTTTTTATCTGCTTCCCATATTCTATTTTGCCCCTTGAAAAGTCGTTAATTAACTAACCTGTATTATTTAAATTTAAGTTGCATTTGATATTCGCTATATCATAATACCAGTTCGGTTATACATTTATCCATTCTACCATAAGTCTCTATTGCCTTTACCACTTCCTTCCTAACCTTCTTCCTGCAGAAAAAGGTATTTGCTAAAGCAACATTTTAACACAGCTCCTGCTTATATACGAGTATCCTACACAGTTCCCTTTTCAGTACATATGCGTAGAAAGAGAGGCAACGTAGTAATTTCTTCGCCATCATCGGTTTTCCTTTAAAAGGATTCAATTCCACTTTGTCGCTGATGCCCTGAGTCTCTCTGTGTTATCCATGATCCTTATTTATCTCAATATATGCTATGATGAGGACAACACCAGCCTTGACAGGGGTTATGAGGCAGCATTACCAGTACTTGTATTTGCGTTTCCCGGTTATGTCGTTTTTCTTTTTGCTTGTTTGCTATGCTACTCGACAATAATGAACGTTTTCATCAAACCCATAATCCTTCGTTGGTTTTACTTTAGCATTGTCATTATGATTATTATTATCAAAGCCATTATTACATCAACAGTTGTTGCAACAGCGGCGGCAGCCACAGCAGTGGTGCAGGAAACTGCAATTTTTACTGCAGTATTTTGCCTGTAATATCAGCCCTCTCATCATTCGAGTGCTGTGCGCGTAATCATCATAATCATTTGTATAGAAGATTTCCTTTTTCCTGTCTTTAGTTTCATTTATGCTGCACTCCGTCTAGAACGACAACAGCTACCTCATCACCGCTTTCTTCTACTATTTCTAGCAAAAGGCCCGTCCTGCGTAATTTCTCTTCAACATTTGCAATTGTCGCATACTCCTTGAGAGATCTGTTAGACGGCGACGAATGTCGTTACAATTCCTTGTGTTACCGTTGCACCAACTTCCTTAAGTCCTTTATTCCCTTCGCCGTGTTCCTGTGGATGCAGAATAAGAAAAGAAACAAAATATTATACATCTTTCCCCTCGACTCCTAAGCTTGTTGCATTAAATCCCTTCAACTCAACAGTTACACCTGACATCAAATATTCCGCCACAGTGGCAGTGGTCAGACACGGTCATAGATGATACTATCATACCTTGGGACAGAGATGAAATAGGGAAGCTATCCCAAAGGCAAGAAGTAACATTTATTACATTCGAAGACAAATTTCCTGCTCAGTACAGTCTATTTATGTAGATGGTAATTACTAAGCACATTGCTATGGACTCAAACGAAGTATCGCTTAGTAAAGAATTATGAAACAATATAATGGATTGGAACGTAAACTACTACACCTGATTAATTAGAAATTACAGAGAATTAATTGAATTGCGATCTCTCAGTTTGTTTGGGAGATATCAGAATGGGTCCAGCAATGTGATCCGTTTTTATTCCACTACTATTATAACAAACGCCCAACATGTGCCCTTTTTTTGTTAAATTAGTTGCGCCAATATTTAACATGGATCTAATAACTGGATCCTTTCAACGGACATTTGGTTGTTCTCTTCTTCAAACAAAATGGCTTTTATATAGTATATTAGAATGAATTAATTAATTAATAAATTGGGCAAAAATACGAAATTACTTTCTTGCCAACTTAATAAGAAATAAGAAGAATAAGAAAGTATTAACAACTGTCAGCATTGACGTAGCAATAAATACTCTCTGTGGGGGGGGAGGGGGGGTCTAAATTCCTTCATTCATTCATTCCGTGGTTGGGCTAAATTCATTAAATGCACGTAATTTGAAAACCCCTGGGGGTGCTAAAAAGTTCTATGCACGCCTCCTCCTCCTTGCTACGCCTATGGTTATCAACTACAAACCTTTATTTAAATGTATTTGTCTATTAAAATGCTCTGCAAACTTAATATGTGTCAAATTGCATATTTTAGATTATATTTTTTTTAGATTATTGGTTATACAAATTATTTATGTGTAAAAGTGTAAAAGATCAAAGCGATGGAGATTATCAGGCACTATGGCGTGGTAATAAAAGCGTAATCATAAAAATTATCAAATGGGCTTTATTCAATATTTGATTGGCAATATCTCAAAAAACTAGAGAAGAATTAATCATTCTAATAGGATTTTAAATATGTTAATCTACTAGGTTAGGTTAGGTTACGTCACTACGTTGAAACTACCTGAGCGCCTCGAGAAGCTCTTAAGTCGAACAATATCCTCTAATATCTCCTAGAAAGGAAAAGATAAAAAGAGGAAAAATTAGAGCCCAGTGTTGATATCCGTATGTTCGCCACTTCGGGGCAATTGCAGAGAAGATGTTTCATGGGCTCCTGGTCCTCTTCATCCCTACAGCTACTGCAGAAGTCACTAGTCGCAACTTTCAATCTCACTGCAAGTCTTCCAATCAGACAGTGTCCCGTCATGAGGGATACAAGCAATGAGACGTCGGGTGTTAATAGCAACAGCAGTTTGTGTGAACGCTTCAAATCTAGGCGAGGCCACATCTGTCTGGATTGATTACAGCCTCGGACAGACGCCTACCTACCATTTGCTGCGAAATATGCTTTATCTCGCAGTAAGAGCTTGCAATTCGGCTGGAGTCAGTTAGGATGTTTCAAGTCTTGCTCCTTCGTCTGGCACCCACACATGGTTAATGTTGAAATACTGAGCCATATCGTTAATAGATCGGCGGCAATTCAGGGATGATGTTGAGTTGAGGAAGACAGGATCCAAGGATTTAATGGCAGCTTAACTGTCAGAAAACATGTTGATCCCACCCTGGTGGGGATGTTATATCTCAGCCATTCTGCCACTTCCTCAATGGCCAAAACTTCGGTCTGATAAACACTACAGTGATCAGGTAGTCTTCTTCCTATACTTATTCCTAGGTATTTGGAGTAGACCTCGAAATTTTTAATTTTTAGACATCAGTGTAGAAGTCGACATACAGTTTTATACCAGGAGTTCTACATTTCCACGTATCTCTGTCTGGTATAAGTATATGGTACTTTTTGCCGAACATTGGTTGAATTTTTGACAAAAGACCTATGAAGAGATGACGTACTATCGTGATTCAAAAGTCAAGGGATTGCTAACACATAAACTCGGCCACTTTTTGTGAATGGATTCAAGCAAATGACACTGAATACTCAAATAATGTTCCTTGATGATAATTTGACCTGGCGTAAGAAATAATCGAAGAAAACTGTAAGCCTATTCCTGATTTATGGGCGAATTTAACGCCTCCTTTTTGTTCTTGTTTTACCTAGTTTAGACGTTATTTACTAGTTTAGACGATTGTGACTAGATTATAGATTTATGTTTTTGTTCTCCGTAATAATGTGCGTGATAACGTACTGGTAGCCAGGAATTATCTCTACACGGATTTTAACGCGACTTTCTTTTCCGAGAAAATAGAGTGTTTTTGGTACCAGTCGAGATTTGGCGCACCTGAAACCTAAAACATTCTTTTAAATGCATTTGACTAATGCGTTTGAAACCAAAACATCATAGCAAAATCCCTAATTGCTAGTCAATGGTTTATAAGCATTAAATCTTATATTCATTGGACGTGACTTTCATTGGTAGATCGGTAGATAATTGATTGTCCGGAATGCTCTTCGTCTTCAACTTTTTCTTTCTCAAAGAGGATCCATTTGTTCCACCTGTGAACCTTTAATTCAGACAACTCAGTTCACCGAAGATCTTCAGAAATCCCATTTTCTGAATACAAGTATATGCAACTTCTTTGTTCAACAAAATCGAACATAGTAAAAAGAGTAGTTCAAACACTGATGGCACTTACGAGTATGATACAAAATTTGGCAGATATGTCGGTCACACTGTAACCAACTTAGAAAAGAGAAGTATTTCTTAAAAAAATTGTTCTTGTTATTATTAAGATATATGCAAAATATGTTTCTTTTCCAAAAGATTCTTCTACTGCAAGATTCATAACGATCTTGGTTAATTTTGGGATTCCTTCCCCTCACCCGATTTACTGGGGAAACTATAGAATTGTGACTGAATGCTTTGAGTTAAATATAAAAATTATTGTCGTTTCAATTGTTGCAGCGAATATCGCTAAATGCTCCATGCCTCAACAAGGATGGGTGAACCTAAGTAGGTAGAAAAGTATACCGGTGGAGTAATTCGATGGCATTACACTGACAGTGTCGGTACCAGGCATTTGCACTGTCTAAACGTCTATGAAAAGACAATAATGATTTTGTGCAGTAACAACAACTGCAATGGCAATAACGAGCATAGTAATGATGTTGCCGTTGATAATTCTATTGAAGGGGATAGTAATAATAAGTTTGTACGTGTGTGTGTGTGTGTGTGCCACCTTCCGCCAATAGAAGAGACACAACAGAGGTAAATGGCTGGCTGGCTGGCTGGTTGGCCGTTTGGAGACAGGCAAATCCTCAACATGTAACCATGTAAAAAGTAGCAGCAATATTTCTTTACACAGAACAAGTTTAACTTTGGCTTAAGGATAAATATCCGGCAAAAAGTAAATTATATTTGTCTACGTGGCTTAAATATGGTTTCAAGTAGGTAAAACTAAATACTGAAAGGGACACTAATGTTTGCCAAAGCTGTGTGACTATCCTGTGACCATAGTTCTGGCCACGGCAGCGGCAACAACGGCAGTTTGCACAACTAAAGCAAAAGTAGACCAATCAGTAGCTGCAATGACATCTTTGTTGTTGATCGTCTTTGTCATACTCGTCGTCGTCGTCGTCATTACAATCATCTTCGAGGAACTGTAATATTACTCAGCTGTTGCGGTTTCTGGTTGAGGGTAAAAATGTCATTTTCAATTTTATTTAAGAATTCCTTCTTATCGTATTTTTTTCTTCTTTTTGGGCAACTGCATCATGCAAATACAACTTTTAGATGGAAATTTGTCATAATACCCTCACCCCCTTTTGTAGAAAAAGTTAAAAAACAAATATTTTCTGGTTAATATCCTAAAAGATTCTTTTTTCTTTTCGTCGTATTTGAAAGAGTTTGCTTTCACTGTAAAACGACCATAAAGTCAGCAAAAATTATGATGAAATGTAACTTTGCTATTCTAAGCTGAATTTGCTAAGAGAGATGGTGAGCACATAGTTAGGAAATTTACAGTTGAATTGTCTAGAAAATGAAGGTTAGTTAGTAAAATTGATTGTGGAAAGTTTGTGAAACGAATGTTTAAAGTAGGAGAATAGATAAGTTATAGTAAAAAGAAGCTCATTATTTTTCCAATAGATGGCTGTGGTAATTTGTATTTCGCGTTATATAAGTGCGTTACGCTAGATGGCGTTAAAAAGATAAGATTTCGTACTCAAAAAAAAAAAACACTCAAACAGTTTCAGGACTGATTAACTCAGTATTATATGCGCGATTCAAAGGGGAATACTACCAAAGGTTAAATATGCCATATTTTATATTAAAGCGAATGCCAGGCAGCTGAAAATAGATTTTATGCTCCAGACACTAAGTTTGCTTTTGTCGATTTCATTTCGGTAATTTTATCCAATATATCGATAGAATAATGGGAATCGCCAAGTCCGACCATCATGTAAGCATTGTTTCGATTGCCCAGAAGCCAAGCATTGCACAAAAAGTTGTTTAAAAACACTTCAGTAAGGCGGAATGCTAAAAGAAGGTAGATGTATGGGTGGCACAGGAGTTAAGTCAAAAAAAATTTCATGGACCGATTTCCCATCTGCGAATCCCGCATCAAAGGGGAACACTGCCAAAGAGAAAATTCGCCATATTTTATATGCGAAAACGAATGCCAGGCAGCTTAAAATAGTTTTTATGCTCCAGATGCTGTAATAAAAAATCAAGCCCAAGTTTTGGTTTGTCGATTTAATTTCAGTAATTTTGTCGAATATATTGATATATATAATATATATATATATATATATATATATATATTAATATATATATATAATAATATTATAGTGAGCAGATTATACCCAGACATGCTAAAAATCCATAAGGTGGTCCCCATTCCCAAAGAAAAACATGCAACATCAGTAAATTATTATAGACCGATAGCAATATTGCCTATATTTAACAACATTTTTGAAAGAATAATGCACGTCCAATCACTAATGTACCTAGAAAGGCATAATTTTTTAAACGATTATCAGTATGGTTTTAGAAAGGGCTGTGGCACTGAGGAAGCAGCTATGAATGTAGTAAATGCTATATGTAAAGGATTAGCTGATAATCATAAGGGAGTAATTGGAGTGTTTTATGATTTCATGATTTGATCACAACATTTTATTGCAAAAACTAAAATTTTATGGAATTTCTCCACAAGCCATATCTCTTTTAGGCAGGTACCTTCGGAACCGGAAACAATTTGTATGTTTTAATGGTTGTAAAAGTTCATTACAAGATTTTCAATATGGTGTACCGCAGGGTAGTGTACTTGGACCCTTGTTATTTAAAATATATCTTAATGATATAGGAAACCTTGGATTGACAGGAAAACTATTTATGTACGCAGATGACTTATGCCTTATATACCCTTACCAGCACGAGACAGTTGCCAGACCGTATATTGAACGTGACGCGTCCTTGATACATGAATTTGTTCAAATAAACAAACTAGTCCTAAATGCCACAAAAACAAAGTTGATACGATTTAAGCCTTATTGTGATCACAACAACCATTTTTCTATATATATTAATGATAACATTATCCAAGAAGTCGATTGTGTCCAGTATTTAGGTATATTTCTACAAAATAATCTGTGATGGGATACACACATTAAACATTTAAAAGACAAATCAGCTCAAGTAATAGGTATTTTGTATAAATTTAAAAATAAGTTTAATAGAACAGTGAAACTTTTAATATACGATACTTTAATTCAAAGTATTTTGAATTATATGGTTGCTTTATATGGGTATAAAAAAAGTACAGAACTGAAATCTTTACAAAGAATTCAAAACAAAGCCTTGAAAGCTGTGGCAAATCTGCCTTTAAAATATTCATCACTTTCGCTATACAGAAGCATATTCCCTAGCATTTTACCTGTGCATGGTACTTACTTAATGAAACTTCTTATGTATGTATACAAATGTTTACACAATATCGGACATCACACCATACATTTTGCTATCAACCAACAAGTGTTCAGTACCAGAAATAGTAGTAACTTGAGGGTAGCAAAGTGTAGACTTGAAATTACGAAGCAGAGAATTGATTATTCGGGTAGCCATGCGTATAATAATTTATCTCAAACTTCAAAAATCGCAAATAATATTCTAACATTCAAAAATTTCCATCTAGGAAAAGGGACTGACAATTTTGGTACTACCGCAATTGTCCACCCTTTCTTCGCAGTCAATCGGACTAAATGGTGTCCTAGCCAGCACTAAAGTTTAGGAAGGTTTTGCCTTAGTTGGTTCGGCGCGCAACCACTTACTATGAGCTGGTCCTACACAAACAAACTCTTAATTCGTACCTGTAATGTCAACAATCAACTTTTTGTCGATAAGATTGAAATTGTTTCTCATCGGAACAACGCTACACGTATCCACCTTATAGTACGGACATAGCACCAAGTGATTATCACCTGTTTTTATCCATGGCGAATTGGATAACAGGCTTTTCGCCAATAGGCATGTCGACTTCTATGAGAGCTGTATAATGAATTTATCATAGAAATGGCAACAAGTCATACAACAAAACCTCACCATTTCAACTACATTAAAGGAAGTCTTTAATGTCTTGCAAAAATAATGGGCTGTTTTACTGCGCGTTACATTACGTTTGGTATAGTAAAGTACGCGAAAGCAGCACCATATATTTCGTGGATGATGGATGATGATGATAGAAAAGGATTTTTGAAAGGAATCCTGTTTCAACTGCATCAAAACTGAAGTCCAACATGCAAAATCCACATGCATTTCTTGTGAAACAGAATACATTTTCAATCTTCTTTAGGGGTATACTAAGCCTACACAACAATATAAGTATACTGAAGGAGTTGTAAAGTTTCAAAGTGAAACACAAAAGGCTGCACTTCCTATTTTCTTTCATGATAAATAATTTTGTTTAGCATTGCTTCCATATATCTTTCATTTGCTAAAAGTCCTTATGGTACCCACATTTAAGTGGCAGATGTTACTCCATAGGCACTTACATATCTTTTCTTATTTTTCTATTTGATTTTCTCCCTATCGTCGGTGAAATGTACTTCCTGTTTTGTTTCATCTCCTCATTTTTTACTTACATATATGCATTTTTACTTCTTTCATCTCCCAATAATTGTTTATCGGCATCTTGTCATCGGAAAGTAATTTAAAATACGTTCAACAATTTTCAAATACTCTAATAAGCAAACTGTTTGAATGAATATTTTGAATTTCTCATTCTTTTGTTATCTCCCATTTGTTTATAGATTTTCTATATTTCAGACCACAGACGTCGGATATTGACGGTTGATGTTGATATGAATGCCATTGGCGGAGTGTTTTGCTATTCCCTCCCGTGTGTTATAATGGTTTTTTAAGAGGTTGTTAGTTTATGGTTTTAGGGTTAAAGGTTGATCGTCATAAATTGTCAATTTGGATTTTGTCTCCTCTTTCTCCCGTTCCCGTATAGCTCATGACATTATCAGTGGCATGGTTCACGATTTGAAGTATTGAGTTTTTATTGCACTTCATAGGAAAGTCACACAAACAAATGTGTGTCGTTCTATTAAGAAGAGTCATCGGAGTCATTAATGATTGGCCGGGAAAGATAGAGCAAGTCATAACAAACAATTATGTGGGTAATATACGAAAATGCAGAGCAATCGCATTTGGACACAGCAACCTAAATGTTTTCCAATAAAAACACATTGCTTATAGAATAAAGAATGATAATTGCTTGTAATAACATTCCTAAACAAAAAGATATCTGGTAAATTTCTATACAAAAAGCTTTCTCTGAAAAATATTTTTACGAAAAGTGTGCCTTGCGTCAAATTTTCTATACGAAAAGTGTTCCTTGCGTCAACGTTTCTATACGAAAAGTGTGCCTTGCGTCAACTTCTCTATACGAAAAGTGTGCCTTGCGTCAACTTCTCTATACGAAAAGTGTGCCTTGCGTCAACGTTTCTATACGAAAAGTGTGCCTTGCGTCAACTTTTCTATACGAAAAGTGTG
>JAHXMU010000136.1:7517331-7535832 GCA_019455685.1 Philornis downsi | reverse complement strand
ATGATGACGATGAAAATAGCGAAGAGCTGCTACAACTGTCATACCGATGATGACGGAAGTTGAAAGTTGGGAAAGTTTTTCTAATGGCTAAGGTTGTTAGAGTAATGAAATTTTGTGGCAAGAGTTTGAAGTGCTCTTCGGAGTCAAGTTTAGAACGAGGAGGTTAATACTTGAGGTTGTTGGTAATTATAACTTGGAAATGTTGTCGCGGTACCGCAATTAATTTCAATGTAAATCCTAGTCCAAAGTTTAACACTTGAATGCATTTGTCTTCTTCTCCTTAGCATTTCCAAATGAAAAACTAAAATGTAAAGAAAAAAAAATGAAAATGGGTCTTGTTTATGATTAGGCCGACGATTGACGACATATTTTGTAGACGTACACTAGGGAATGTCACTTGCAGTCATGCTAAATGCTGGTTGGGCTTCTAGCAGTTAATGATTATTGGAACAAACCTTATCAGTTTCAGATTTCTAACATCTCTAAGAAATTACAAGAAGTTTTTTGGTCTAGTCAACTTTCACTTGACGATTATATCTCCTGATTTGATGGTTGCTTCACCCAAGGTCTATTGAAATATACTCCAATTTATAACGACTTTTGATACACTTTCATTCAAACATCTGCCGGAACTGGCCAATCACAAAATATTTATTACTTGCACAAATTTTTTATTTTACCTTCAAAGTATTCTCTTTCCGAAATAATACACTCTTGCCAACGAATAATGCAATCATCAACTCATCTTTCAAAAGCATTTTAGTGAAAATACTTCAATTTTTTCGCAGATTCTCTTGTTTGCTTTCTGCTGGCTACAAACCTCGAAAGTGTCTCGAGGTTTTAGAAAGAGAAAAAATAAGCGGCAGTCGTCTTAGATAAACACGATGGCTGTTCGACGATAGTACTGTAAAAATAAATCCATTATTCGCACAATAGATGGCTTCAATAATCTGTTTCTAGCGTTGTATAAAAATGTGTTCGGTTAACTCTAGATGGCGTTGTTAAAAACTCCTCAGAAAGCTTTTCCGTTACTTGATTCAGTATTATTTGAGTGCGCGTCAGTGGCAAATGGAATATATATGTACCATATTTTACGGGTTCAAAATGTAAATAATATTTATGGTTCTGATATTACAATCAA
This sequence comes from Philornis downsi, assembly GCA_019455685.1. NCBI lineage: Eukaryota > Metazoa > Arthropoda > Insecta > Diptera > Muscidae > Philornis > Philornis downsi. Next base: position 7,534,691 of record JAHXMU010000136.1, on the reverse strand, counting down.
GTTCATTTTTGGTTTCATCGATTCCAAACCGGTGATTTTGGTGCAAAAGTACTTAAAGCTTTGATATACCAATTGTTGAAAATGTCGATACAAAGCTCAAAAAAAGGAACCAGCTGACTTAAGCTAAATACAAAAAGAAGCTTGATTTGATGCATGGATGCCATAAATTAATGCAAAATAGTCTCATGAAACCGAATAGCTGCTGAATCCCAATCAAATAAACCCATTTCTGGAGCGGAAAGTAACTGGTGAGAAAAACACGGGTTACTTGGACGTCAAGTGAAAACCGTGGTAATCGGTGCACACGTTGACCAAGCCGGATTGATGGTCAGGAAGCTTTCGCTTTGCATTTGGTGGAATTACCAGGGGATCATCTATTATGAGTTGCCGGGATTTGCTTAGACGCATACTTTAAAGCCTGGACTTGACAAAGTGATTACCACCTTTTCCTGTCTATGGCGAATGATTTCGCTGGCGAAATTAACCTCAAGAGTAGATTGTGAAAAGAGTCGGCTGCCAGTAGGGGTAAAGGTTTCTAAGAGAAAAGCATTATGAAATTACCTTTAAAAAAGCAACAAGTTATCGATGAATATGGCGCGTATTTGACATAAATGGAATCATTATAATTCTGCTAAATTAAACCTTTAACGTTATGTAAAACTAATGGATTTCTTTTTACTATACCTTCTACTTGTTCAGTTTTTGAACAAAAATTTATTCACTATGATGGCTTAGTGATGTGGTAAGTCACAATAAATTATACATTTTTAAATTTTCTTTTCAAATACATGACCTTTTTCATCCTGAAATAAAGTGTAATTCCAAATAGTATTCTGTATATATCGTCTTATTTTTTGGTAAGAATTCTAAGTGTATAACGACGCGATTATCAGAAAAAACAGTCAATTTTGATCGACTTTGACGCAATTTTTTCGGTTTCAACTAATTTGGAAGGCATGACTCTGAAGCTTGTCGTCTAGTTTACATGTGAAGCTCGTAAATCCATCTCTCGTTAGCAGTTACAATTGGCTTAATGAATGACAAGTAGAAATTGACCAGTTCGAATATGTCTTCGACGACTTTTTCGCAAATGGCTGTTTTTAACAAAATTCAATTTCAATGAATTAGTCGATCGGCAACGCATTTTATACCCAAACAGCAGAAAAAAATTACATGACTATAACTTAATATAGCAGAGCTTTCCACATTCAGTGAATTTATACACATTCTATATTTAGGCTCACCTTACTGGACCTACAAATTCCGAAAGTCAGCTAGAGAAGTATTCGCAAGGCTAGTCAATAACTCGGTTGTATCGGTGATCGCATCCACTATCATATGCATTATAGTCACCTGTTCTAACCATCATGCCACGGATTCGCACCCTACCAACCTCTTGTAAAATAAAAGGAATTGATTCGTAAGACACAGAAAGTTAAAATGTTATTTCTCTAAAATTTAAAGGATGATTTTCTACCACCATTTCCTTCATATCGCCGATTTTAACCTCAGTTGAAGTCCTTGGTGGCCGACCAGAGCGAAGAAGTTTTTCCACCATACTTCGACCGCTTTTGAATGAATTGCATCATTCATATTTTGAGCGATTCGGCACACAAAATTCCATTTGATATAAAAAGTTTCAAACAATTCTTTTGTTCGATATTCATTGTAAAAATCTTACTACTCAGTTAAGATGAACTAACAAAATCGAGTAGTGTAAACAAACTAAGTAATAGAAAGTCGTCAAACTCCGCTTCAGTATAGAGAACAGTTGTGCTAACTTAGTGACAAATGGAATTACCGATACTTTTTAATTTAACATTTTTTCCGACTACAGTCGCATCGAAATTATAAAGTCCTGTTACTCGAAAAGAAGACAATACAATTGGAAGGTTTTGAAACAAAACAACTGAAAGTTTTAAGCGGTCTTTCAAATGATTAATTACCGGCATTTTTTGACAAAATTAAATTGCCTGTTTATCTAGATTGCGATTGTATTTTATTATAGACTTCATAATGAAAACCGCCTGTAGTAGAAAAGCTGATTCTGGACTGCGTTGCAAAGAAAATTTAATATTTTTCCCGACTAAGGTCATCTGTAGTCTTCTTTTTAATGACTATCAGCAAATTATTGAAATTATAAAGTTCTGGAACTCGAAAAGAAGACAATACAATTGGACGTTTTTGAAACGAGGCAATTGGAACTTTTGACCTTTGTCGTATTTTGATTTGTAGATTTTCCCTGAAAATTGGTACGCCTAAGAAATTCGGTGGTGATTAACACATTAAATCTGTCATTAAATCCCTGAATTCTGTCTTTCTGAAGTCAATATCAGACCTGAATTGCCGCAGATCTCTTAACGAAATGGCTCAGCATTTCAACATTCATCTTATGTGGGTGCCGGACCACACAGGGAACTGCAGGGCAGAGGAGCAGACGAGCTGGCAAGACTAGGGACAACCTTACAGACTCCAGTCGAGTTGGAGTCCGTGGGCATGCCTCTAGCCACTTGAAAGCTCCTTCTGCGAGATAGAGAATATTTAGGTGCAAATGGTAGGTGGGAGTCTGCCCGAGGATGTAATCAATCCAGACAGATGTGGCCTTGCGTAATTCTGAGACGTTCAAACACACTGCTGTCGCTATCAAGACTCGACGTCTCATTGGTTGTATCCGTTATGACGGGATACTTTCTGATTGGAAGACATGCAGTAAGATTGAGGGTTGCGACTATCTGTAGAGGAGCTGTAGGGATAAAGATGAGGAGTCAGTAGAACATTTTCTCTTCAATTGCCCCGCCCTGGCGAACAGTCGAGAACCAACACTGAGCTCTTATTTCTTTGGGAACCTTGGAGACCTGGATGATATAAATATTGTGCTATTCAAGGGATTCTGAAGGCGCTCAGGATGGTTCAACGGGGGCAACTAGGGACATCCATATCTTCAGTTTCCGTGGTATCACAATGGACTATACAGTCTAAATGGGTCTGTCTATTCAGACTGCCATACTGACCTAACCTAACCTAAGAAATTCGGCTATAAATTGATTGTATACTACAATTGGAAAAGTCCTGTTTATGTAGGTAACTCTCTGAATTGAATTAATGAAATATCATAAGTAGTTTTCATATGTTTTATATATATTTTTAAAATTCTGAAATTACAATAGTTTGAAAAGCCCCTTAAGGAATTTGCTGGAACCAACTATTGCATGTTTGTCTAAAGTTCGAAGCAAAATTTAATCGCTTACAAATCGGATTTATTACTGGTGATGATGACGACAACGATGACGATGATGATGATGACGGCAACTATGATGATGATGCTGGTGATGGTGGAGGCGGTAACACTTTTGTTAATTAAATTTCTTGCAACAAAGAGATTAACTAAAATAATAAAAATAAGTGTAAATAACATGTATATAAGATATATTATGTACAACAACAGTACAAGGTTGTTATTTGTGTTATTTGGGTTTGAACATGATATGAACCTGTCACACACACATACGACGTAAGATAATATATAATACATATACATGTATTCATATTCATTCTCATACTTTCATATGTACGAGTATGTGTAGACCAATTAAAATGTATCCCCCATAGTGTTCAGATATGCAATGCTCTGCTGTAATTTGTAACCGTGCTCAGGCACCGGGTGTATCCAACAATCAGGATTTAATTTTTACGTTTATTTGTTCTTTATGCCATCATAACAACAACAACTACTAACACTATTTTTAGATTATGATGGTATATACAACAGAGATTACTATTGTGTGTGTTTGCATATATTCATATGCACATATACATATATATATGTATATATATATATACATATAAGTATATTCCTATATATATTATAGAATCTAACACCGACAACAACATGTGAAACCCAAATACATAACAAAAACACAAAATGTTTCCAAACACCACACATGTCATGTACCGGGATAGTGTAACTGAAAGTAACATGATTTCGGACCAAGATAGCACCATCAAAGGAGTGATATAACTGCAGCTATTGGTAATGAATGTTCTACTATGGCTTTAGTTACAAAGGCTGTAGCATATATTTTATTAAAAACTGCAGATTAGAATGTTATAAGCTTAGCTGTCATCTAGTTTTTTCAGAGTGAAGCAGTTTAAACTGCATTAATTGTGCCTCTACATTTCAAATACAAAGTTATTGTTATCAAAACCGACGATCTGGCAAGTCTGTCAGCGTTTGATGAAAGGTTTGCCAATTACGAATATGGACTAATTAACAACATAAGAATGCGTAAAAATAATTAGAACTTACTACAAAAATGGTGATTCAAACGTGGCCACTTTTCGTACATTACGGGGTGGTTACGGTCATCATAGTCAACCTATTGTGCGAGAAATTGACTAGATAATAGAGAAGTTTGAAGAGACTGGAAGCGTTACAGATCCGGTCAGGCCTGTGCATCACCGCAATGTACAAACTGTCGAAAATATCGCTTCTATTAATGAAAGTGTGGCCGATAACCCGAATTTCAATTCAGAGCGTTATGGCCCTATGATAACCGACTGTTTGTGGCCTGCAATTGAAGATTATAAATTAAGGATATGTGGTTTCAACAAGACGGTGTCATGAGCCACATAACGCAAGCGGTTTTGGCTCTATTGCATGAGAAGTTTTGAGAAAGTGTAATTTCACGTTTTGTAGACATCAATTGCTACCAAGTTCGGGCAATTTGAAGCCGATAGACTTTTTTTTGTGGGGCTGCCTGAAAGATCGTGTTTACATGGATAATCCCCAAACGTTGAAGCATTTGAAAACCAGCATTCGTTATCACCGAGATAACGCCCGAAATATACGGAAAAGTGATTGAAAACTACCTCAAAAGTATCCACTGCTGCAACTAATCCAGAGGCAGTCATTGAAATGACATTGTATTTCGTGTATAACGGCAAGGTCCAAACATTACATAGAAGTACAATTTTCATCGAAATCATAGCTTTATATACATATATATCCGGTACAACTAATTCTTGTAGTTCGTATCACGGCTAAGAAATAGCTTTGACAAATTGTTACATTCATTAATGAATTTTTAGCAATTTCCCTCTGATATGTGGCAGTTAGCAGAATCACTTTATGCTTACAAATTATGGCATTCCATTACCGAAATTCATATGATCAACGTAAACAATCTGCTGATCAACCAATTCAATCTTTTTAACAACATTTCACTTACATATAACTTAATCCAACTTAGTTTTGCGTAGTAAAGTGTGTGAAGTGACAAAAGGGGCGTGGCAAATCATTAAAATGTTTCCAAATATCAAGACAATCAAAGCAGCAAAATTATAGCTTGCTAAAGTCATCTCCTTAGAAGTTTGAATTAAAGATGATCAGGGTTAGAGGTTGATTTTTGCTCACTCGACCAAGTTTTATATGGGGACCTTAAGGGGCGTGGCAGTGCGGTCCATTTTCATTCACATAAATACATTCGCTAATCTTCTGATCAGTGATAAATTATACTAGATTTTGTGCAATTGAACAAAAAATTAAAGGTGTAGTAAAAAAATTCCACTATTTGGTAGAACCCAGCATGTAGTAAAATATTCATCATTTTTTTTTTTTCTTCTTCTTTAATTAGCATAGTTAGTATAATTCAATTTACGTCAAATTTGCACCAGTTTGTTTACTTTTCCTCTCCACTGCATTACTATTAATTCTATTATTTTTCTCTCATAGAAACCCTCGACGCTATTGCCAAAAACTGGGTGAACCAATTTTACACAAGTTTCTAAAGTGATAAATTTTTTACCAGCAAAATCATTTGCCATAGGCGGCAACAAAGAATAATCGATTAGTTTCAAGTCCAGATTATAAGGTGGATGCATAAGGATCTTCCAAAAAACTCCCATCACTGTGTATGGCGTAGCGTTGTCCTGAAGGAATACAATCCTTATCCTATTGCCCAAATGTTGACAGTACAGGGACCACTGGGAAATCCTTATACACGGTGAAAGTCTTACACACGGTGTGCTAATCACCCTGGGCATATTACAATGCCAACGACATCGTGGAATACCCAAGTAAACTTAAACTATATAGAAATTGAAGCAGACAATTTTGGGAGCAAACCACAACAACTGTCGGCCCTTCCTTCCAGTCAGAAGATGAAAAATTGTAAGGAACATAATCCTGATTGTAGCACCCTCTTACAATGCAACTCCACATTCGAGCACAAACATTGAAAATGACAGAATGATAACCGGAAAATATTTTCTTGAACTGTTGACACCCCATCTCCTAATTAAAAGTTTGTTCTTAGGGGGGAAAATGATAGTAGATAATACCCTGCCAACCCCCCAAACATACAGGAAATCCTTGCTGAACGTCAATCCTGATTTGGCCAAAAGCTTTACGCCACCGCTGCTCACAACTATTCGGCCGTAAACGTATTCACTTGACTTGCTCCTCTCCTCTTCTTCCTTCTCGTGTAACCCGTTTGCAACTACACAAGGGAGGTCCCAAAAATCGACGACCTTACGTATGGAGATGGTGCTGGTAATTTGAAAAAAATTCATTTTTGTGAAAAGTGGCAACCATATAAAACATATGTTTTAAGTTTCAAGGCACCACGTTGTTCAGTATTTTAATGTGAGCCATCAAAATTAAATGCTCTCAGTGAATTTGCAAACATGGAAAAAATTGGTCACCGTTATGTAATTCAATATTTCCATCAGAAAGGTCTCAGTTTAACCAATATTAAAGCCGAGCTAGATTCTAGTCTGTGGGAGTCTGCTTCTTTATTTGCGACAGTAAAATATTGGGTAGCAAAATTTAAATGATTCAAGATGAGCAGTGGTCGTCCAATAGAAGTGTCCACGCCACGGTTATGAACACGGTTAAGAAAATCCACAGAATGGTATTGGATGATCGTCGGCTGTTGGTAGATTGACGGTGCTACAAATCGTACATTCAACGAAGATTTGAAGATGATAAAGCTGTGCAAAAGATGGGTGCCGCGCTTGCTTTCAATAGAGCACAGCGCCGTGAATATGTTTCAGTAGAGTGTTTGGCGATGATGCACCGCAATAAAGCCGAATTTTTGCGTTGAAGAATGAATGAGACATAGATCTACCACTTCACACCTGAGACAAAGGAACAGTCAAAACAGTGGACCCAACAAAGGAGAAGACGGTTCCAACTGCAGACAAGATTACGGCCTCTGTTTTTTGGGATGTACATGGAATTATTTTTATTGATTATCTTCAGAAAAGAAAAATCATCAACAGCGAACATTATGCTAATTTATTGCAGCGTTTAGATGATAAAATTATGGGAAAAGGCAGCATTTGTAGGAAAATAAAGTATTGTTTCATCAAGGCAATGCTCCAATTCATACATCAACTATTGCGATGGCCAAATTAATGAATTAAAGTTCGAATTGCTTCATCACGCAACTTATTCGCCAAGTTTCAGCTCCTTTGAACTATTTTCTATTTACAAACTTAAATAAATTGTCCGGTGTTAAAAGATGAAGAGGTGGAGGCTGTGGTTATGGGCTACTTTAAGGAGTTTGATAGTTCTTACTATAAACAAGGTATAGAGCTAAAAGGACATTATGTTGAAACTTTTTTGTGTCTTCTTTGTTAGGTCGGGCAGTTTGCCAAAATAATGGATTTCTTTATCTTACATATACCATCACCAAATGTCCTTTTCTCAATAATTACATGAAACAATTTTCAAAAAAAAAAAAACTGTGCAGCAGTTGTTACCAATTCGGAAGCAATTTTATAAAATGTTCCAAGGAATTAATTCAAATATGAACGACTTTTTCCAGTTTGAATGTTATAGGCTTATTCGAAAAGGCATGGTTTAACAAAACTGCTTCGAAAGATAAAAAACTGCTTCTACTCAGTTTTTCTTCTTTTGAAGCAGTTTTCTTAAACTTCTACCTTTTGGATAGTTGGTATTATAGAGCGTTTGTTTTATTTTACAATATTCAAAATATTATTATTGTAAAGTTCGATTGTTTACTAGTGTATTGCTTAATATTGTATCGCTTAACATCTCATACCACTGCTTTACTTAACTTAACGTTAGTGCCCGTTGACAATGCGCTAATATCGTACATATCCCAAACAGGTTGTGCTACATTGATGTAATTTGCTTAGTAATTTAGGTTATACTTATAGATTAAGACATTGCGTAAACATTTTGCTTTTCATTACATCATTTTACTACTGGCAATATCATTTAATTTTTAAGATTTGCGCAGTATGGGCAATTGAAATCAATGTTAATTTTCTGTATATTATGAGTGTTCGAATTTTCAGAACATATAAGACATATGAGTAGCCCAATTTAATCTAAACTTGATATGTGGCAATTCACGTCCTTTCCAGGAAATAACTATCATTTTGTCTCGATAGCACCCTTTACCTTTAGCGAAATGTACTTTGTTTTGTGTTACAAACAGCTTCAAAACATAAAGTGTGCGACTTTTCCAGGGTGGGACTCTGTAGTGTCTAAACTGTAATATGAGCAATTAAAGCTTTGGGGCTACACGATATAAAAACAACATAAACCCAAACATGAAAAAGTCACTGATGAGCATGAAACGGCAACAGGAGGACTGAACATAACACCAACAGGAACATCACCAAGACTAAATATATAGTGGACGCAGGAATATAATAAAAGCCATACAAAGGGGATTCTTTGAAACCCCAAAAAAAAAAAAAAAAAACAAAAAAATCCAAAAACATATACTAATCATGTAAAACAACAATAGAACAAAGTGGTACAAATTATTACTCTATCCCATATGGGGTTCCCAATGTTCCATAAAAAAATAATGTGGCAAATGATATACCCTGCAATTAGTTGGCGAAGCGAATATGTGGTTGACACAACAATAATTATGTGAACTCTTGAACTTTAAATCGTAAATATTAGATATTTGGAAATATTATTTTCAAACCGAAACAATTAGGAAATAATTAAAGTCAGCTTAACACGTAAGAATGCTTTCCCGTAAACTTATAGTTGAAATTGTAAAATGCCAAAGAGTTTACCATAATTTGAAAAGTTTACCACTATTGTATGCTAGGTACCTTATTTGACCTATATTTGTTCCTCTATCAATCCTCCATATGTCCTATAGCCATTGAATCAATTGTTGTATATGTATATCAGCAACTAGTACCTTTTTGGCTGTACAAACTGCTTTAGGTCTCAGTGTCACTTGATATATCACTTCCCCAATCCAAACAGTTTTCCTCCAAAGTTTGCTCATTTGCGAAAACTAAACTCATTAAAAAAACTGATATTTTCAGTTAATGAAATACAGTTTTGCATATTTGGGAAAGAGAACAATTATTCTCGATGTTATATACTCTTTACCCAAGAATTACTAAGTAGAGTGTTGAATGAGAGTAGATGTGTTGAATGATCAGGGAGAAACCCCAACATCAAATCTGAGAGCCATTTCATAGATGTAGTCTTAAAGTACTCGACTATCGCAAACCTTTTTCATTTAAGTCGACAACATAAAGACAACGTCAGTATTTGCCTGCTTTTCTTTAGCTTTATTTTATTCATCCTCAAAAAGTGTTTTGAAAATTGATGATGCGTGCGTAGGATCCCCCCTTAAAAATCCTTTTAGTTCAAATCTTTTCACAAACAAAATTACAAAATTTAGTAAAATTCATATTACAACTCACAGATTTTCAACATAAATTGATGTATAGTCGCAGGTATTAAAGGAAGGATGGAAAGGAAATATGAATGAATATTCAGCAGCTAATAAATTAAAAAAAAAGAACATTTCTTTGCAGACATGTATAGGATTATCCATTTAGCGGTTTCCGAATCACCGGTTTGACAAGGTTGTCAGCTCTTAAATACGTGTCATCTAAATGTTATTTATTTACTGAAATGTTTGCCATTTACAAATACGGATCGTTTAACAACCGAAAAACGCGTAAAAACGGTTAAAATTTACTACAAAAGCGGTGATTCAAATGTGGGATTTCCATCGAATAAAATTTCCTTCAGCGATGAAGTGCACTTCTCACAAACAAAATTGTCAAATATGGGGCTCGAAGAACCCAGAAGTGATTTTGGGAAGGCCACATAAAATATAGCCGACCATCCGTGTTTATATTGAAAGCTCGATAGCAACCGAACATTGCCCACGTAATAAAATTAAATTTGTGCGAAGTCGCCTCAGTATAGAATTTATTAACAAATTCTTACACAAACAAAAATTTCTCGAATCATTGAGAAATTATCTATAAGTTATTAAGAAAGTCTTAGATAAATGCTTTAAAATTGTTTGGAAAATTTGCATACGATATCTTATGATATTATGTAGGAATTTATGCCGAAAATTTTACCAACTAAGACCAAATTTTTATATAAAATTATCTCAAACTATTGAAAAAATTTTCAGAGAAGGATTTCTTTACTCTACTAATATATTTTAATAGAAAAAACGCTATCGAAATTCAAAATTTATTAATTTATTTCAAATTATTGAGCAACTTCTGTAGAAAATTTTCTGAAATTATTGAGAAATTTTTATAGAAAATGTTTTTAAATATGTGGAAAACTTTTACAAATTTTTTCAACGTATTGACAAATTTCTGTTGAAAATGTTCTCAAATTATTCAGAAATCTTCCTCAAATTATTATTAATATCTTCTTCTTAGCTGCCGACTAGAATAGACATAATCATCTATTATACGCCGCCCGTAGAAAATAATTACAAACGCTTCTCCTCCAATTTATCACACCAAGTTTCGATAATATTTCAAAAGTCTATAGGTAGTGCTTTCAACATAGTTTTGGCCACCCTCTTCGGTGCCGTCCATAGAGTTCGTTGTCGTTGTTATTATTATTATTATTCCCACGCCTCTGTCCCCCCCAGATACCGCGCGAGCTGGGGTCCATTTATAGCTGAACATGACGGTCGACTCGGCCACAATTCAGCGCTGTTGTGTCCATTATTAATATTTATAATTTTTATTATTATTATTATTATTATTATTATTATTATTATTATTATTATTATTAAATTTCCAAAATTTTAAAGAAATTTTTTTTTATTACATTTTAGAAAAGTTTACTTAATTTTTAAGTAATTTTTGTACGAAAAATTTGCAAATTGTTAAGAAATTTCTATAGAAAATTTTCTGAAATTATTGAGAGATTCAAATAATTAGTACATTTTGTATACAAATACGCCAACATATTTCAGAAGTTTATATTAACAATTTTCTCAAGTTCTTGACAATTTTTTCCAAATTTAAAAAAAAAAAAACTTTTATATTTCAAAATATTGAGGAATTTTATAAAAATTTTTCTCAAATTATTCAAGAAAATAATTTAAGAAGGAACATTTATCAAACTGTTCCCAATGTTTTGTTTTTAACAAATTCTTCCAAATAATTATTAAATTTTTATAAAATTCTCTCAACGCATTGAGAAATTTTTATTGACAATTTTCTCAAGTTATGAGAAATTTTTATTGGCAATTTTCTTAAGGTATTGAGAAATTATTCTCAAATTATTGGCATATTTTTGTAAAACATTTTTTTTCCGAATTTTAGATAAACTTTTGATTTTCTTCAAACATTCAAATTTGAGATGATTTTCAAATTTAACAACGTTTTCTTAAATATTTCATGAATTTGTGTAGAATTTTTCTTTTTTTTTACTTAATTGAAAAAATTTCCAAAAAATATTAAGAAAATTTTTCAAACTGTTCACAGTTTTTCTTTTACAATATTCTTGATATTGTGGATTATTTTTTATAGAAAATTTAGCAAATTGTGAAATTATAACACAAAATTTGTCACAAGGAAAAATTGTAAAAATTATATATTTTTAAATTTCTTATATTTTTGTTAGTTTTTTTCTCAAAATTTATTTTTAAGTTGTGGCAGGTAATTTTAAAACTCTTGGAAATAATTTTGTAAGTTGTATACACATTTTTACAGAATTTTTTTTTAATATTATTGGCAACGTTTCCCTCCGCAAAATCTTTCTATTTTTTGTTTTGTTTTCTTCACCAAATTTCCCAATCTTTCACACAGAATTCCTGAATTTATTCCAAATTACTGTCATATATTTGTAACAAATGTCTTAAATCGTCATAAATTATAGAAAATTTTTCAAAACTTTAGAAATTTCTCCTGAATTTCTGAATTTATCCTGAATTTAACCTGATCTTCTCCTAACAGGAAACTTTTTGAACATGTTATTTACAAAAAGCCAATTTCCTTAACAAAGTCAATAATTTCTCTGCATCAACATGGATTTTTATCTGGTAGATCTCCTATCGCAAACGTATGTTCTTATAGGGAATACTGCATTTCATCTTTGAAACACAGTAGTCAAGTTGAGACTGCGGTCACAGATTTTACTAAGGTTTCTGATAAGGTATCGCATTATATACTGTATTTTAAATTAAAATCGATGGGATTCCACTTAACATTTTTAAAGTGGCTAAAATCATATTTAAGCAATAGGCAGTGCAAAGCTGTTATTGAAGGAATTAAATCCTTTTCATATATTCAAACTTCAGGTGTGCCACAAAGAAGTATACTTGGGCCATTCTTATTCACGCTATTTATTAATGACATATCAAATTGTTTTTATAAGTCAAAAATATTACCTATGCGGATGATCTTAAAGTATTTTCGAAAGTTTCTACAGTTAATGACGTCTTAGATCTTAAAAAAGACATAGACAGTCTTAATAATTGGTGCCTTTTAAATTAGCATTCATTGAGCACGGATAAGTGCATTCAGGTTCCTTTTTCACGTTGCAGAAATCCAATTCATGCAGTGTTCAAAATTAGTAATTTTTCTCTGAAATCGGCTTGTTCGAAACTGGATCTTGGTGTTGTATTCGATTCCGGTTTGACATTTATTCCGCACGTCAATTATGTTATTCCTAAGACGTATAACGTTCTTGCGTACATTAAAAGGAATTGTCCAGATTTTTCTGTCCCCAATACATTTAAAATCATTTTTACATCACATGTTAGATCCAAGTTGGATATGCCGCCATTATTTGGTGTCCTCATTCCAATATTCATATTGCAGCGTGTGTGTTTGTAAAGTTTGCTCTTTCTTCATTTAGATTTGAAGAACTCAAAATGCTTATTACAGGGTGGCGCAATAGAACGTGCATATTTAAAAAATAGATTAAGAAATAAATACAAAAGGTGTGGTTAAAATAAGTCTAAGGCATTGTAGAGTAATAAATGGAGTTTATTTTTTAAAAATAACATCATCTAAATGGAGACCCCCTCTACGACGGCACTCCTCTAACCGCAAACGAAAATTATTGAAAACTTTCTTCAATAATACTGGTGTAATTGTTGCCATTTCACCACGGATATTCTCCTTGAGCTGAATGATGTTTCTTGGATTATTACTGTAGACTTTGTGGCGTCAAGTGTGGACTACGTGGGGGCCATTCATAAGGCCATTCATAAAGAAATGAGCCTCGTCAGAGAAAATGATATTGTCAAAATTGGAAAATCGATTAAGCATTTCATTAGCAAATGCGAGCCTTGCTATGAAGTCAGACTCTTTCAATTCTTGTGTTAATTGCAGCTTATATGGATGCAGTTTAAGATTCAATGTTAAAATTCGTTGTAAACTTCGTCGCGATAATTGTAAGACAGACGATCTCTTGCGAGTCGACATTTGTGGATTTCCTCGTACTGACTTCATAACTCTCTCAACATTGTCTTCGGTCCTAGATGTTCTTGGGCGACCATTTGCTTGTAGTTTAAATATTGAACCGGTCTCTTCAAAACGCTTTACCTTCACTAATTCGCCGTAGTCCATATTCAGCACAATATATGTAGTCGCCTAGTCGCAATAAATGAACGAGAGTTCTCGTAAGATGCGCGCACGCAAAATGCGCGACGCTTCCCGTCGAAGTGACTCATAGCGACTAAAACTCCATGAATCCGCCAACCTAACGACATATTTTTGATATATCTCGGCACTTTACTTCTTTTGCAATAAACAGTACACTGAATCGTGGGTTTTATATTCTTAATAAAATTAATAAATATGCCTTGAATCAAGATTCAAATCAACTCATAGAGTTTGACTCATCTTAATATTTGTTATATCTTAACAGATTTCAAAGATTAAATAATTCTATTTTAAATTGTTTATAACTAATATATATGATATAAAATATTGCTATTTTGAAATGGTTGGTCTGTAATGAAATTTTGTTCCAAAGACTTAAATAAATGAGATGAATTTATTTCTATAGAATGCTAAAATAGTATTTTAAAAACCCCTAAAACTATTCGTGATTTTTTTTAGAAATTCTCTTTATTTTCCTTAAATGTTTATAGGAAAAATTCAAATTATTACAAAAACGTGAAATTATCGCAAAGTAGAACGCTATTAAAAAAAATAGAATTTGGAAAACAATATAATAACAAATTTTATTTCTCTTACAACATACATTGCATAACATATTTTGTTTGCTACAATTCCAAATATCAACATACGAGTACAAAGTATAAATAATGCACAGTGGAAATATTGATTTTAACACCCCCACTCAAACAAAACTTATTTTACATTTAAGCCCATTAAGTTCAAGCAAAATTTGCGTTTCGCTGCAACGACTAGCTTCGTTAGACTGTCAGCAACCATTCCATCGGTCCTAATGCCCGTAAAGTTAACCAACTGCATTTCCTTCTTTTCTCTATGAAGTGGTGACGGATTATCTTTATATTATCAGCAGATAACGGCTTACCATTACTTCCGATGCTCCTTATCACAGGCTTGTAAGTTCCAGGCAAGACCTGAAGAAGCTACCCAACCATTCATCATCGACTTTGAACCCAATTTCTCCTGACTTCTGACTTGTGAACACCACTTCGCTAATGTAATGCTCAACGGATTCACATTCTTTAAGTTGCACTGAACATAGCTTATTATCCACGGCCTCAATACAAGACCACAAACCATCCAGCTACAATTGGGGTTTCATCGCAAAGCTCCATGATGAGTAATTTCCTGACCCTATCAGCTTTTCCTATTAGTTGATAGTTCCTATTGTATTCATCCTTTAAATTTTGCAAGTTATGACTGGGCCCATAACTTATCGCAAAGTAAAACGCAATGTCTTTTAAGAGAAGCTGGGAAACGGTGTAATGAAAAATGTTATTTCTCGTACAACATACTCGTATATTTTGTTTGCTACAATTCCAAATAATAACATACAAAGTCTAAATAATGCACAGTAGAAATATTGATTGTAACAGAAATATGGCTATATCTCTAGATAATATTTCGAACTGTTCACATATTTTAATTGAAAATTTCTCAACTACAATCTTTTTGTAGAAAGTTACTACAAGCATTTAGTAATTTTTCCAGAAATTATGAAAAATTGTTGAAAATTTGAATTCCTTTTTGGAGAATATTAAAATATTATAAAAAAAAAACTCCCAAAACTATACTTGATTTTTTTAAAAATTATCTTGATATTTCCAGAAATGTTTATAGGAAAAATTTTAAATTAATACAAAACCATGAAATATGTCGCTATTAATTAAAAATGTTTCAGTGTAATATTTATAGTATATCTGCACCAAAGTTATGAATTTTTCCAGTTGGTACATGAATTTAAGCGAGGTCGTACGTTCATTTATGATGCACACCATTCAACTGCGTAGTTGGCCGAACGAATGCTACGATATGATTCGTGTTAGTTACCTTTCCTTATCATCACATTAAACCCTCAATGGCGGTTGATAAGCAACTTTAAAAGTTAAGCAGTTACACTAAATATCAATTAAACGGTGGCTCAGACTTTCAGTTAATATGCTGGAGATTAATGGCGATGTCCAACAAAGTTCAATCCTTTCATCGACAAAATATTTTTTCAAATTTTCCAAATGATGGCTTTATTTTTCCTCAATGTAGTTAACTGATGATGAGGCGTATAAGACAATTATATAAAATTCCTGTCTTCCCTTCCCATTTGAAATGAATAATCGCTGAATCGATAAATATATCGACAAATCGATAAATTGGAGAAATAGTTATGTCTCTGTTTGATCAATTTGTGAGAGATATGTGTTCAAATGTTTTTATTAAAAATTTCTCAACGACAAATTTTTTGTAAAACGTTACAACAAAAATTTTTAGTAATTTTTCCAGGGAAAATTATTGTATAGTCAAATTATTAGCAAGTATAAACGATTTGAGAATTCAACAAATGTTAAGAAAAGTTTTATCAAATTTGTATAAAACTTAGCTAGATCACAACACAGTTAAATAAATCTTGAACAAGGTTTCTTACAATTCCTTTGCCTATTTATCAATAGTAGATTTTTTATGTTCTAGTTCAGGTTTTAATACATTTATAGAATATAAATATTGTCGCTTAACGAACACAAAGTTTAAATTAACATTTTCCCTAGCATCCATCAATATTGCCTATCGAAAACAACTCTCTTCTGTCATTAGTTTTTTTTTTTTCATTCCATTCAACAAATGTTAAAATAACTTTAAAATTTATTTGCAAAATGTCTTTGTATCTAAAGTGCAACTTGGGCACATGGTCAACACTGACTAAAAGTTTCATATGGAAAACCTCAGCAACTTGGTTGTGTTGCTGCGGCAATTGATGACCTGTATTTTTTGCTTGTTGTTATCCACGGTGACGACACCTCGTTTGGCTGCATCAAATGTGGTCTAACGTACAAACTAACCCCTAATCATTGTTGCCATTCTACAGCGGCACCAGCAACAGGGACAGAGGAGTCAACAATGAAGGTAGCAAATATTCATATCATATGTATTTACTCTAACCCTGCCTAAAAACTGTTTATCTGTATAACACGAAAGGAGAAAGGGGTCCCGTGTATATGTGTGCGTGTGTGTGTGGCAGCATTATCCTACACACATATTACAGTTTTCAAAACTGCTATGGTCGTCGTCTCACGTAGATGGTGTTGCAAATACCGGATACAATTAGAAGACGACGTTAGCACAACAACAACAATAGCAACAACGCCATCGATAAGGACGACAACAAGGATTGGATTTATTTAAAGTTAAATTTAATTAAAGTTTAATTGCCTCAACGTATAAGGAAATTGACAAAACAAATCTCTGCACTTAACTAATCTCACATGTATGAACGTAATTAGTATGAATTGTATGAATTTGAGATAATTACAGGATTTCGCAAAAGTTAATAATCAACGCTTTTTATAATAAGCACACACAAAACTTCATGGATTTGTATTAATTCTCTCAAGGGGATAATATAAATTTAGCGCATTCTTAAATGATTGCTCAAATGTATT
>JAHXMU010000136.1:7502569-7517321 GCA_019455685.1 Philornis downsi | reverse complement strand
ATAGAAACGGCCGCTTTTTTAAGAAAAGTATGTGGGAAGATAGTTTTTATACAGGTAATTGCCTTGAGAGATACCTTTCATATAGAAAAGTTTCTTGGAAGATGTGATATAAATAATGTTCTGAACGACATTTTTATGTAGCAAAGTTCTCTACAACATACGTTTATATAGAAAAAGCCACTTTTCATATAGAGGATGTCCTAGGAGACACTGTTAATTTAACAAAATCATTGGAACACAATTTTTCGTAAAAAAATTCTTTGGAAGATATTTTTCATAATTTTTTGAAAAGATATTTTAATTTAAAAAGGGTTTTTGGGTGTTGGTAGAAAGTGTCTTCTATATAGGATGCTTCTTGGCGGGCATGTTTTCCAAAAAGAAAATTGTCTTTAAAAATATTTTCCATATAGAAAATGAAGAAAATGTTTTTAGAAAACATATTTGTAAATGAAACAAAATTTTTCGTATAGAAAAGTATTTTTCTTAGAACAAATGTTTTATATGGAAAAATGTGCTGAAGAAAAAGTTGAAATTTTCACACACATTGAATTTTCACTTATGGAAAAGTGTCTCGGAAAATACTTTTCATGTAGAAACTCTTTGGAAAGTTTTCATACAGAGAATTTTTGACACTATTTTTCATATAGAAAACTGACCCAGACAAACGTACAAACTTATATTTGATTTAATCCACAGCCAGCTGTTACTCGTTCGCATAGTAATGTGTATTTTGGAGAACTACTTGATGGGTTGAGGAAAATTGGTAATGCCTTGGCCGTAAAATGGGTTTAAAGCTGCATATGGAAAGCGAACTTCTTTTCAGTTAGGGAATTTTGTATTTTTGCTACTCTAAAGAGTGTTTTGTTGTGTTATTTTTTTCTTCTTGGATGTAATTTGTACGATTCCTTTAAAGAAAAATCTTATTCAATAATTTGTCTAACATGCGTAGTTGGTTTATAAAGGATCCCATGACCTGATGCTGCAGGTGGAAGTTTCACATAAATATAAAAATTAAGACTTTAATTGGCTTAAGTTAATAGTATTGGGACTATTAAAGGACTATTATAATATGTTCGTTAAAAATCTAAAAAAAAACATAGAATCAACAAACTTTTTTCATCCACAGAGTTTATTACATTTGCCTTATAAATAAGGCAATATCCCTTTTGTCATTGTTTTTTTTTTTTTTTTTTTTTTGATATATTATCAATTTATCGAATATAAATTGAATGTTTTTGTGAAGCCATAACAATTACATTAGAGCACTCTTAACCACTCACACATCCCTGCACAAAAAAGGAAGTTTTTCCTGACAATACAACTCTGAAAGGCAAAAAAAGCTAAACAAACAAAAAATTCTTTTCTTCTGAAAACCTAGTAAAAAAGAAAACAATTTCATTAAGCCATACAGTATCCTTCCAAAACGGCAAACAAACAAAAAATACGTTGCCAGGACAAAGTGAAGTGGAAAAAAAACTAGTGCGGCGAAACAACAACAGGAATTAGGTCACAAAACTGAAATTTCATATTCTGAGTTTGCGAAAGAAACTCCAAACGACTGAACAACAAGAAGAACTCTTCAACTCAACTCATACAAATTGACATACAGTAGCAGAAGCAGTAGCAGCAGCAGCATGAAACCTGACTACTGATAATACCGGTAGCTGTTGGCAGCAACAGGGATAACAACAACTGTTGTTGGTGAAATTGGTGGAGGTGGAGGTGGTGTTGTTGCACTTGTTTGCCGAGCCAGGAGACAACATTATGAAAGGGGTAAGTGGACAGTACACACATGCATGTAGGGAACAAACACACGCAGAGGTTCCACAAACCACAGGAGTGGACAACGGCAAAGCAGGCGACGATATCTTTTGTATCATTTGAAACCAGGGCACAGTGGTTACAAAGGCACTTTTGTAATTTCATTTATCTAGAAAGCGATCTTTAACTATTAGATGAATTTGACCTACATAAAGGTGGACCAAATAGTCGGCTAGTGAACAGTGTTTGTTTGGATTCTCAAAGGTGGCTAGCCAAGTATAGTTGTCTAAGGCGAACTCTGACCAATATTTTACAAACTCCACCATAGTTCGAAGAATAAGAATATTCTTATATTCTGGAAATATGAAATAATTTCTACAAAATTTTTATTAGTCTGTTTGGAACCATAAAAAGAACTTCATTCGCCAAAAAAAAAAAAAAAATCCAAAAATACATGCAAAGGCCTCCTAAACATCTACTGGTCACTACAATTCTTCTCTTGTTTTCAGCAGTTACGTTCCCCGAATAACAGTACCACGCAACCACTGTGCTCCACCAAAGGACTGGATGTGATGTGTGCAACCAGCACATACACTCTCCAGCACAAGCACCTGTAGAAATATGTTTGATGCAACAGCAGGACGTTATCGTTGGCAGAATATGCCACGTTGTCATTTGAGATGTATGAAGAAATATTTTGTTGTTATCATCCTTGTTGTCCTCCGCATCACTTCTTCTTCTGTATTGTCCAAATTTTGTTTGTAATGCAAAAAAGACAAAAGAAAAGGGGCCAAAAAGCCTTAAGTGTTGTTGTAGTCAATAACCAGGATAGAAAAAAAACGCTCTATCCATCATGTGTACAAAAATTAAATTAAAAAACTGAAAATTAACATAAAACCTCTCCTGAATTAAAGAACTCGAAGCTTTTGTGTGGCAGGACATTGTTTTAAACTGAACGGTAACGGGCCTGCTGTAGCCTGTGGTGTGTTCTCATTTAAAAGAGTTAAGTGCTGGTCAGCAAATGTTGTTAATGAAATTTGATCACAAAACAATTTGGTGAACAGAAATTTCGAGGAGTTTTTTTCTGCGCAGGCCAAAAATTGTTTGAAAAACTAGAGGTTAATATCCTTTCCGCCATTTTAACCTGATGACACAAAGCTGTTAGGGATATTGATAATAAAGTGTCATTTGTGGCACTGGATCATATAGAGTAATACGCTGTTGTTTTATAAATTGTGATACATTTGGCGTATAATTTAATTATGGTGGCTGCTCAAACATATTTCACTTGAAATATGCGTTCCGAGACCTTGGTCTAAATGAAAACTGTTTAAAAAAAACTGTAAAAAGAGTGTTTGTGAGAGCACTTCTCCTATGTTTCTTATTTATAGTCAAAAGCCTATTCTAAGAATGTTCTTCTTTGCAACACACATTCTTCTAAAACATTTTCCATATGAAAGATGTCCTCAAAAACAAAGTATTCCATAACACATGTTCACTTAAACTATAAGTTCCAAAATATACTTCTATTTAAAATGTGCGTTCCAAGATACTTTTCTACTCCAAAAGAATTTTGCAATACACTACACCACATAAAGATTGTCGTTCAGGATATGTTTCTCCATAAAAATTATCTCCAGTGAAACTTTTCTTAATCTCATTTGGCTTGGAAACTTCTTTCCATGGAAATTTTGCACACTAAAAGTCGTCTTTTCCATTTAAAATCCTTTCCACCACGCATTTCTATGTAAAAAGTCTACCTGAAAAGTGTATTAACAATACTTTTCCATAAGAAAAATTCCATCTATAACACCTTGCTAAATGAAAAATGACTTCCGTGTTACTTTTCCATATAAAAGGTTATTTCTACAGCACAATTCTGTACAAAAAGTGTATTACATGAAAATTTTTCATATGAAGGGCGTCATCTGTAATGTTTTTTTCACATTAAAAGTTTCATTATTAACGCCTTTCTGTGCAAAAAACGCCTTCTTTAGTAGTTTTCTATACGAAAACTGTCATCCGTGATATTTTTCTCTATGGAACTGTCATTGATGACACATTTCTGAACTAAAAGTACCATTCCAATGCGAAAAATTTTAAAAATTACTCTTTCCTTTATAAAAACTGATTCTCACTATGAAAAGCACCTTTTATGTCAATTTTCTGCATGCAAATTGTATTTCATGCCACTTTCATATATAAAAGGGGTTTTTTGCAACACTTTTTTTCCACAACACTTTTCTATACGAAATGTGTCCGTCATGGCCCCTTTATTCATGTAAAGTCTTTTCCGCGACACATTTCTATAAACAGATCTTGTAATATTTTCCATCCATGACAATTTCCTATATCGAATGGCATATGTCTATGTCAAAAACACCTTGCACTACACATTCCTATACGAAAAGTGTCCCTCCGTGACACTTTCCTATACGAAAAGTTTCCCTCCATGACACTTCTCTATACGCAATGTGTTCTACCATGACATTTTCCTATACGAAAAGTCTCCCTCCATGACACTTCTCTATACGCAATGTGTCCTACCACGACATTTTCCTATACGAAAAGTTTCCCTCCATGCAAGTTTCCTTTACGCAATGTGTCTCTCAATGACACTTTGCTACACGAAGAGTGTCCCTAAGTGTCCCTGACACTTTCCAATACAAAAAATGTCTCTCCATGACACTTTCCTGTACGAAAAGTGTTCCTCCATGACATTTTCTTAAACTCAATGTGTCCCTACATGACACTTTTCGATATGAAAAGTGCTCCCTTGGCACTCTTCTCCATAAAAAGTTCCCCCAAGGCACTTTCCGGCCTGAAGACTGTCCCTCTTATATGTTTTTTTTTTTTTTTGTTTGTATGATTCTTTCCTATTTTATATGACAAGTGTTCGCTATGACTTTTCCTTACGCGAAACGTGTCTTCTGTGGCATTTTTCTATACAAAAAGTGGACGCGTCTTTCACGAAATTTTTCTTTACGGAAATTGTTTCCCTTTAAGCTTTTTGATAAAAAGGAACTTCCACGACGCTTGTGTATATAAAAAAAAATTACTTCCATTAAACATTTCTATATGGAAACTATATACAGAGACTCTTTTTCATATAGAGACAGTGCGCGCCATCATACTTTCCTATATGAGAAGTTTGTGTCATAATCTTTTATATAGATGAAGCGTTCGGCATGACATTTATTTGTATGGAAAGTGTCCGCCATGATACAATTTTTATACGGAAAGTACCTGCCTCAACATTTCCCATATAAAAAGTGTCTGCCACGCCGCTTGCGTTTATATATGAAAGGCGTGTGCTATGACATTTTGTCCTGTGACACGTTTCCTTGACAACATTTTGGTTTATAGAAAAAGTTTCTGACATAATAAATTTCTTTATGGAGGGTATCTGCTTTGATGCTTTATTTTATGAAGAGTGTCTGCCGTCACATTTTCCATTGTGCAAAATGTCAGTCTTAATAATTTTCTATTTGAGAAGTTGTCGCATTAGTTGGTGTACCAAGACAAATTTACTGAATCAAAACAAGGTTGCTGAAAAATTCAAAAAAAAAAAAAAACCCAATGCTTCAATGATTAGGAGAGCCATTTTATGTGATAAAATGTCGTTTTTATTTCATGACTGTGATATCTAGAAGCGTTTACTGGTCTTAAACCGACATTTCTATGTTTCTCTTCTACTACACTGTAATAAAACTAGTTCTTTTAGATGGGTAAATGGATCAATATGGATCCATTTCGATGGAATCTCCATCAAAATGAAAGAATTTCTTCCTCTATCCATTCCTCAAATATCGTGGGAGATCATAACTTCGTTTGACTATCATATTCTGCAGTGAACAAGTTTTTTACGTTGTGTTATTAGTATAAATCCTCATTTATTGCATTTTGTATAGAATTGACAAAAAAAATCTAACAATTACTAACCCTCATGTAGCCCCCTTGTCAGCTATGTTTCGTAAATTTCCCAAACTACATTGCATATTCTCCCACTTGTTCCAATTATATTAACAATGTTTGCTCGGAACAAACAACGTAATTGAGTAATAATTGCTTAGGAGTTGTTATCAATTAATTTCGTACAAGTCTGAGTGCTCAGTTAATGCACAACCGAGTATTTGATGTAAGCGCTTTGCCAGTACAAGTGCGAGTACCTGCATAACCCTCAAACACACTCGTTAACAAAATAGTGGTTAATTGATAGCTGATTGTCAAGTGAAAAGATATCAGTAACGACGACGCTGGTAGATTAAAGCAACAGGATTTCAAGAGAGGGAACTCAACAGCAGGACAGATGGAATTGAGGGGACACGAGGGGTTATGTTGTTGTAGCCTTGTTAACGATACCTTTCCGATGACAAAATATATGTGATATTACAGCCGAGAAATATAAAAAAACTGAAAGTAAATTGGAAAATAGAACAAATGATAATTTTCCTGACGGATGTGCCAATGAAAGTGAAAGGAATATCTTATTTTAACAACTGGTTACAAATAACAAAGCAATAGAAGTTAACACATAAACAAAGAAAAAGTAGAGATCATAATTTCTTTACAGACAATTTGGGGAAAAAGTAAAACAATTATCCAAATCTTGAGCTAGCTTTTTAGGCAGAAAAATGAATGCTAACATTTGACGTAACACTTAGCAATTAGAAATTTGGCAGAACTTTAAATAAGACCCCAAATTACTTCTCTATATCGTGAAGCCATTTTATTTTTTTATGCCAGCGAGAGCGAAATAATTGAATTTCTATTTATATTTGCAGAAAACCGCCTTTGCCATCATTTTAGCTGAATTTAAGGGAATGCAATTATCACATAGTGCACTTTTCGTACGATAGGCGGTGAGAGGTTTATTTTATAAACCATATCCTCACGTATGAAATTAATATTTGTTTGGGAGTGCCTATTCGCAGGCAAATATTCTGTACATTTTATGCAAATGAAAATTTATCAAACCGTCTCTTACGTATTAACAACGATTTCTGAAATAATACACATAATCGTCGGCAGATGGTGCTACAATCAAGTCCGCAAATTTTCTTATTATTTTTTAAAATTTGTATGTGTCCTTATGTCCGCTCCATATAGGCTTATATTCTATTCAACTTAAGCTTTCTCAATATATACTTATATTATACTAATGTTGGCCTGGCATCGAAAATAGTCCAATTTTGTGAAGATAGAGGGCTATCAGATGGGGTCTTTATATCACCATTCCATTTGATACGGCAAAAATTTATCATTCGGAAGGAAGCGTTTAAGGTACAAACTATCTTTTGATTATATGTTTTTCATGAATTTTTTAGTCAGTTAAGCCACGCCCGTCTGTCTGACGGAATTGGCTTAATTATTAGAATTATTAAATGTTAAAGCTGACATAAATTTTTATAAAACTTTTTCAAACTTGGCACATATCAACACGTTGTAAGACCATAGTCGGAGATTGCAAATGGGCTACATCGGTCTATCCCTTTTGGTATGTCCAATACGAATTGAGAAATGTTTTCGAACTTAAATTATCCCGGTAATCTCTATTTCTAATTTAAATTTTCATTATAATGCTTCGAAAAATTAGAAAAAGTCCCCTCAGAACAACGCCCTCTCCTGTAACTCCCACATAAATTACCTAGTTTATCCCATATTCTCTCAGATTTATGTCTTCCATCCTGTAGCAATAAATTCAGTACAATTTAGAAGATATCAGCATTTGAAGACTAAAAATGGGCTGCATTTTTACGCCTTTAATGGTCACTCTATAATTTCTAAACGGGAGTCTTTAGCAGGTCATAATTTTGTGTCTTTCAGAGCATTTATTGATAAGATCCTAATAGGTTACCACGCCCCGTCTAGCCCTCTGCATATTTTTGCATCAGCCCTAAAGAGGTTCCATTTAAGGTAAGCTCTCTCAATATATTTCTTATGTGTTGCACAGAGATTCCATTCAAAGTAAGTTCTCTCAATACATTTCCTATGTGTTTCACATGATTTTCAAAGTAGTACAGTTTGTTAAAGACAGAGGGCCCTCAAATCGTCCTCTTTAAATTGGAACTAACACTGTATTATTTCTTATGAGATAGTATTCAGTTCATGGGAATACTGTAAAGTTTAAACAAATTGTCGTTTATTGATTGTCCGTGGTGGCTAAAATAGTGGAGTTAATGACCTGTGGATGGCGCTGAATATATTACAATAAACATAGCTGGTTAACAATAAAGTTATGCATTAATATTTTTAAAATTTAATCAGGAGCACACCATAAAAAAAAGTCAGGTGCAGTCAGGTCAGGTGACTTTGAGGGCCAGCGGAAAGTGCAGTTTTTTGATATTAATTTGTTTGGGGATTTTTGTTGCAGCTCCGCCATAACCGGTCTGGCTATGTGTTCAGTTGCTTCATCTTGCTGGAGCCAAATGCTGTTGATACGAATATGTCTTGGGCGCAGTTCTGGGTAAAAGAAAAAACTCCTTCAACATCTTTAAATAACTGTCCCCAATTACATTGACATTGTGTTTGTAGCACGATTCGTGCTCCACCATGTACTTAATTTTAGCAGATTTGGCAATATAAGTATAAGTACGAAAAATCGCTACAACTAAACTTTTTAGTAAGATTTTGCACAAAAAAAATATTTTTCTTATTCTAAACAATTTCGGAAGAATGCGATAATTTGTTTGACTAACAATTTTTTCCATTTCATTATCAGACGTTTACATGTGATTACATCTTAAATTGAGCTTATTCACTCTTCCTTCTTTTTTTGTCACTGTCTCCTCTTCAGCGTCGCAAAGGTCGCAGCAACAAATTCCTTTTAATGTGACATCCCTCACATGCATATTTCTCAAATTTGCTCTAGCAATATATGTCTGTTATGAACATAAATCAAAAACAAATATTTGACCTTAGACCGCCAGAGCAAACAAATATCTGGCTACGGACTATATCTATCTATCTTTCTTTCGCCCAGATTCTTTATATAACAAATTCAATGACTCCTATCCAAAAGGTCCTAGACATGTTTGTTAACCTTCAAAATAGCAAAAAGACATAAACAAATAAAGAAAAACATTCAAAGCCAATACCAGCCACCAATACCTCATTGCCACCCACGCGTGCCAGTCGCTCGCATGCAGATGTGATGTGAAAATACAACAAGAAAGACTAAAATACCGAAACAGACACGGCATGATAGAAAATTACAACTTTATGCAATGAAAACTCAATTTCCGGTTGACAATTTGAAATATCCATCATATTTACACACATTTCATTAGTAGATGACATCGTAGAGAGAAAGCAGATACATAGAGGAAAATGGAAAATTCAGAAATACATGGAAAGATGGCAAGGAGCTTTACATTAGTGAAGTTGGCTAAAAGTCTCGGAATTTGAGAAACGTTAAAGCAAATTCTATCTTTTTTTTAGTCAGGGACTGACTCTTTTCTAATTTCTGTTATCAATACAAATTTAGACATCTGTGGAAGTCGGCGATATTATTTTGGATATGAATTCTGGATCCTATTCAAATCATAGAATTGTAATATGATAATTAAAATTAACAATCCTAAACTACTATTCTTTAAACACGGAATCAAAGTACACTATAAGGACTCTTGAGGTAATTGGGAGAACATTTAAATTTTGGCAACAGAACATTGACAGAAATTTGTTTGCCAAGCTGGGTTGTGGTTCATATCGGAAAAATTTAATTTCTAGTCACCATCTAAAAATAATATTTTAAATTTATTAATGGGGACATATAAAACGTGGTTTTTTACGTTTTAAGTCTTTTGTGGAACGATTTCGAAACTATCCTTTGGACCTCTAGTTTTTGCCTGTAACTTCTTATCATAGCATTTTAGTTCAATTTTGTTTTACATGGATATGTGGCAGTCTTCGATTTCTGTTCAATTCAACATATTTTTATGCCAACCGCAATAGACTGGAAGTGTAGTCGTTGAAGCTTCACAAAGTACAACCTCCCAAAAAAGTATCGGGAATTGAACGCTTTTTTTCGTCGTTCAGTTGACGCAACTGTCCTCTATAATACGTGCTATAAAGAGAAGAATAGATGGATCAAATGCATCTTAACAAATGCATGACACTTTTGCTAAAAGGATGTAGAGAGCAACAGGAATAGAAATGAAACCTAAAAATTCTACAGGAGTACTGTCATTTATTTATGAAAGGTATGAAGTAATTACTGTTAATTACGGAAAGCAGCTCTTTCAGAGGTCAGAGCAGCAGTATCACGATTTAAGAATGATAAAAATGTTTGTAAAATGTAAATGTCGATACAAATGCTAGTGTGTAAATCTGTCAGATTTGATCTGAAGGTTTAATTTGGGATTTAGGTTCCGGGAAAGAGATTAGAGGTTTTTTGGAAGAACTAAGGTTCTTATCGGAATGTGTATACTTACGACGGAGTTTCGTAATACAGGAGAGGAAACAGGCTTTGGTTAACTTACATTATTATCGGGTTATATTCGTATGTTGAGAGCGGCTGGCGGAAAAAGGGAATAAGTATCTCGCTGATTTCAACCAGGGGTTTTTACAGTTACATGGTTATTCAAGGGACCCTTACACAGGCAAATAAATAGTTAATTTTTACAATTTACAATATTTACAAACTGTTTTATGTAAGCAATTCAATGCAATTCAACTTAATTCAGTGTAACTTGATATAATGCAATTTTAATTCAAAACAATACAATTTAATTAAATACAATGCAATTCAATTTCCCAAATTCAATTCAATTCATAATTTACTTTACTTCACAACATTCATTTTTCAATTCATGGGAAGGAAGGATTAACTACGTTCAACATGACGGTCTGCCGTTAGAGCTATTTAAATCATCTTAAACGATTTGGTTTGTCATGAGCAATTATTAGAAGCTAAACATATTGTATAGTGCGTTTAAACCCCGATACTTAATTGTTTCCACAGATTATTGCGGACCAGTCTTTCTATCAAGCCTGTTATACGAAAAACTAAGGCAAATCAATTACCGGCCTTATATACTCACACTAAGATAAATACTAAGACTCAAGAAAAATAGATCGACATATAAAACTAGGTCAGCCCGATTCGACAAAAAAAAAACTATTTGAAACTGATTGTTATCCCTGCGCAGTTTGTACATCTTTGTGGTGTGATAGTGGCCAACAGGAAGTCTTTGGATAAGATAGACAAAGATTTTACAGAGTCCCCCAAAAGTTAGCCAGGCTCAACAAAGGACGATAGTCCGTTCTGAGATCACTTCAGCATGATTTTGTGGATATATTGAATCTCAGAAAAAATTTATATTTCTAAGTTGGTGCGAGGGAGACCCCAAAACTAGCAGACTTAACAAAGAAGACAAACAATATGGGGAAATTTTTATTTATTTTCCAAAATAATCTCCATTTAGCTCGATACACTTTTTCCATTGATATCCTTCTATACTCTGTTTATAGTAAGAACTGTAAAACTCCTTAAAATAGCCATCAATCGCAGACTCCACCTCTTCATTGTTGACAAATTTTTTACCACCGAGCCATTTTTTCAAGTTGGGAAATAGAAAATAGTCCGAGGGAGCAATTCGAACTTTAATTCATTAATTTTGGACATCGTAATAGTAGATGAGTGAACTGGAACATTGGCTTGACGCAGCAACACTTTTCTTATCGCCACATGCGACCTTTTCCCCATAACGTCATCACTTAAACTCTGCAATAAATCAATGTAATATTTATATCAGCATAATGTTTAAATTATCGTAATGTTATAAAACGGTTCAAAAAATCGGCTTTAATGCGGTGAAACACCAAACACTCTTCCGAAACATCTTCGCGACACTATTTTTGCTCTATTGAAAGCAAGCGCGGCACCCATCTTGCGCACATCTTCAAATCTTTCTCATCTTCAAATCTTTGGTCAATATACGATGTATAGAACTTTTTGAAAAGCCTATCATTTCAGCTAGCTCACGCACCTTCGGCCGATTGAGGCGGTCATCCAATAATATTTTGTGAAATATCTTAACACCGTCTGGCGTAGGCACCTCAATTGGTCGACCACTACGTTGTTCGTTCTGGCAGCTCGTACGGCCTCGTTTATACTCTGTTACTTAATATTTTACAGTCGTAAGTGAAAACTGAGAACGAGGCTTCCCCAGAGTAGAATATAGCTCGGCTTTAATATTGGTTGAGATCTTTCAAATGGAAATATTGAACTACATAATTGTGACCAATTTTTTCCATGTTTACTTTTGTTGGCTCAAATGAAAATACTAAACAACGTAGCGCCTTAAAACTTGAAACGTATGTTTTATAAGGCTGCCAAAATAATTTGTTTCAAACTGCTGACGCCATCTATATGTACGTCAGGTCGGCTAGTTTTGATGTCTGTACCAAATTTCACATCATAAGCGCCATTAAAGCTTAAAATTCTCTTGGTTTTGTACGACGCAAAGGTCAGATGGTAAATAAATAATATTATATGGGCGTTAAGGGGTATTTGAGAAAGCAGAGCAAAAAAAAATTCATGAATTTCACACCACGAAAACGCACTATCTCACAAATCTTTCACTGCAAACGGTATTCTGCTCAAGACCTTAACTAATATTTTCGAATTACTACCGCATTTGTGACCAACCGATATTTAGTACAGGGGGGAATATTGTTCTCATAATCGCTGGTTCAATCCCTCATGCAGCCACCTGTAATTATTTGTGGGGTGGTCACCTCGATGTGTCTATTGAACGCTTTGAGTAGTCAACAACCCCGGTAAATGTTCAGAATCATTTTTAAGCTGCAGGTCCCATTGTGAGAGTTCAAAAAATAGAATATAAGCTGACTGAATGTAAAAAGCTCTCTTATATCCCGTTGATGAAATGTAAAGGATTTTTTTTTTGTTTAACTACCATATTCACCTGGTATGCCTCCGACTGACTTTCTCCTCTTTTCAAAACTTAAATTCCGCTTCGAGGCAAAAGTTTTCAGTCGATAGAAGACCTTAAAGGGAATTTGCGGCGATATTTAAAGTCTTTTCCCGAAAATGCTTTTGAACAATGTTTTTGTGATTAAATTTTTCGTTGGCAAAGGTGACCGTCTGATGTTTCTTACAGGATTCTATAGTGTTCATTCTATTACACCAAGGCCATTCTAACCTGTTGCTAACACATAGGCGATAGTTTCAAGATAATGCGTTTAAAGTCCGATAGATGGTGCAGGAATCAGCCCAGTACATATAGTATAAATTGATTCCGTTCTAAATTATGTGATATGGCTGTTGAAATTATAAGTGTATCGTATAAATAAAAAATTTGATTTTAGGTATGTTCTTTAATTCCATATTATACACCCTAAGCTTTTTATGAATTTAAGAGTGAAGCTGACCGACATCCACCTGTAGTTTGCAAATACCAAATTTTCCTTCGAATCAAGCTACACTAACACATATCAGTGTCGCTTCACTGGTAATGATAGGAAAATTATCTCAAATGTCATTTTTTTAAAATAAAACGATGAATTAATTACAAAAATTTGTCATACTTTTAGCCGTTTTCAACGGTTGATTTCTACCCGTGTAAACGAGTTTTTAATGCTGTTTACCCATAAATCACAGCTATCAGTTCCATAACTTTTAGTTCTATACAGAATTTGCTGGTGTCCATATAGAAAATGAAGACGGCTTTCATCGAATTACCATTGATTGTTATGACCTTCAGCAGACTAATTGCAGGTGTTCGTTCTGTAAGCATTTACTTGTGAAAATTTTTGTGGGGTTTTCGTTTAATTGAAATTGTGATTTTAGGAATTGGCTCAGAAAATGTTAATCCTTTCTGCCAATACTACCTACAATTATCGTATAGTTGGTGATTTTCGTCTGGAGATTCATCCTAATATGGAAAACTTTGATTTCGTCTTCAGTGTTCCGAGAAATTTCATCCAGGAGCCGTGGATTTCCATGTACGTTTACATGAAAGATCCCAATGTAGAGAGTTATCGCTTGCTGGTACAAAGTACAGTAAACTTATGTGAGCTGTGGAAGAAAAAGGTTTTCACATTTGGCCTGATTTTTTTGGAGGATCGTTGGAGGCGCAAAAATATGCTCAAGAATTGTGCTTTGGTTAAGGTAATGCAATTAACATTTATTACAACGTAGTGAAAACCATCTGCATTCTAGATTAAATATAACGTTGTGTTAGTGAAAAAGTAGTTTACAATTTGCCATTTATTGAGTCTAAATATTTATTGCACAGCTTATAATTCCCTCCTCATTTTTTTCTTCAAGGGTCTTTATTTTAAACAAGGCATGAAGTTGACCGACTTGGTTGTTGCAGAATTCTTTTCCGGTACTTATAAGGTATTTGTCGATCTCTATTTTCTGAATGGTGGCGAAGAGCAATTTATAGGTAATGCGTCACTGCTTTTAGAATTAGATTGAACTAAATGAAGTGTAAATATATTTTAAAAGATGTGATCCAAAGCATAAAATGATCACTAAAATAAACGGCTTTTGTGAAGCTATAGGAAATTGTTTTCTTTAAAAATGATCATCAGGTGTATGTAGAATGTGTCGTTTCATATACTGACTACTGTACTTTTCTTTCAAATGTGGTGCAAGTTATTATTTGGCTGCTTGGGTCGTTTTCAGAACAGTACAATTAATGTACTATAGGTGGCGTGCGATTTAAGTGTGAAATATACAGGCCTGTCACAGAATTTTGTGATATGGTTTCGAATTCGCATTTTCCAAATCGATCGATATGGTTTAACCTTGTTCAGAAATCGATCGATTTTGTTAATTCCCAAATTGAAGATATCCCGTTTTTTTTGATATGGCAACGCAAAGAATAAAGAACGCAAAGACCATATGTTTTAAAATAAGCAAAAGTGTTAAAATTATTACAAGTGACAAGACGATAATTAAAGTTTGTAAAGTAAAAAGTGTCAGTTCTTTGAGTAAAAGATTAACTAAAAAAAAAAA
>JAHXMU010000136.1:7400960-7497569 GCA_019455685.1 Philornis downsi | reverse complement strand
AATTGAATTATAACGGCAAAAAGTTGTGTTTTCTTGTCAAGGCTGTTAATTTTTCATCTTCCTCTAGCAATTCTCTATACTTTGGAATCAAACGAACTGATTGTACTTAAATTTGTGTAGCTTTTTTGAATTTTACTCACCGAGTTTACCGATTTCATAACCATATCCTAAGGCAATACATATTTTGGGTGTAGACGACTGCCTAACTAAATAATTGTATAGTCAAATCCACCGAAATCTAACGGCTATGTTGCTGTGCCACTGTTCTACCTTTAATTTTCCTATCTAATGTTGCCGGAAATATATCCCACAATCAATATCAGTACGAGAGGACCTTACATTTAATAAATTATAAAACGTTATTCTCAATATAAATAATATAATATATATATATATATAGATATATATATATATATATATTTTGACAGATTAATGCAATAAATTTTGTATTTATTTTATTGGATTGATCTACTTCTGTCAATTACTTGTTTTTTTTATCAAAATTTAATAAGGGTTGTCTTCGTACAACTTTCTATAGTGCTCTATATCACATTTTAAAGTGTGTGATTTGTACAAGTTAACAGTTAGCAAGTGAAAATGGTTTGCAAATTTATATGGCAGTTAATTTCAATGAAGGTTGTTGCAAACAATTATCTTTTATTGTTAATTTCGGTACTTCCTTCATGTACTTTCTTCGAAATAAAATAAAAAAGTGCATCAAAATAGCAAATACCGGGTTACCCATGTAGTGGTTTCAAATCCATTAGTCCGGCATCTGAAGTATTACTTATTTAGTGAAAGATTTGCCATTTACGAATATGGATCGTTTAACAATAAAATTAGTTAAAACTTACTGCAAAACTGATGATAAAAACGTAGACACTTTTTGTGCATTACATTACATTACATTAAATAAAATTAAATTAAATAAGTGATAAATGAAATGCATTGATTAAGAAAAAAGTTATTTAAGTTTCTTGTCGTAGTACAATTGGTGCGCCACCCTTTTTATGAAGTAGACCATTTGAACTCACATTTCACTGAGGGCGTTCATTTAATCACCAGAAGAAGCCCATTACAAAAATTTTAATATGTTTTTGTATTTAATCCGCACAAAACCGAGCAGATTTAGCAACATTTTGCTCGCCCTCAGAAAAAAGTGTAGCTTCACGCCAATCCACATTATGGGAAATACAATCATTTGATTAAGGATAACCTCAATTTTACTGCATAGTGTATTTATTGAACCAGGCAAATATTTTTTTTTTTATTATATTATTTATTTTTTATTTTTAATATTATTTAAACAACTAACTTAAAATCATCAAATTCCGAATGTGAATAACATAACATAACAAAAACTGCTAATCGTAATATTAAACAAAATGTTAAATTAAAATTTTTTTCTTTGAAAATCTATCTCACTGTTACAGAAGAAGAGGGGAAAATAAATCCAGATAATTGCTGCTACTACCCCTTCGCAATTGCGTCTGTCTGTAACATCGCATATTCTTATCTAACGATTTAAGCGAGCAAATCTCAATATCCTATAGAAAAGTTAACGCACTTTTTAACCTTCAAATGTCTCTTTGGACGGTAATACTTAACGCTTCAATTATTGCAGATTTACGCGGTGGCAGATTTAAGTATTTCGGCGGAAGGAGAAGGGAGAGGCTGAACGATGACTTGCATAGGGGAAGGAAGAAAGTTAGCGAGGGAGATGGAAAAATGCAGCATAGAGGAAGGCTGGTTGAATAGAGTATGGGGAGGAAAGAAGTGAGGTAGGGAAGATGGTATGAGACGGATGATTTGGAGGCATATGAGGCAGTTGTTATGTTGGGAATGTAGGGTATATTTTGATGTTTGTGTTGTTCGGTTATAGGGAGTTATTAAATTCTTGGAAATCTGTCTATCCTGCAGTATTGTGTGCAGACTTAAGAATAGACAGAAATTATTTGAAAATATTCGTTGCAAAGATTCATACCGATTCGTTTTAGAACCAAATGTCTGGCCGTGAGTAAAACTTTCTCAGGACCTCTGCTTCTGCAAAGTAAAATTTCATTGCATTTTGCGTAAATGGTCGCTGCTCCGTTTTGCCTACATCTGTCGCGCAAAGAATTTGTCTCTTTTAAATTGTAATTACATCTGCTGTGCCAAAGAGTTTATAGCCAAGGGTAAGGGGTTTAGATACTTTGACGTTGGCAGAGCATTGAGCGCTTCTGTGGAAATTTGTGTGCTGCCACACACTGAGATTTGCAAAATTTCCTTTGCTTCAGATAATTTAGAGATATTTCGACAAGTATAGCAATACAACAGCCAAAATCATGCGCTTTTTGGTGTTCTCTGTCGTCTGTCGACTGAAACAGAAGTGAACAAATGTTAGAGCTCTCTAGATAACGACTGTAGAGGACTTTTTGCTCTTTCTCTTCTGTATGTGTGTGTGTGCATGTGAATCTGCAGTTGACTTTCCGTTCTCATCGAGTGACCTCTCATTTTCTTTGGATTTTCTTGTAAATTTGTTAGAATTTCCCTAAATTTACTGTTAGGTTATTTTTGAGTTCTCTTTATTTTTAAGGCCAGATAAACTTAACGATTGTTGTGGTTCAGTTATAGATACTTGTGCTGCGCTCTCCCTCTTTCCATGCTCTCTTACTCTCCCGCTCACTGCAAAGTCAACTCATCGAAAGTTGTGTCTCTTGGCTGCCCCCTTTCACCATGATGCTGCAACTCTCTTGCTGTTATTCTTAGCTCTCACATTCTCATTGCTTTGTCTATACCTTGTTCAGTTATTTTTGGACTCTCTGTTTATGTTTGCCAGGTTGTTTTGTACACGTTTGTTTGATTGTTTCGTTTAGACGTTTCGTTAAGTGTATCTCAGGAATTGTTAGAGTAACTTTTTCCTCTCTTTATCTCTCTCTCAGTTTTAAAACTGTGAGATTTATTTATATTTTGTATGGCAAACAGGAAGAGTGTGTGAGAGAGAGAGAGAGAGCGAGTGTGCTAATCGTGCATGCAGTTGCTGTGTTGTGGTGGGAGTTTTGTTATGTTTTTCTTTACACGTTTGTAAAGTATCTGGCCTGCGGAGTTCGTAAACCTCTGGTTTGTTGTTCGTCGAGTGTATCTAGTGGATGCGAAAATTGCGCAGGGCCACAGAGGCATTATGTGGCCCGTTGCTGCTAAAGAGAGGGAGACAAACAAAGTGAGTGAGTGAGTGATAATAAGTGCTAGTTAGAGCTGGCACTGGCGCTGCTGCTGGTGGTGGTGGTGGTTGTGGATTCCTGTAAAACAAAATAGTTGTGCTCTCTGTTGTGGTGCGAGACTTGTACGCACCGACGACCTCAAGATACACAAAAATTCTTTCATGCATTCAGTCTTAAAACGTCGCTCGCTGTTTGTAAATCGTTTGAACTAACCCAAAGACCGGCGGCCGTTTATCAAATTTTTTTTCAGTCTTCTGTTCCAAAACCCAAACTTAACAACACATCACATGCATACATACACACACACACGCAACAAAACCCATACAAATTTGCACATATTACACGCTCTACGCATACATCTGTATATACGATATATGGAAATTCTGTTCGGAAAATGTTGTAAGAAAAGCAAGAATGAAAAAAGTATCTATAGATGTGCATAGATGAGAATCTGGTAATAATCAGAAAACAATACGCGCGTGTAAATCCCAAAACAAAACGTGAAATAAAACTCGTCAAATGTAAATGTTAAGAAGCCCAGGAGCAAAAACGTGAAAATTCCTATAGAATATCAATAACGAAACAACAACAAAAAACGAAATTGCACGAATTTGTAAATGCTTCAGAGGGAAGATTTAACACCGACAACAACAACAAATTTGTTAAGTGTATAAAAAAGCAAAAACGGCAAAGCAAACCCACCTCGGGGAAAAATCAAAAGCGTATGGCTAGCAAGCAACCGCAAAAAAGTGATGAAAATGGAGAAATAAATCTAAAAAATTTTTGATAAATCTTACGGAAATTGGAATTGGAAAAGTTTCTCAAAAAGTTCAACAAAAATCGAGTGAAAAATTTTGTTTTTTTTTTTGTTTTTATAACACCAAAAAAAAAAGAAAAGAAATCTATTGCAAATTTATTGAGTTTACAAAAGAAAATCTCAACTGAAGGGCGCCTGACCTGCCCTATTGGTGGCCCTTCCAAAATACCCCTTACTTTCATAACACCACAAAACGCCGAGAAAAAAAACAAAAACCACAACAAGGATTAATATTTAAAAACTAACAAGGCTTTACGCCGCAAAAGAAAATCGCACAAAAGGATATTGCTATGCCTCCCCTCGCCTTGGCCTAAAGGCAAATTTGTTTGAATATCTATTCAACAAAACGGGATGCCATAGAAGGGAAGCGTCAATGCGTCAATAAAATAACAATCAGCACAACACGAGGGAAGCAAAACGAAACTACCAGCCAACGGCCTTTAAAGCCCCTCTAAAAAAGGGCCAAA
Source organism: Philornis downsi (assembly GCA_019455685.1). Taxonomy (NCBI): domain Eukaryota; kingdom Metazoa; phylum Arthropoda; class Insecta; order Diptera; family Muscidae; genus Philornis; species Philornis downsi. The sequence goes on along the minus strand of JAHXMU010000136.1, from coordinate 7,493,085 downwards.
AGAAAAAGTCAGCAATCAACAAGGAACGCTGAGAAATGTTGGCCCAAAAAAAGGAATAAAAAAAGGAAAAGATAACACAAATCAAGGAAACTAAAGTTTGGAAACTCTGATTCCAATAACACAGAGAGTGTAATCAACAATCAATGCTATAATTTAACTACAATCCTGACAACTTTTTCAATAAAGCAAAAATTGTTTTACATTCGCTTTGGAATGTAATAGTTAGCACTTGGCCACATCATCTCTTTAGCGACAAACCATTTGAGCCAAGTAAGCCTGACTTACTGGTCTTTTGCTTAGTCTCAACTCAATTCAAGTCAACAGTAGCAATTCCTTGATTTTGGCCTTAAATCAGTGAAGTTTTTAAACTTCTACTTACCGGCTTTATACACTCGTTCAAATACTTACGCTCTCTCCCACACTTCCTCTTTCTTCATATCTTCGTCTATCCTTTTTTCCGTGTTGTCTTGTGTGTGGTAGCGCGGTCTCGTTCCGCCCGCCCGCCCCCTTTAAAATTATCAAAATTAAGTTCTCAAAGCAAAATCATCATCATCCGGCATACCGTCACGCTGAGAACATCTACGACGGTGGCACCGATACCGACGACGACGAATGTCCTTTAGAATCGTCCAACATGAATCCTTATGAATATGAGACCACCTTGGATTGTCGCGATGACACCAGAGCCGTGGGTGGCGGTGGCGGTGGCGGAGGTGGCTCAATGACACCCCGTCATCCACATGCGGCAGCGGCCACAGCGTCACAGCAAAATACGTTGCATCACCAGAATCAGCAAAATTTCCAATTGCAACAACAGCAGCAACAGCAACAGCAGCAAAACGATTCACAATCCTCATATTATGATTATGAATATCAACATTTGCCACATCGGGCAAATGAAACGCAACCTCCATCATCGACATCGACAGCAGCCCGCACACATGGTAGACAAGGCAAGTGACAAATCCAAAAAAAAAAAAGGACAAAATAAGTGTTTAATGAAAAACGTGAACTTTATGGCAGGAAAAAAAGGATAACAAAATGCCGTCAACAGCAAGAAAGATATTACTATGAATCTTAAGGCATTTAGCAATAACTTGGTTAATGGAAACATTCCAAAGTAATTATTTCTTAAAAAATCATCATGTATAGCTAACAAAAAGTGTACACACTTTAAGGATAATAAATATATTAAGGCCTTAATAATCTTAATACATGTTTTTAAGTCTATATGAGATTTAAGGCATTTATCAACAATTTGGTTGATGGAAACATTACAAAGTGATAACCTCTTAAAAAATGTGATTACAGCCAATAATAAAAACTATTTGTAAAGTTAAGGATAACAGATATCGCAAAAAGCCTTAATAGATTGACACCTATTGAAAGAAACTTGGAGTCTATACGTGTTTTCAAGTCTATAGGAGATTTAAGTCATTTAACTGTAATTTAGCTGAATGAAACATTTCAAAAATCGCCATAACGGCCGAAAAAAAACTGTTTGCAAAATTAAGGATAACAGATATCTTCAAAACAAAACCTTAATAGGTTGAGGTCCTTTTAAAGAAACATGGAGTTTACACATGTTTTCAAGTCTATAAGAGATTTAAGTCATTTAACCATAATTTAGCTGATGAAAACATTTCAAAAATCGCCACAACAGCCAAAAAAAAATATTTGCAAAATTAAGGATAACAGATATCTCCAAAAGAAACCTTAATGGGTTGAGGTCCTTTTAAAGAAACTTTACGTTTATACATGTTTTCAAGTCTATAAGAGATTTAAGTCATTTAACCATAATTTGGCTAATGACAACATGTAAAAAATCGCCTCAACAGTCAAAAAAAAAAATATTTACAAAATTAAGGATAACAGATATCTTAAAGAAAAACCTTAATAGGTTAAGGTCCCTTTAAAAGAAACTTGGAGTCTATACATGTTTTCAAGTCCATAGAAGATTTTAGTAATTTAACCACAATTTAGCTAATGAAAACATTTAAAAAATCGCCACAACAGTCGAAAAAAAAAATATTTGCAAAATTAAGGATAACAGATATCTTGAAGAAAAACCTTAATAGGTTAAGGTCATTTTAAAAGAAACCTGGAGTCTACGCATGTTTTTAAATCTGTATGATATTAAAGCATTTGATAAAAGGTTAGCTAATGAAAACATTTCAAAGTGCCTCTCTTTTAAAAATTCATCATATTTAGTTAAAAAAAATTAACGTGATTGCGCTTATTAAGAGTTAAAAGGATTTCTATTTGGAAATTTATAGGTTAATATTAATGTTAAAACCTTGGTAAATTGGGAGCTTATTAAAGCAACTTGAAATTCACATATATAGGTATTTCTAAGTCCATACGAGACGTTAGGCATCTGACAATAATTTAACTAATGAAAACATTTCAAAGCAAATACTTCTAAAAACAAGAAGAAATTTAAGAACTGAAATTAATTTTATATTACAAGATAAAAAGGATAAAATCTGTGCCAAAATTTTGGGGGTTTTCCAAATGACAGAGGTAAAAACCGAAATTTTAAAAGATCTGCTCTTTTTAAATCGAGACATTTAACAAAAACATCGCTCAACGAATTTAACAAATGAATGAATTTATTTGAAAGAATTTATTATATTTATTTGAAGAACATAGTTTTTTTGATAGTGAACAAATTGAAATCTTATAGTTAAAAAATAACAAATGAAATAATAAAAACTTGAAGTGTACCTGTAATTTGTGATGTGGTCATTTAAAGTATCAGCGAAAAAACTATATCGAGAATTGAAATGAGTGCTTTAACAGGGTGTAAAGACATATAGTTATAGTTTTGAAATATAGCAGCTTCTGTAGCTAATAAAAAAGAACTTAATTTTAAAAAAAAAAAAAACAAGTAAAAATCAAAAAAAAAAAAAAAAAGGAAAAAAGGAAAAGAAAAAGAAAAATGCTCAAAGCAAAGTGACAAAAATTGGACCGAGATTAGACAGATTTTTTCGATCTAATTATTTAAGGAAATAGACAGAGCACAATAGTTTTTATCGTATAGTTATTATCGAATAATAACTATTATCGAATAATAAAATGAAAGTAACTATATTATCGTATAATGAAAACAGTATATTTACAAGTTATAAAGGATGTAAAGGTAATAGTCATGTGGTTTTAATTTTGAAATAGCAAAAAAAGAAAGAACTACAAATTGAAAAAACTACTGAACGCAAAATGTCAAAAATTTGGTGTTTTTTTCGATCTAGTTATTTAGGGAAATAGATAGAGTACAATAGTTATTTTCGAATAGTTATTATCGAATAATAACTATTATCGAATAATAAAACAAAAATAACTATGTTATCGAATAATGAAAACAGTATCTTTTCAAGATATAAAAATAGTTGTTATGTGGTTATTAGTCAGTGTGTGTACCATTTCCTACAGCTTAAGAAGACAAAGTGAAAAAAGATATATTTAATTACCTAATCTCAATTAGGGTCACAAAAATGTAAAATAAATTTTGACTAAGACTGTGATAAATAGTTTTATGAAATGTTAAAGAACCTTAAAAACAATGTTGCTGAAGAAAAGTTCCACAGTTTGCTTCATTATATGTGTTTATTATTAAAAGAATCAACGTGAATATGAAGATTTTAGCTCTGGAAAGATTAATATGTGAAAATTTATATTTTTATATGTTTAAATTTAATTTAATTAATTGTTATTTTGAAGTTCCAATAAGTTTGAGTGGGCTTTCTCCAAAAGGTTGCAAAGTAGAAGCTAAAATTCGAGAACCTCTGGTCTTTCCCAGAATCGCAATAATAAAGAAATATCGAAATTACTACTTGATTTGAAATAACTACTTTGATTCCTTCAAGGAAATTTTAGTGCACGTTTTAGACAGTATTGAAGTTTTTTTTTTGTAAAAATAAAAACAAAATACATATTTCTTTCATAAATATTTCAGCTAGAAATTTACCGTTTGACTTATTAAATGTTTTTCAAAAAAATCGCTATTATGGAAATTTGTTATAATTTTCGATACATACGGAATTTTGAAGTCGACAATATGTGACTTAAGTAAATAAACGATAATAATGAAGAGACATATTCTAATTCAGTATTTGCAGATAAAATGTAATTTTTTAAAAATCGCTATTTTGAAAGACTGCTATAACTGTTAAACTACAACGGATTTTTGAATAAGAATTGGACATAAATGTACATCAAAATTATAACAATAATACTAAATAAAAAACTCGGCTTTATTCTAACTATATTCAAGTCGTCCCTTTTGTAGTCATAACTCTGTTGAAATTCATAATTCAAAATTTGGATAAAGAAAAGAAACATTAAATTACCTATTCTCAATTAGCGTCCCAAGACATCCAATTAAAACTTGCATTGTAATTTAATTTTTTTAAAGAATTTTAGTGCATGTTTTAGATAGTGATGGAATCGAAACGCGTTTTTTTCGAAAAATCTAATCAAAATATCGAAAATACACATTTCTTTCATAAATATTTCAACGCTTGCAAAGAAAAACGACTAAACTAGGAATTTACTGTTTAAGTTATTAAATAGTTTAAAAAAAATCGCTATTATGAAAATTTGTTATAACTTTCGAAATACGAGCATATGGAATTTTGAAGTCGACAATACGTGTCTTAAGGACATACACATTTACTAACAAAATACCACATTTTTACTCATATGAGTATTTTGAGAGTTAACGTAATTTTTTAAAAATCGCTATTTTGAAATACTGCTATAATTGTTGAACTACTAGAATTGGGCATAAATATACATCAAAATTATAACAATAATAGTAACGACTAAATTCGACTTTATTCTAACTTCACTTAAGTCGTCTCTCATTGTGACTATAGATTTGATAGAACTTCATAGATAAAACTTTAACTATAATTCAAAATTTTAATAAAACAAAGAAACATTAAGTTACCTATTCTCAATTAGGGTCACAACAATTTAAAACAAATTTGTCTAATACCATGACACCCAATAAAGTGTTATGAATGTAAGTTTAGTTATTTGGAGAAAAAGCACAAATAACTGTTTTTGGCAAAATGTAAGCATATTTATTATATATTTTTTTTAATTTTGAATGCAGCAGCCTTTGTGATAAAGAAGAGTACAAGTGAAGAAAAAACAAAAATTAAAACAAAAAATTACCTATACTCAATAAGAAGCGGCTACAATTTGTACAAATTGTTAATAGTAAAAGTACTTTGAAACTAGAGGAGTGTATTGGGCCCCTTGATATTTTCTTTTCATATAGGATGGCGCATAAGTAACGTTAACGGTGACTACTATATTGAATGCGTTCTTGTGCTTCATTTGATTTTAACTCGTGAACCAATTGCATCTTATATGGGAAAATATGTAACATATGTAAAATTCTTTCATCTCTAACTGCTGAGAACGTCGCCTGGCGAAAGTTTCGGGGTTTTTCTTAAATACTGGCTTACACTCGAGCAATGATCACTTCATTTCGAACAGCACGAGGTATTCCAGCACGCGGAAGATTACAGATAGCCCCAAAACGCTGAACCAATCGGTAAATTGTTGGAGCGCTAAGAGCATTTCGAACATGAAAGAAATTTCGATATGGTCTGAATAATCAAATACTGACTTTCAAAATAAAATTAAACAATTTTGGTTCTTTGTTCTGTGCTGAGCCTTTCCATCATAAATTTCCCAAGTATTATTTGGTTAATTCTGTAGAGACGAAAAAAAAGACTTAAATAAAAAATGTATTCACTGATCAAATCTTAGCATCCCTATATATAAATGACTTGAAAAATATGGATTTGTTAGGAAAAAATGTTTGTGTACGCTGATGATTTTGCTATTTTTAATCCATATAAATGTGAAATGGCTGTGAAGCCTTACATAGAAGGAGGAGAAAGCCTATTAATAGAGTATTTGCGTATTAATAAATTTGTCCTTAATCCAAATAAAACAAAATTGACAAGATTTTGGCCACATTGTTGGTTCAACGACAACTTTAGTATATACGTAGACGGCGAAGAAATTCCAGAAGTTAATTCAGTTAAATATTTGAGATTATATTTTCAAGTAATCTTTCTTGGACACTGCATGTAGAGAATCTGAAGTCTACAGTATCACCTGCCATAGGTTTATTGTATAAATTTTAAAGCAAATTTAGATCACTAAATACTAAATTTCTGACATCTGTAGCTATAGTTCAGAGTCATTGCAACTATTTAGTCATTATGTAGGGTTATAAAAACAGTTCTGTATTAAAATCACTCCAACGGCAACAGCATAAAGCATTAAAGGTTGTAGCGAACTTGCCAATTTCGTATTTCATGCTTTCTCTGTGTAGACATGTTTTTCCAACAGTTTTGCCAGTATATGATTGTTATAAATTCCAATTGCTAATATATATTTTCAAACGCTTGCATAGTATGGGCCATCTCATGATAAATTTTTCCCAAAATCAGTATATCTTCAATACGACAAATAATGACAATTGGAGAGTAGCTATGCGTCGATCTTAAACAACAAAACAGAGTATATAACAGTACGGTAGTAGTCAGTACAATATTTAATCGCAACAATTAAAATCATTAGAAACACTTTCGTAATCTAAATCATCAATGAAAAGTTATTTATTACAAAATGTCAAAGAGCTTTTGGTATGAATTTTGAACTAATATAGAAGGACATGTCAAGGAATTTGATTTTTCATAAATGTGTTTGTATTTTGTATTAAAACTATGATTATCACACAAACAATTTTGATGTAATTATTTTGCCATTATTAGCCTCTATAATGCATGCAGCGCTGAGCCGTAATTTGGATGAAGTTTGTTTAATACAATAAATTAAAAAAAAACTCCATTGTAGTCAAAAAATAGTTATAATTACAAACACATTTTCCGCAATAACGAGTAAAGTATGCTTAATACTTTAGATTTTGAAACAATTTTTTTTATTGACAATTGAATAATTTTCAAGTGCATCATCCAAAAATGAACATGAACAAAGACTTGTGAAAACTTCACTATGAAAGAACGTGCAGATAATTGATGTGTTATGGCCTTAGAAGGATTTCTCATGAAAAAAGGGCCAAAAAAGTTGACAGAAAAATCAAAAAATCCAAAGTTGAAACACATTTCCTAATCAATATGTCAGCAAGATAGCAAATGAATCTATAAATCGCATAGAGAGAACTACTTCAAAAGGTCTTATGGATTATTTACTGAAGCGTTTAAGGTGTTGGCGCTTAATGTTTGGTTTGGATTTGATCTAAAAAGTCAAAGAAAAAAAATCAAAAACATAAAACGTAAATACATTTTTAAATCTTGTTATTGTGAGAAACATCAATATGACGAAATGCTTTCAAATGAAACTCTATGGAAAAGCTTAAGGATATTTGTTAGGTGATAAATTTTGTGATTTTCTCTAAAAATTTAAAGAAAGATATCAACAATTTTAAGTTTACAAATAATTTTGAATTCAGTTGTAATAGCAAGAAATTTAAAGTCAGAAAGACAGTTTTTTCACAAGTGAAAGAACAGTTATGAGTTTAAAAATATAAAATACTCTATCACAGGAAATAAAAAAATTAATAAAAAAAAATAATAATAAAAAAAAAAATAATAAAAAAATTAAAAAAATAAAAATAAATAAAAAAAATTAATAAAAAAAATAAATATATAAATGAAAAAAATTAAAAAAATTATAAAAAAGTAAAAAAAATCAAAAAAAATTTAATAGAAAAAATAAATAAAATAAATAAATAAAAAATAATTAATAAATAAATAAAAAATAAAAAAAAATAATAAGAAATTCTAACCAAAAAATTAAGATAATTAGAACTTAAAACAATGATCAGCCACTAACGAAAAATATATGGTTACGAGATATTTTAAATGCATTACTGAATAAAAAATATTTGAAAAAGTATCCGTGACCTCTCAAGGTGGAGGATTTCTCCAAAAAAACCTAAAAAAGCAAACGAAATTATTAAAAAATTTCAAACGTACACACATTTCTGAATCAGTGTATTAGCCAAACAGCAAAGGAATCTATAGATTGCCTTAAAAAGACTACTTCAGAAGGGCTTATGGATAATTGACGCGCTGGAGGTTTTTTCTAAAAAGTTGAACAACATTTAAAATTTGGCTACGTTTTTAAATGGATTTATTGTGGGAATAAAACGTTTTATTATCAAAATCACAGAGTGGATTGAAGTGACCTTTTATGGACGTATATAAGGACAGTTATTGCGTAGAGATGCGATTGAAATGCCGCAATCAAGGTATGCCTTGACTTTCCCCTAAAAAGCAAGCATCAAAAATTTTAAACGTCCTCCCATTTTTGAATCTAGGCGTTTAAGAAAATTAGAGCTGGCATTGGTAGAGTTATATTAGGCAGATATGAGGACTTGAAATTTATCAGTCTGAAATTTATCAGTTTGAAATTTATCAGTCTCTGTGATAAAAAAGTCCTTAAGTTAAAAATTAAAAAAACACACACACGAATACTTGTCCCTTAATAATAAAATGAAATAACTCAAATTAAAAAAAATCTAATCAATAATTACAAAAATGAGATACCTAAAATTTCAAAAAAAAAAAAAAAACAAAAAAAACAAATATTATTAAATAATAAATTTCAATATGGAACTCTTTATATTATATGCTCTCGTTCAGAAATCAACATGAACAAGAATTTTGAGTATAGAAATAACTGTCAAATGTCATTTTACAAATAATTGTAACGATAAAAAGCCAGTACGTTTAAGGCCTCTATTCCAAAGGGTCAAACAGGTCAACACAACAAAACCCAATATGTTATAACTTACATACAGTTTCAAATCAATTTATTAACCAAACAAACGAAAAGTGATAGACCGCCTTGTAAGTACTATTTGAAATGATCTTAAACATTATAATCATAATTATAGTTATAGTAGCAGCCATTGTGACGAAAGAGACTAAAAGCGGGAAATTAAATAAAAATTGAATTCAAATTATTTAGTCAAAATTATTTAGAAAAAGCCAATAAAATAATACCACTTCCGAAAGCCCAATATATGCTTATTTATCACTTCCACAGAAGTACTTCTGTACCTCTTTCAGATCTAAACAAACTCCGTAGCTCTTAATAAATTAAATCACACTTAAATGCGTAATGCTTAAACTTATTAAGAACTACGGAGTTTGTTTAGATTTGTAAGACGTAGAGAAGTACTTCTGTGGAAGTGATAAATAAGCATAAATTTAGAAATTTGAATTTTGAATTTCTTTGGATTCGATCGCCACATAATCGCTTTTGATAGAAACATTTCTTGGGGTCTAATTTTGACCTGAAAACACTAAAGCAAACCAACATTTATTTGGTCGAATAAAAAAGTGCATCAAAATTAATTCCTCTTCATTACTACAATAACTTTTATGAAAATGTGAAGAAGACGCACCATAAAAAACTGCTTCCTTCCTACGACAAGCCTATGTTAAATTCACGGGTGAAAATTTCACCACTTTGACTCAAAAATTGTGGAGAATTTCTGTATCCACGGATGCACTTTTTTACTGGACTGTAAAAAACAAGAACATTCAGAAAAGCCTAACAGATCCGCTAAACCTGGTCTAGAATTGATGACAAAATTGTTAATCATCGATGCATTCAAAATGGGCTTATCATAGAATTGCCACATGTTAGAAAGTTTCATGTTTTTTGCATCGGAAACATAAAAAAATTCAGCTACTGTCGATTATAACGTTTTTACTTCATCAGTCCTTTGGTAGAGCAATTTTAAACTTATACAAAATTTAGAATCAATCAATATCAGCAAAACAGCACCCAAACTATAGCATTCATTGAGACGACTGCTTTGAAAAGACTCAGCTGTAGGTTTAGGGTTTTCTCTAAAAAGTCAAACACACATAAATTAATAATTTTAAACAGGAAAAACATATTTATGAGATGCTTAAAACATTGCTTCTATTGAAAGATCAAGAAATATCTCTATAAAAAAATTTTTCGAATACATTTTTAAATACACAACGGCTTCTGCGGTTCTTGACTTTTTTCTAAAAACCCGAACCAAAATACCAAAAATTTTAAATTTTCAACTTTTTCCTCAATCTATTCAAGGAGAAAGCAAAGAAACTATAACAAAACGTAATTATAATTGTTATGTAGTCAGATTTTCGAAATGTATGTGCGATTGTGAAAAATTTTAATTTACGAACGAAAGAATTTGCAACGAAAAATTATTTCTTCCTAATAAGTACCTTAATGGCAAGAAAGACAGCTATAATTTATTTAAAATAAATAAAAGCTAATGGCGAGAATTATGTCCATTAAAAATTACATTGCTAATGAAAGAAATCCGAAAAAGATCTCTGCAGGAAGTTGTGAAAAAAATTAGAAAGTATGGAGATATTGTGCGTTGAAAGAAGTAATACGAAAGGATATAAGGATCTTCAAGTCTCTATAAAAAGATCAAATAAAAAATTATAAATGTACATTTCTTTTAAAGCTCCTCTTGGAAACCTCAAAATTATAGACTTTCTTGAAATTACCATTTTTGGAAATGTTCGGGATACCTGTAACTTTTCTTTTTTTTTTTTAATTTCGGGATACCTGTTAGCTTGTAATGGAAGTGTTTTAAATTTTCTCCAAAGAGTCAAGACTGAAATATCAAAACCTACGACTACAAATATTGTTGAATATAGTTATTTAAAGAAGCACCATTATAGCAGACATCGAAATGACAATTTTGGCAGGATACAGAGATATTCAGAGATCTGAAAGTGAAATAATTATTATACGATTTCACCCATTCTTTCAAAAAAGAACTACAGAAAAATGGTTGTATAAAATCACTATAACTCTTAAATTAAAGCTGCTGAACAACTAGAAGACAATCAAAATGAACTAATTTTGTATATAAATTGAAAGAATTATGATGGAAAAGGATTTTATGTATTGAAAAGTCCATCAGTTTATTAGTCAAATAGCAAAAAAACTTTACATACATTAAAAGTTATACTATAATGGGACTTAAGTGTAATTATTACGTACTAATGGGCTTATAAGATTAAACACATAAGAGATTTAACTTTTTCTCAATATAATTTAAATAAGAAACTAAGAATGCTAAGCCTGCAAACAAAGATATTACAGAAATTAGAAATGTAAAACCTGCATACATTGTTAATGCACATTATTAACAGCAAGATAAAATATTGACTACATTAAAGGATGAATTGTTAGGATTTACCGGTAATGGTAATATATGTGTAGTGAATATCTTATTTATTTAACATTTTTTTTCATTCCACGTAATTAGGTAGACATCCAATTTTGAAGCAAAAAACATAAATATAAATATAAATATAAATATAAATATAAATATAAATATAAATATAAATATAAATATAAATATAAATATAAATATAAATATAAATATAAATATAAATATAAATATAAATATAAATATAAATATAAATATAAATATAAATATAAATATAAATATAAATATAAATATAAATATAAATATAAATATAAATATAAATATAAATATAAATATAAATATAAATATAAATATAAATATAAATATAAATATAAATATAAATATAAATATAAATACTCTTGCCCGAATAAAGAATTGCAACATTGTTGACATATTTCCTTTAGCTAGCACCCCATTCACAAGATTCAAGATTTGTTTCGTTATCCTAACTTTTTTCCTTTAATTTTGTTTATTGTATAAATTTTATAGCTGTCATTTTTTGTATTGTTGTAGTTGTTACAACATAAAATGTACACGAACCATTATAAATTTTTATATCCCCCAACGAACACATATTAACTTTGTTTTTTGTTGTTCACAACCCAGGTTTTATTTTGGTATTTGCCCCCCTCCTGTTTTGTTTTTTTCTTGCCGGGTTACACATTTTAACAACTCTCTTTGGGTCAATTGTGTAAAACGAAAAACACTTTATAGCTTTTATTTTATTTGATTTTATTTATTTATCTGTCTCTTAACTACCGGACCAAAAATGACCAAACATTTATCGTATGTGGACCACGTGGAACGAGAGATTTAATGCGAACGGATTTATGGAAAAATAAAATTTAAAATAAACGGAAGTCAAATCCATAAACCAGCCAAAGGAGTCTATTGAATATTGTTGCTAAGGGCATTAAAGGCAACGGATAATCGTGGATGTCTCCAAAAAAGAAAATATACTGGTAATAAAATTATACTAAAGTCGTTGTTTTAGTCACAATATTGAAGCAAAGGATTTTTATTTTTATTGATGATTGATAATTTTAATATAAAATATATGATCAAATTTAGATTTTTTTTGTTTTGTTTGTCAACGATATTTCTGTGTCCTAATTTTGGAATGCAAGGGAATTTGTTTGTTTCCGGGAGGAGTCAGTAACATTTGTAAACCGTCTGTTTGTTCTACCTAGACTTCTTCACTTTCCAATCGATTTCAATAAAGTTTTGGTTATTTAAAACCCGAGGATCAGCGTCAGTTTCAGGCGTAAGTAAGAAAAGAACAAGTAAGAGAATATAGTTATTTCATATCCAATTGTCTTGATTAATCGCCACCATTGTTCTTTAAATGTAATGCAGTATTTATTTCTCAATGTATTAAGAAAGTCAGCAAACCAAATTTTTTATATGAAAAAATTTACAAAGCTTTTCCCAGAAAACTTTGTGATTGATGGATTTTTCCCGATACACTGAGACATACTTTCACTGTATCGCGTAACAAGCGGAATGATGTGAACCAGAAGGAAGATAATGACGTAATTTGACAGGCATGAATAAGATTACGAAATTATGACTACTTTGACTTACTTTGACTTTTGTAGAAAAAGTACCAAATTTATTAGCCTAATAAATTTTCCAATTGTACAGAAATTGAAAAGACTAACAAATTATTCTTGAGAGTTTACTAGACAAACTAAATTGTTGATCGAAATGCAGGAATAATACTCTTTATTGTTATAGATATTTTATAATTTAAATTTAATGTTTGATGAATGACAAATGACATTTTGAAGTACATTTATTTATAAACGTACGGATATCTGTGTGTTTTATCTGTGCTCCTTTATTGTTCAGTTAATTACAATGAAATGTTGGTAGTTTAGAGTATAAACATCAGCAATAGTATCTAATGTAGTACAATAAATTTGCGATAGGCGGCATGGGACTTATGAGTAAAAAAATAAGATAATGGAGAATGTTGCAACTATACAAATACAAATGCTGTAGTCAGCCTTAATATTATTGGTGGAAATTGGTTCTTCGTATGTGATGTAGCAAAAAAAAAAACATCTCAATGTGGCCAGGAAACCCTGAAAACAATAAACGTTTTCTCTTTAATGTTCTGCGATTTTTTTTTTACTTTCCTTCATAAATTGAAAAATATTCCTATTTTATTCTACCAAATAAACTAATGAGAATTAAAAATAGATTTCAACAGTTATTAACTGGGGACTGTATAGGCATTAGCAATTGACAAAGTATAGGTTTTTTTTTTTAAATAAAAATCGAAAATATAAAAGTTAAAAAATTTTAATTATTTCAAAATTATCGTTTTGGTCGAAAAGTTCATGCAAAGGTTTCCATTTTTGCTGATATTTTATAATCTAAATAAGTTCTTTTATAAAATAAAACAGACGACAAGTTGTTTTGTATATTACCAATTCATATGAATTTCTGGGTTAAAAATATTAAGTGCGGTCTATATTTTTAAATCAACTGCCATCTCTGTTTTCTACCCAGGCTTTTTAATGCATCTCTTCATTAGAATAAAGATTTGCCAACCTAATGGTTTCCAAAGAAGTACAGTTAACGTATGATAGGTGGTGCGCGGTTAGGGAGGCGAAAATCAACAATATAGAATACTACTGTCATTTGTGTTTTTTATCCAGGCTCCTTTATATGTCACTTCATTACAATAAAGATTTGCCAACTTAGAATTTCGACATCATTGATGATTTCCAAAGGAGTACAGTTAACGTACGATAGGTGAAGCCCGGTTAGGGAGGCGAGAATTAACAATATTCTATAATATTTGTAAATCTATGGTTGGCTGTGTGCTCGACCGATATTTTCAATCAGTTGCATTGAAATTTTGACAGAAACCAGCTAAAATATCAGCAGTAGCTTTTAATGTAGTGAAGTTAATGTGTGATAGGTGAGACCTGCGAAGGAGAGGAAGAAATAAAACAATTTAGCTAATTTATATATTTTATGGTGGAATGTTTGCCCTTGTTAGTTTAACTTATGCCTGTTCAAAAAGGAATATCAATAGCTTTAACTTGGTCTGACACGGATTAATTTTAGATGTATAGATTTTAATAAAAATATTGCTCAAGAAACTTCAAAAAAAAAAAAAAAAATAGGTAAAGCAGTTACTAAATATTGATAGAATTTAAAATAACTGCATAACTGGAAAGTTTGCCAGTTTGCTTCATTTATTAAAAAAAGGTGTATAGATTTGATGGTCCTGATAAATTTGCAAAAAGAAAAAAAATAAATTTTAGCTGCAGGGAATTGCTAGAAGTAGAAATTTACAAAATTGAAAGTCCCCCGTTGCACCATTAAATGAAACATCAGAAAATGTTGACTTTAAGGCAGGCAAACTACTTCTCCATTTTACGAAAAATTTATTTTGGCACAGATTTCACATTTTGCTTAAACACTATTCGGTTGTACAGCTAAATATCATTTAAAAATAGTGACAATTTTTACAATTCTCACAATTTAAAATGCAAAATATTTTAACCAATCCAGGACAAAGTCCGGCTAAAAAATAACAACAAATTTTCTTATGAACTGAGAATGTATTCCATAGCTCAGATTTAAATCTACTCTACTATCACGTATCACATATTCCACTAAATGCTGTATTTCAAGTCAAACTCTTTTTTCCAGTACCTCCAACAAATCTTTTGTGAACTCTCACACTCGCTTTCCAATAACATTTACAATGAACCTCGAAAATCTCTTACAGTGTTCAGTTCAGGCATTAAAGGATTTTC
Source organism: Philornis downsi (assembly GCA_019455685.1). Classification (NCBI taxonomy): domain Eukaryota; kingdom Metazoa; phylum Arthropoda; class Insecta; order Diptera; family Muscidae; genus Philornis; species Philornis downsi. The sequence goes on along the minus strand of JAHXMU010000136.1, from coordinate 7,478,022 downwards.
CAATAAATGTTTTCAATTTCGGAGCCGATAAAAAACAAAGAGATTACCTACAAGAGCATATCCATGAAACAATGTTGCCCCTTTTCTGTTGTCTGATACGTATTGACATTAATGATGACATATCAGCTGCCAAAATAAATGAGGCATTAAATGCCATTTTCATAAAAGAAACCCAGGGAAACACGTAAACGAAGAAGGAGAAAAAAGAAAGAATAAACGATGATTGTGAAAACAAGTAAAGTAGCAGGGAAACCCCTCTTAGGCAAGACAAACAACTGGAAAATGCACAACACTGAGGTAGAGTGGAAAGCAAAGTAAAGAAAACACGGGACCTACCTAAACAGCACCAAATTCTAAGTTACATTCTTCGTACTCAGTACTAGGGAGTCGGAATGTTATAGGGATTTATGTTCGTGGTGCTTTCTGTTAAAGGTTTTTATGGGAATTTCTATTGTTCGAAATAAATTCTAAAATTAACTTAAACAGGACGTGCATTTTATTTCAAACTGATCACGTTTGAGGACAGTCAAGAATGGCATGCGGAAAATCATAGCTAATTGTGATAGATTTAGGATACGAGGGGATTAAAGGATAGTGGTGAGAAAAATGAAAATATGAGAAAAGAATTCAAACGCGGCTTACGACAAATGAACGATCGCAAATGAGATTATTCAAGCAGATGAGATTATTCAAGCAATCTAAACATATGTCTGCATTATAACTATTATATAAAAAACTTGTTTACCCTTTCAAGCATCCTGTAAAATCTAGCAGTTTAGAATTGAAGTCAATTGCTTATTTGCTCGATCGGAACAAAATTCTAGGCTAATATTAATTTGGCATAAAGTACTGAATGTATTCGATACATATTTGATTGGACTCAACGCTATTGAAAGGATTAAAATTGAATTTTTAAATTAGAAACTTGGCTTTCAGCTATAATGACATGACTTTCAGTAGTGCTGTCTAATGATATATTCTGATTTTTCGGTTGAGGAACATTTACTGAGATTTAGTACAATTAATGTACTATAGGTGGCTTCCTACCAATCGTGGCATTTACCAACACATAGTGCAATTAATGTAACTAAAGAGGCGTCCCGCCGATTAGTGATTAGAAACCACAATTGTCCTGGTTACGACACGATCATCCACTCTTCTCTCAGCGATAGTTACCTTATTAAAGACAAATGCTATGAGCTGTCGAGTATTTGGCAAATCTATAATAATGTTTTGAAATTATTATTATTAAGTAGCACATGATCTGTCAATAAGTTCAAAAGTGAATGTGCGTTTAAGTTTAGTTAATGTGCGAAGTTCTCCCATATTTCATTCATTTAACACAGGCCATTTTTGTATGTCAGCGTGCGTGTTAATTCTAATATATAAACACCAAAATTTATCATCCTGTAGTTTCCCATACAGTAAATGCCATCACTTTTCGTTAAGTATTTATACTTACACATATATAATAGTTCAATTTGTATAAGATAGTTGGCGCTCGTATGAAAAACACAGTATATTAATCTGTGTGTTTCGGAAAAGCTCTTGAACTGTATATGCAATTAAGATGAAATGGTGAGAAATTGATGTACTCTTATCATTTGTAGTTTTTAATATAGTAAGTTGTAAAAATATTATATGTAAAAGTAAAGTAATATATGATAACTATCACGAAGTCTTACATTTAAATAGTATAATTTATTTTGTTAATTTCGGAAATAATCCAAAAGCACTCATCTGGCAGCTACAAAACTTTTACAAACACCGTTCATTTAATTTTAAAACGTGTTATTAAAATACATTAAACGCGTATATTAAAATGAATGCATTTCTGTCTGCGTGTTCCGCATAAAAAACCTTGACAAAGTAATAAATTTGTGTACTACAATTAATATGCGCTTATTATTATGCGAGTTGCATTACATGCATCTTTTTTATTTTTTGTAGGTTTCGCAAAAGCTCCTATAATTTGTTTATTTGGTTGCTCTAAAACTTTGACATATTTATGCTTACGGCATTTTCTGATGATTTGTCTTTTATCCTCTTATATACAAATTTCAATATCCAAAAATATTTTAGAAAACCGTTTCTCTGCTTTAATATAGCGTCATTAGTATATTGTTTAATATTTATTGTACAGTAGTTTAGTTAGTTGTACACTTTACAGCTACAAATTCTGTAGACGTCGCCATCGGCAATTCGTTCTCAAGTAGTATAATTAGTAAACGATAGGGTGCGTTCGAATGTTATCGATATATATGTAGAAAATTCCGTAAAATTAAAAGGAATTAAAGCAATTGAATTGATTGCAATTGCTTATGAAGGTGGCAGTGTTTAGTTATTCAATAAATTCCTTTACTTTATCATACGATAATTGGACGTAAATTTGGCCTATTTGGTAGCACTTTGCAGGTATTAAGGCAATAATCCCCATGTATCCCATTGTTCTAGCAATCAACAAAGGAACTAATGCTTTTGAAAAAAAACAATTCAATTCAACAAATTACCTCTGTTTGCTTTTAGATCTGCCTTGTAAACCTTACTATTATGTTAAGATTATGCGCTTTAACTACCAGTATAGTTATTTTTGTTTTATTTTTTTTTTTTTTTTTTTTTTTTTTTTTTTTTGTTGCCTTTCAAATCTTTTACAGTTTCATTAAGACTTTTGCATCAACCAATCTCTTTCTTCATTTGCATTTGTTGACTGCCTTATAAAGTTTTGCAATTTTCGTTACATCTCGCATCTTTGACATCTCTATGTAATATTACAAATTTTCCTCCGGAAAACTGTCAAATTTCCATATGTAGTTTATGATATACAAGTATTTGTAAGTTGAACATTTTCTTTCATGTCAATATTTTAAGCGAATTTGTATACTCCATCATCTTTTGATGCTGTTGATCCCCCTCGACAGCAGTTCCTTTCGTCCTTTTGACTGCTTTTTCGCATTTGCGATTTACATAATACGAAATTTCGTTTTTTTTTTTGCGCCCGCCTATTGAATATTTTGCACAGCTTCTGAGTTCCGTTTGTTATTTGCGTAGCTTTTTTCTTATTTTGGTTTCTACTTCATTTTCACAGTTGAAGCTCATCTTCTTGTGCTAAACATATTTTTGCATATTTCTAGTGACTCTTCTGGTGTTAGCATATTTTTTGACAGCTGTCAGGAAGTAATAAGTTCAGGAATGGTGCGGAGCGTCATGGCAAAAGCGCTGTGCCATAAAGGGAAACGCTGACGAGGATGTTGGCAATGCTGCTGTAGATGATGCCGATGATGGTGGTGTTGACAAATAAAAATAGTAATCATTTCTTAAAACGTAAACGAGAGAAATGAAAAGCTTTCGAAAATATTTGGTATTGACATTTTTGTAGAAGTCATCGGAAAAAGGAATTGTAATTTTTAACGTTTTTTCTTCTCGTCTCGAATTGGTGAATAACAGCGGGAATTAAGGGGCAAATATCGACAAAAATATGGAATTTTTCAATAAATATAAAGAGACGTACATTAAGAAGACCTTTTTGACATGGAAATTCTTCCATTATATTGTTTGCCTAAATTTATTATCCTGAAATATTCTTCGCAGTCCTAAGATTTTCAAGTGTATAAGTTTGGGACATTAGCGGAAAGCTTACATTATTTACTGTGTGATAAAATATCCCGTGTACATGAATTTTGTAAACTGCATAAGATTTTTACAATTTTATTTCAGAAAAGTTAAAGAAATTCGCTTTGGTGTTTCACGTTCTAAATACTTTTAACAAAACTGACTCTTACGCCGCCTATCATACAGTAAGTGCACTGTCGTTAACATCTTTAGCCTTATACATATTATGCAACTAAAGAACGCGAAAAAGCAGACAAGAGGACGAAAATAACTGCTGCTGGGGGTCATAGCATATAGGGATGATTAAGTACACAAAACTGTTTAAAAAAGTAACGTGCAAGGAGATATTAAATTTATAAATAAATATATTTATCGTAGACTGCATATGGGAGTATAACAGTTTACCAAAGGAAAGTTTATAATTTTACATTAAAATGTCAAATGTGAAATATAAGAGAAATCACAAAAACTTGAATGAGAAAAATATTGTTTGATGACAAAATCTTAATGGAACTATAAAGGATTTGTAAGCGAAAACAAAACATCTAAAATTGAAGTTAAATCTCAAATACTTGATATATGGACTTATTTTATTTATTATTTACTTATTTATTATCAAGTCTCCTTACATATATATTATAAAAAAATGAACAAAAAAAATTTTAATAAAAATAAAAGAAAGGATAACTTAAACATTTCGTAGCAGTTATGTGAACTGTATTGGAATCTAATTGCAGGAGAGTAGTGTAAATAGTAAAGAACATACTCTGCAAACATTTCCCGATTGATAGATAATGATTTTTCTGAATTTCATTCAGGTCCAACAAACAAGTTCTGAAGTTATACGTAACACTCAGACAAACACATATTAGTTATTTTGCATACATGGTTATTATACATATACATGGCGTGAAATTGTAATTGGTTTTCAGATAAGTAATACTTGATTAATGTAGAGAATCTGTTTTTGTTTGAAGGAAAAAGTGTATATAGTTTCAGTTAAACCTCATTTAATAGCCATAAAGCAGGATTTTTTTCACATAACACAACATAAAAAAGATACAACTAAACGTTTTATTGAGGAATAGCTTTCTCAACATTTCGTCGCAGGTATATGAATTGTATTTTAATGTGATTACAATAACAGACGAATAATGTAAGTAACAAAAGAAACTCACTTACTACTTAGTTTGAATTTTATACAGTGAAATCTCTAAATTTCATCGAAGCTGATTGAACATAGTCGGAAGCTTTACAGAATATACAGAAGACGCATATTGATTGATGTTTGGACATAAAGCCTGAAACTTTGATAGGTTCGCGAATAGTTTCCAAAAGTGTCCAATAAATGTGAAGGGTACTAATGCGGAGAAGAGAATAAATACAATCTGTTCTATATGTTACATATAGATTCATTGCTATATTAAAAACTTTACAGCATATACAGACATTAATATGTAAAAATTTCATTGAATTTCTGTAAGCGGTTTTTGAACTTGTACAGAACATACAGACAAAAGAAAGAAAGTTAAGTGATTGTATTGAGACTAAGTCAAAAGTATAATAGATGCGTGTACTAACTAACGTGGCAAATCACTCTAGATAACTACGCATTTGTTTAAAATTTTAACTGTTTTGGCCTCCAACATTTACCGTTGGTATGTAAAAGTTCCTATTTTTAATCATATTCATTGAGATAACTTTCACGCCACCTGTAGTAAATTTAATGTACTATTTAAATTTCATCAATATGCTAAATATTTGAATTTATAACGAAAAAAAGGCAAATATCCGCTTTTTGGTGCATGCAAAACATCTCGTATCTCAAATAATATATAGCCAGTGATTTGTCAAGATTCTACCTCATTAGGATGAAGATTGCCGGAGTCTACACGGAGCACATAGGCCAATGTATACTGATTTATAAACTCGCACCAGGCAGCTATCGTTTATTGTAAAATTATGTATACTGTAGACAAGAAATACATAAGTACATGTAGGGTTTAGTCGCAATTACTTATTCGCTTTGTATTCTGTTAATATTTTTCCGAAATTTAATTTAGAAAGAGACCTAAATTTGTATTCAGTTTGTAAAAATATATGATATGACCAATTACAATTAGTTCATTTGTTGTTCATTCATTATTTTTAGTTCATTTAGTGAAATATTTGCTGGACTTTCCTTCTATTTGTGGTACTATCAGTTTCCAATTAAACTTTAATCTGAAAATAAAAAAAAAAAAAAAAAAAAAACTGAAATCCACTGTGAAAAGTGCAATATGGTGCACAATTTTTTCATCTAATAAATTATTTGCTGCACTTTTTGTACTATTTATAGTACTTTGGACTATATTTTTTTTATTATTATTATTTTCTTCAACTCAAAATTAATTAATCACCACATTTTTTTTTTTTTTGGTTGAGATCAATCAAATAATTTCCTTCATGTATTTCCGTTTCTTGTTAGAAATATTATTTCACAAAATTTGAAAATTGGTTTTAAAGTGGTTTTATTAGAGTTACAGGAAATCTAGCAACGTAATTAAACACCACATTATTTTTTACACAAATTGAAATTAAAATCAATTATTTATATTTACATTTTCTAATGTAATTAAAATAATTATAATATTTTGGCTATTTCTACGATTTATAACGCATGCTGGTTATGTTCGAGGTAATTGCTAAAGGAACCGATTAAACAATCGGTTTTTAGGAGATTGCTTTTTGGATATGAGCGCAATTCTGTAGTTGGCAGCGATTTTTCTAATTATACTTTTATTCGATAAAGAGAATTACTTATAAAGGTTGATTTTTCGGAAGAAAACTGTTTCTATGCTGACTAGAATAGCCTATTCGTTAACTACTTTGTTTTTAGTTGGTTTGGTAATTGTATGAGGATTTTAACTTTTATTTAATATTATAACAAAAACCCCAGTTTTTTGTAAACTTAAAACTAGTAGAAAGTAAAACTAGTGTGGTATTGATTATCACGTCACAAAATTGGAGACTGTGAAGTATTACAAAAATTTTGCCGCACGGGACAGATTAAGAAATTAAATTTTTACATACTGTTTCTCTGCCGCCTATCCGTCATTAATGGGACTATCGTGTATTGGAAGCAATAAATTTATATAAGGGCAGCCGTGCTATAGCTTTAAAAATAGCTGTTGCACAATTTCAATACACATACTCACTTATTTTTACACATTAAATTACAACAGTTTAACATCTTTCATAAATTCAGCTTAAAATTTTGGTAAAAACCACAAACGTAACTTAGCAAAAGTAAAACTAGTTTGTTATTGGTTATCACGTCACAAAGTTGGAGACTGTGAAGTTCTACAAAGATTTCGTTGCACGGGACAGATTTCCAGGTTAACATGATGTTTAATTTTTCTCTGCATACAACACAAATTTGATAAATTAGGTATTGGAGGACTTGGCAGGTATAACTATTAAACGATACCTCGATACATCGCCTATGACACGAGTCGAAAGTGCTGCAAACGGCAAAAACCTGACTTATTAAGAACCAACCCCAACGCAAATTTTTTGATATTTTCCCACACTTTTTACAATTTATTGGATAACTGAAAGAAAATGCTAGTGGAAATTGTTAGACATTGGAAAAACCATAGTGATTCATAGACTGTTTTTCGATATGGTTATTGAAGAATTCCATAAACATACATATTTCAATGAATAATTGTTTGTGAAAAAAGGAGCGAAGTTGTTTAGCTTTGTATGTAAAAGACAGTCATGCTAATCCTATTACGAGCGGTATATCGTCCAACATTTTGGATGGACGTTTTTAGTAGATATATAAAATCATTTTCCAATAGAAAGAAAACTTTTGCGCCATCCTGTACTTTAGTAAGATATTTATGAACTTTTAAGCATGCGCCAGCTTAGCCATATATCGGACATTAATTGTACTTTGTGAACATGTGAACCAGGCCCTCTATTGCATATTTTTCGAATTATAAAAACAAAGTTTTCACTTGGAGTTGGTTTTTGTTTTTTGCAAAAACGAATTTTTTTGAAATGAAATCCATTTTATTGTAAATAAATTAAAAAAAAAATTACGTAGAGAAGAAAAATTACTTTTCTTCGGAGGACTTTTATGTTTTCACATTGTATTCTCTTCAATAGGCTTTAGATGTACATTTTAAACGGATTTTATATATTTTATTCCATTCCTCATCACTGATATAAGCATAGACATTCATATGCAGACAATATCGCCTACTTCTTCGGATAACTTTTGTGTTTTTATACTGTAATTTTAAACTCATATTCTTCAACACCCTTTAGATGTACATTTTGAACAAATTTTTTATATTTTATAATCAACGGCATTTATCATCACTGATGTAAGTACAGAAATTCATATGCAGTAGGACAGCCTTTAGCTATAAGTAATTATTCGAATGTTAAATTTTTGCTGCTCCCAACCTATGATCCTGTTTCAATGGACAAAAAAAAAACATTCTGTACAAAATTTCAGTGGGTAGGCGAGTGTTTCCTAGGATGCTTTGTACCGCTTACCCCTAGAACGCAGGCCTCTCTACCTGATCCTGTAATTAAGCAGGCAAAGGGTATGATGCTTGCGAAGAAAAACAAAGTAGTGTGGCCTTGTGCCAGGCGCCCTAGGAATAGGTGGATTATGTCTTGGGATTCACCTATAATGTGTTTCAAACTGATCTTGGACCTCGTTTTTCGAAAACCAAGTAAAGGGGAGATTCATAGTTAAACAGGACACATCCTGGCAATGGGTGCGACATAGAGAAGCCGTCGGGAGGTATCAGAAGATTTATCTTTTCCGTAAATATAGTTGTATGACCAGAGAGATCTGGTTAATGAACTATGATAGGAGCATGGTATACTTGCTTTTTGCTGTGTTGATATTCTCTCCTCGGACATTGAAAATCTATGCCGTATTATTATGGATTACCAGTTCCATGCGAGGTATGATAAAGCAAAACTGGAGTAGCTTGTCTGCGAAACCCAGACCAGAGGGGTTTTCTCTTCTGGTAGCACGGGTGACCAGGAGCCAAAGGAACATTGTTCCTTGCTGGTCAGTTGGTGTTGGAGCCCTTTTGGGAGATCGTGGTGGCTGTGGTTGCCCGAACAAGTGTTTTCAGTGCTTTTGCGTTGCTCATGTGTCAGTGAGGGAACGCATTAGCTTGGAGAACACTGTTCATATCTATCCGAGGTTTTGCTGGATACCTCAACTCCTACCCGGGAGGTAGTTCACTTCATACCAAGTGGGCTACAAAGGTACTTTGGACGAGTGAGGGAGTAGGACCTGAGGAAGTTTTCCAAGGGACCTACTTTTAATCTGTGGCAGTCTAGCTAATGCTTCGGGATTAGTGTGAGTACCCCAAAGGGGCGCTTGCCGTCGCTAGAAGAAAGAAAGAACACATAACCAAGAAAGAAAAGCATATGATTAGAAAACGGCACCATGTGTGGTGGCACACCATGGGTAAGGCTTTCACAGCGAGACTCATGTAAAACCTTCACATAATGTTAATGTACAAAATTTCAGCTTAATGGGTTAACTTTAAGGCGACTCCCAAATCGCTTAAAATTGTAACATAGTAACACTATGATTATTTCCCATAAAAATACGGTACAATCTTCCGATTTTATTATTACTATTTTTTTTTTCTATGAAAAATTTATGTGGACATATCCAGGCTATCCCATTAATGGTTTAAAACACTCTGAATCAAATTTCTGAAAAAATTAATTTAAAAAATTCCTGATATAACTTGAAAAACTAAAAAATTGGTTTTATATAATAACGTATATTACTGCTATGTATTAGAATAATGCATTTTTATTTACAACAATAATTTCCATAAATGAAAACATTATATGAATGAGAGAACAATGAACGTTATTTTTTTATAAGAGAGGATGTGGTAGCAGTTGGGTAATTTTTACGATCACTCGCAACGATTTGTAAAACAAATTGTTTTTCAGCTTTATCCTTTGTCAGAATGTTATTATAATCCTGAGTGAGTTTGACACCTCTTTCTGCAACGTCATTCACAACAACTGTCGTTTCAAGTTTTTCAATTGCACTTTTATAACCAAGATCATTCTTCCAAGTTAAAGGGTCTTTGTCGAGGAAATCGGTGCTGAGAGAAAATCTCGGAAAGAAATATTTCGAACTAGAAGTTACAAACGACGACAACTCAATATATGTAAAGGAAGAAAAATCTTTTTGGTGCAGAATGTGCCTCTTTATTTGATTCTTATCTTCTTCGCTTTTATTTGCTTCCAGCATAATTTGAGCCATGCGTGCCTTAACCACTGTTCCTTAACATTGTCATTAAATAAGTATAGAACCACAGTTTCTGGAACTAAAGACCACAGATATTTGGAAATTTTTTTCGCAATGACCTTACTAATTTCTGGATCAATATTCTGATAATTTATCAGTTGTTGCATTAAGAGTAAATCATGATAAGCTGTTTTAATTGCTTCTGAGAACAGAAACTCGAATTACACTGGAGCAAAAAAATTACATATTCTTCTTAAAGAGTTCTTCCCCTTGTGAGATAACTGAAATTGATCTTGAAACAGATATATCTTAAATGCATAAATTGCTTTTGCCATCCACCTAGCATGACTTACAGCTTCTGGTATACGAAACGATATCCCCCTGTTCGGAATGCCTCTAAGAAAGATCATCGTTAACTGCAACAGTTCTCGTAATCATCTCGCAGTTGTTTTTGTGTAGAAAGGCGATGTTCAATAAATTGAAGGATGGTAGAGCGTACATCATCAGGCACTTCACTGCTATCAGTTGATTTTCGCCCAGTTGTCTCTAAATCTTTTGAAAAGCGCCATGTCTGGACCAGAAGTTTTGAAAATTTTAAAAGTTCATTGCCGATGTGGGTCGCCTTGCAATTACCCCATTGAGCTTAAATTTTGCACATATCATTGTGTGTTTTATTGATTGGAACAAGATAGGGTGTTGGGAGATAAATTTGTAGAAAGTTGACAAATAAGTGCCGCCCTAATATGTTGTCTGCATATTGCATATTACGCCTACACTTAATCATTATCCTAGCAGAATACCAACGTGGAGAGCAACTGATATTTGTATATTTTAAAATCTAAAAAATTCCAGAAATTTTCTTAAATTTGCCTTTTTTTATGTTGTATGATGGAAGTACAAAACTATAACTTGATTTAGGCATCATTCCCTAAGTTTGCAAGGGAGTTAGTGAACTGTACAAAGTTATCTATCTTCTGTAAATTAAGAAATGGATCATTGTTTTCATACTAATGGCGCTACATTGCTGGATACTCTTCACAAACACCTGATTATCACTATATGACTGTTTTGGAATTGCATACAAAATGTGGATGATAGCAGGAAAATAAGTTTCTAATAGGTAGTTAATGAATTCGAACCCCATGATCTCACTTTTTAAAATGTATCAAAATAATATTGCTACTCTTCCATATTACTCCATAGAGAACATTCTAGTTCTTTATATTTTCTAAAGTTCTGTTAATTAACTTATTAATTTGCCCGTGAAATAACAAATTTCTCGGTGAGTATTACCACCATCCATGTACTCTTTAGTTTTTATTGCTTTTCGTTTTTAATGACTTGTGAATGAAATTATAGTATAGTATATTTTAAAAACTTCTAAAACTGAATCATAGACCAGATGCCGTCATTTCGTTCAAACTACAACATTTTCGCAATATTTATTTATATTGGGCCGCCACCCCGCCACATGAATGTGCCACAAAATTTTCAAAAAAAAAGAAAACAAATTATTTTTTGTTTTTTTTTTTTTTTTTTGTTTACAATCAACAGTGATGAAAATAAAAGTGAATACTTTAGCAAAGTGTTTGTCTTTCATTTCGTTTCCAAAAAATTTGTTCGGTGTTTTGTTAAACAATAAGTGGTTTCCCATTTAAAGCGAAAGGGGGCCAACGCACATAAATTCGATCAGGGAAAAATGCATAAATGTGCGTATGTCTGGAGAGAGACGAGGAAGAGAGAGAGAGAGAGGTGAAGATCTCTACTGAAATACTGCCGTCAAAGTGGTAAACTTTTTCGTTTTGATTAAAATAAACACAAAAAGAAGAAACAATGAACCCACTTACATACATAGACCACAACGTCTACAAAATTCTTAAACTAAACCAAATGAAAATGAATGAAAATCACGCATACAGATTCTAGGCATAGGTGACCTTGCCCCCTTGATGAAATGAAATCATTTCCATTGTTTATGGCTTAAGACTGCTAACAAACCAAAATGAAATAAAAATTTTTAATTTCAACATTTCGAAACATTTTTGTTTACAATTCGCCAGCGGCAGCATGAAGAAAATCTATATTTGCGATTTTCGAAATCTTTTGCTTTGCTTATGGAATTGGCCATAAATTTGCAATTTTAATTCGAAATGTTAAAATTTTTAAATTGCGTTCAGTCAAAGTTATTTCACAAGAAATTTTGTAAACAATTTGCTTAGAAATTTGCTGTAAACATTTCTATTAATTATTTAAGGTTTCATAGCGTTTCTCTTGTACTGCTTTGAAAATTTATCGTTATAATGAAACATTTAAAGTTTCCATTTAAGCATTGTTACTTTTGCCTTTGTGTTCTAGCAATGTGTTCCAGAAATTTATAACAGGATTTTTTCCACAAGTTTTATTTTCTTAATTTATGCATAAATTAATGTTGCAGTTGTTTGCAATTGTTTTGGCAGTGCTATAAATTAAATCCATAAATCAGCTAAACAACGGAAACGGAAGTGGCAACTAAAATACAACTCACATTCTATTTAATAAAAAAATCAACGACAACAACAAACACACATTAAAAAACACTGAAAGGAATAAACACCAAAATTAATGTAAAAATAATAATAGCGAAAAATAAAAAAATTGAAAGCAAACAATCGAAAGCAGACATTAGATAAACTCGAAAAAGCTAGCAAAGTATGCTGCACAAATAAATTAGAGCATGTTCTACAAAATGTAGCCCATTATCACTTTCGAAATATATTCAAAAATGTGATTTTCTTTAATTATACGCCAGTCAACAGTTATTCGTAAAATCAACTCCCAAAAAATATCGCCATAAAAATTCCTAACGAATTGTTAAAACAGGCAAATATTTTAAATATTTTTTTACATTGTAGAAATTTGTCTCATATGCGTCATCCCACCCACAATAATTGCTTTATATTAGAAACCTTTTCCAATAAGTAGATAACAACATGACATAAAATTATCAAAGTCAGGTGAACATTGTCCGAACTTATACACAACACACAAATACATAAATATTGATTTTTAAGTCTAAGATGTGAGAGCCACCTATCGGTCATAAAATGTACCATCATTATTGCTTAAGAATACTTATAAATACACTCAGCACTCAGCTCAAGCCGTAATTAACAAAAATTGTGTAGCAGACGAAAGAAATAGAGACTTTAGCCCACAATCTTGGAACGTTTTGCAAAATATTGGCAAACATGCAAATCGTTTTTTTTTTTCGTATCTGCAACCACACCTGTACTGACAATTGTAAAGTAGGATCGTCCCTTTGACAGGGTTGTGCAAAAAGAGTGCATGCAGAACGATATGAATGCAAATCTACTCACTTTGATTATTCAATAATCAGAAATCAGGTGAAGATGCCTGTTAAAAACATTTTCTTTTGAACATTGACATTGGTAATGATAACGCACACTATACAAAACCTTCACCCGTCTAAAAACTTGCTTGGTAGAGTGGTCACAGAAAATGAATTCAAATGTAAAAACTGAATAGAAGTTCCGCTAATATGAAATTATTTGTTGCCAGAAATCTTCAAAACATTCTGTGTACATAAAATAGTATGCGTGTTTCGTCTAAGATCTCACACCAATCACTCATCAATAATGGAATTTCGCCAGTTTTTTTTTCCTACATATAAGGCAAGGTTTCTGAAATGGTAAAATTTGTATACTTCGTGCGAGTTTGAAGCATTTGTGCATATAACATTTACTCGTTAAATACACATAACTCTTAAACTTTATATGTACAATGAATTTATTATTATGTTTAAGTTAATAAGAGCTTCTATATTGTAGGAATACCATTAAAAGTGACATTTATTTCAATATAAATGCGTTTTTTGTATATTTCGTATAAACTTCCGAAATATTTAACCGTTTGCTGTGAAATTCTAAAAATTTCTATTCAATAATATCAGGGAATGGTTTGAAGAATAGTGCCGTTATTCTACGATAGGTGGCATACGAATCACTCAACAAACACATATGACTACGTGTTGCTAATTCAGGAAGACAACTGACGCTTCCCTACAGTTGTATTTGATAATCATCCAAAACACAATATTTAGCGACATAGTGGTAACATATTCAAGGCTTTAAGAACATAAGCGGTGTATTAAATATTTGTGAAGGAACTGAGTTTTATACAAAGAAGGGTTCCATTTAAAATATATCGGTTATATATTCAAATATTTTGTTACATTAGTATTTTTTCTACTTAGCTCAAAATTCTTTACATAAAAAATATAATCGTTGAATAGGTTCTTGTCTTCTTCTTATCTTTGTAATTATAGACAGTCATTGCCAATTATAGACAATAATTTCCATGTTTGTGGGTGTGTTTTACTATCTACAATAAACTATGCAAAAGTTCTACAGTTTCAATAAGTTATTGCTTACTAGCCTTCAAAGGTTTCTAAGTTAACACAATTAAAATAAGACAAATATGCACTCCAGGAATAAAAATTTTAAAGACCTTACCATTTGTATTACTATTTTCAGAAATTTATACCAAAAAGATCTAACATTTAAATACACTAGAACCTAATTGAAACTTTTTGAAGTTCGTCTCTGATGACAATAATAAGTTAAAAAAAAAAAAAAACAAATCAAAACATTCGTTGGCTTTTTATACCCATTTGAAAATCTTAAATTAAAAAAAATCATTTAAACTTTAAGGCCTTTAATTCATGAAAATTTATGTTTGCCTGTGTATTCCATGAATACTCCTTTACTGATTATGCGAAAGCTTTGTAACTGCGGTAAGAAATTGCTTGCGTTTTGGTGGTGGTTATCAAAGTAGCACAATTCGTAGAAGTTTTGTGCCCCACAGAGAATTTTCAATTTGAACACCTCACTATTTGTTATATTTTCCCAGAAAGGGTTACGAAAATTATGTAACTTTCATGTTTTTTTAAAAGGAATCAAAATATTTTTAGGTCTTTTATAAACTAAATAAATAAACTAATTAAACTTACTGCAAGTATGCGAGTTCGTTATGGATTACTAAACAAATAATTGAATGTTTTGGTATTTTGGCATTTTGATTGTTCATATAGAAACAATGGCAAAATAGTACCATTAACTTCCGATAGAAGGCGCATATATACGTATGTACAGGTATATATATATATATATGTAAATAGGAGGCAGTCGTAGAAAGTCTCATTATTTACAAGTTTTAAACACTTCCAAGACTATCTTTAGGAGCAGAAGGAAGGTTTTTTTTTTATGCTACCATTACTTTCGAATCTAAATGCCAGAACAAAATTCCTTATTATGAGATACACTCATCGTAATACATATAATTAGCATGAATAGCGGTCAAATTAAAATGTTTAACTTCTTTGGAATTTTATTGTCATTCGTTATCATTTACACAGCCTGAGAACTTCACATCGTTTTTCCATGAATTTGTCACGTTTATTGCTGTTCAATATTATCCTCTTCAGTTAAAATGTTTAGCTTATTATCCCACATGGTTATTATACTTCCCTTTCCTTCCTGTAATTTGATGTTTTATATCAGTTTATTTTTAACTCTTTAATTTTTATGAACATTTAAAATTGTCGTATGGCGGCACACACTCGCTAAATCACACGGAAAATTACGTAGATTAAAATTTAACTTTTGGCATAATAATTAACATCCGCCCAGCTTACAAAATCAACATTTGCCAGGACCACAGAAACCAAAATCGTAGAATGTTAACGGTTGGATAAAAAAAAATTCTATAATAATAAAAATAAATATGGCTGATTGTGCTGGCGAAGGCCTGAGGGTGAGACAGACAGGTGTGTAAAGGGACGTAAGGATGTGTGAATTATAACTCTTCACAAATAGATTTTTGTGTTTCCTCCTCCACCCCAAGCAAATTTAGAAAGGATTGTAATTTGAACAGCTCAAAAAGCACCTCGGGCTTTTGGCGAAAGCCGGACAGATGAAAAAGACATTGTAATTGTTAACATACTATTGAATATTGAACAAAGAAGTAGCTAATTGAGAAATTCAGAGGACAAATGTGGAAAATTCGAGGAACTACATAACAAAAACCAGAATCATTTACCGATTTTTATTTACCGCATTAAATAAACTTTCTCAATGTTTTGTAGTTTCTTAAAATTTATGCTGATATTCCCGCTTTTCACGGAAATTTTGTGAAAACTATGATAATAATTTCCTTTGCGGAAATTTTTAGTTTAGAGAAATGATGCTTTACATTTTATTGCACGTAAAATTTAGTGGACATTGTGCTATTTTAGGCTAGATTATGTTTCTACAAGCAAGCCGCACACTTAAAGTTTACGGCAAAGTATTATAATTAGTTTCCCTGCCCTGTAATGGAACCATAAAATGTCTACAATGACGTTTTTCAATACATGTCATAAAATACTCTGCTAGTGTCATAAATTGCCTGGAATTTACAAGGACCATACCATGATCTTGCACCTCAAACATCATAAAGTTGCCTATCAACGGACTCTTGTAACTCACCGTACGTGTGATGCAATATTTATAGTTAAACACGGCCCCCTCAGACAAAAGTGGAAGAGTCAGGTAGTCAGCCAGCCAGTCGGACAAGCCAACTATTAAAACTGCCTAGAGGACAAAAGGACACAGGCACACAAAATTCGCACTTTTTTATGACCGCGCGTAGAAAACAACCTTAATTTTACGTACGTATTAGATATCTACCGGTGGAAGTAGACAACCAACTGATTGATAGGCATTAAATTACTAACACTTCGAACTATTGCCTCTACATCTATAGTGGTGTCCTTTATTCTCCTTTTGCCGGAGGTCCTTTCCTTTACTCAGCAGAAAACATAAGAATGAATAGCCGAAATATCAAACTAACACGGTGTGTATGACAACAAACTGGGATGTACGGATGTTATGCAAAAAAAACCCCATTAGTTTGGTATTCACAGGGTGTTCTTTTATAAATGACAGAAATTAGAAGGGAATAAAGAAGCGAAATAATATGATTAAGTTTCTGGGAACAAATGAATATGAAGAGCGCAGAATACTTGCAAGATATTAAAAATAATGTTCAAAATCGTTTTTACTTAAACTTTATTTTTTACAATTTTTTATATAATTTCATGTAATAGAAGTTCTTCTTATCAATAGTATATTGGAGATACTGCGCGCCATCTATCATGCATTAACTTCGTCAACATCTTGGCTCACACAACAACTATTCAGAATGTCTTATCACTGCGATGAGTGAAGTGAGACACTGAAGGTATCTATTAGGAGCTTACAGACTAATTCAATGTCCTATTATTTGGAATAATTTTTGTCATTTATTTCTGTTTATTTGTAGGACTATTCGCTTTATATCGTGCATTAACTGTATTACCTTTAAACTATCACCACTATATGAGTAATATTCAGTCAAAGGTTCCATGCAATAGGGTGGATGTTAAAGGAACCTTTATAGAACACACAGACAAACACGCTGCTCAAAAGCTGGGAAAAGATCGATCGTACATATGTATTTAAATTGTGATTCCAATTGAAATTATTATCTATATTGTGTCTGACGTAGAAAACATTCTATGCACTTAAGTCTTCCTGACCTCTAATTGGTCACACCGAATTTTTGCAATGTTTCAAAAGCCAGGATTTTCTTTTTGTCAGCCCTCTTCTGCTTCGCCCATAGAATTCAATATCGAAAACTTTTTGTGCCAGTGTGTTTTTGGTCCCTCTGTCCAACATGGCTCAGCCATCAAGCAATTTTAATGAATTCAACCACGGCTGTGTTAGTATTTAGCTGGTATTTACCAGTGCTCTCCACTATTGGGTTCATCAGAGAATCCCAAAACTGATTCATAGGTTTTTGTCTCCTATTTGATTCAGATGAATTTTTGCTCTTAGACAGAGAGCTTTTCTATTATTTGTTTGCAAGCCATATCTTCTTCCAAATTTCAGAGAAGACTTCATTAGTTTTGTTGAGGGTGGAGTCAAAGTAGATGAAAACGTTCACCACTCCAAAGTAATATTTGTCATTGTTCACGGAGGTTCCCAAATGAATAGATTCTTTTTTCAGTGAAAGGCATAACCTGTTTTGGGCCTCGTTTACCGCCAGTGTTTTCTCAGTGTTCGAGAAGACTGCAGTAACATTTCGCATGTAACATATGGCTTTTACTGAAGATGTCAACAGTATTGTTTACTATGGCTT
Source organism: Philornis downsi (assembly GCA_019455685.1). Classification (NCBI taxonomy): domain Eukaryota; kingdom Metazoa; phylum Arthropoda; class Insecta; order Diptera; family Muscidae; genus Philornis; species Philornis downsi. The sequence continues at coordinate 7,459,901 of JAHXMU010000136.1, read as the reverse complement.
TCCTCATAATCATATTCAAATTTAATTTAAGAGGTCACCAGACATGCCGTCTCCATATCTAAAGCCTCGTTTGGTGTAAATCAGCCCATCATAACATCGAAAATTTTTCACTTCTTTAATGTAATTTCGTTTCAAATGACACGATCCCCAAGAATATAAATAAATCGCTGCATAAACAATTGACGGCCCACAACTCCTCTGACATTCTGTCAATTAATTTATTGATTTATTTATTTTATTTATTTTTTTTTTTTATAAAATGGAGCAACCATTTTGCTCGTAGACATCTGTGCCTATTTGTCCGTAGCTAATAACAATAAATAACCGTTCTAACTCTGCAATTGGTAACGCATAATCTTTTTCGCACTCTGGGAAACATTTTCTATTTTGGACGAAATTGGTCGTTCGTTACATTCCTTATCATACGTGCATGTACGACCACTGCTGACATCTGTTTTGCCAACGGAATTGATAGTGTAGATTCCGTTGTTATTCTAATAACTATTTCCTACTTTGAATTGAAAAGGGCATTATTAACCCTCGAGATCATTTATATTTGTACGACAATAGCTAATATTAGCTAACCATTTCTTAAAAACTGAAATTGATAGTGTACATATAGTGTCCTTACAGTTTGCCGCTAGATGTTTACGTGGTTTTGGTGATGGCTTTTTATGCAAAAAAATCATTCCTACTAATAAATCTTTTTGATCTGTCCTCACTCTTACATATTTGCATTTACAGCATAATCCCATATCTGCTTAAGGAAGGATTTAATTTCGCTGCTGAAATTGTTACTGTCCAAATCACGGTTTCTCTTTTCTAATAAAAGTTCTGTCACTTCCCCTTGTCCTCACCTTTTCAATTGGTTACTTGCTAAACAAATCACATAAAAAAACATTTGATATCAAATAAGACAAAACAAAAAACAACGCCTAAAAAACTTTGCAGACATTTTTGTTAAGATATCGTATGACTTTTAATGCGTCTGATGACAGCGCACACAAGTAAGAATACCGAGGACATATAATAGAGAGCACACAATTATGGTTACTCTTATATGTATGAGACATTCCATGTCAAAAAGTTTGCCAATTATTTAAATCCTCTCCAAATTTGATGAAAATAACATCTTACATGATCTTTTTAGGACCACAATTTGCTTAGTACTTAATGGCAATCTTTAACTTTGCAATTCAACTTAGTCAAGTTTACATTCAAGCTGAGAAAACGTCTTTCCCTACATTGTGTATCACTTTTAGCCTGCATTAGGTTGCACCCCTGCTGTCTAAGGCAGCTTTTCTGGTCAATACTTGTATACTCGTATGTATTGTCTTAATTTAAGTAATTTACAGCCAAGATAAAATGTTCAAGTCTATAATCTAAACCTGAAATCATTTAAATTTCGTCGACCCAGTTTTAATACTCGTTTCTTTTCTGTCGTTCATTAAATTTTCCATATCATATTTTCTTTTGTATTCTGCTGGTTTAAACTTATATTGTAACAAAGTTGGTGGCCGTCTTTCAAAGATTTACCAATTTCAGTGTGCATTAGACTGCGACTTTGCAAGCAATTGCATTTTTTGAGCAAATATCAAATTCAAGCGTATTTCTTCTTTCCATATTTCTTTGTAATTTGACAAAGACAACAATCTTTAGAACTGCAACGACTGGCCCGCTTCCTAAAATTATCCTTAAGATTTGCTCTACCACAATACATTTTTAGTTCAATTCATGGTAAAGTGAGAAAACTGAAACCACTAATCTGTAGTTTTCTCTTCATCTTATCTTTAATCTTTAAGATAAATATCATCATTATTATGAATGAAATGAAGAAACGTTACAAATAGAGAACATTTTGTAACAATTTTCTATAATTCTTCGAAAAACGTCGTCAAAGATTGTTGACCTTAAGAAAACACAAAACAAAACAAAAATATGGGGAAAAGAACTTTGGTCGTTTACAAATTTAAAGGAAAGCAACATTTCTGATGCTGCCACAAAAAGATGCGATATTTAACAAAGCAAACTGGCGGCAACATCCACATCGCATTTCACAACGAGCAAACACGAAATCAAAACAACAAAGTAGCCCGCCAGCCAACCAGCTAGGCTAGACTAGGCTACGCTCATTGTGTACCTGTGCTCTGGTGATGGTGTTTGAACACCCAAAATCTATGATTACTTTTGATGGGTTTCTGAAACAGGGACTCAAATGCCGCATAAATACGCATGCAGGCACACACAAAGAAAAAAGAACACAGATGCAATTATATGTTTACACAAGCACAATCACAGACTGTCTACTTCAGCTATTCTGTAGATACTACTACTACAGTTACATCCTGTTTGAAATGTAGTGTTTCGTTCATGTTTTGTTTTTGTTGTTTTTTTTTTCTTTGGATTCAAAGCCAAATTTCTATGTTTTCTGTCCTTTCTGGTCACGAGAGTCTTCTTTTTCGTCTCATACACCAAGTATTGTGTGCCTGTGTCAGAGAGGATTTTGAGTAGCCTTTCATTAAAACATCAGGGTGGTGGCGTTGCTTTTGTTGCCAATGTAGTTGGTGTTGTAATACAAACCTTCGTATGGGTCATTCTGTATGAAAAAGGGCAAGTATTGTTGCAAATTCTAAACTGGCATATCTGCCCTGTGAAAATGAGCATTACTCCCAAAATTCTGTGATTTATGCAAGCATTTTATGGATATGCTTGAATAGAAGTCGGAAAAGTTTGAAAAGCTATTAGCATGTATTAACACCCGATAACATCACAAACAGCGGTCGATATGATCGCCCATGCCCGATAAATCTGTATAGTTGTCTCCTCATAATTGATACAGCGACTTACATTGATTTTTCGGGGAAAAATCATGTTTTTAGAGCATTTCAATATGCACGCTTTCCCTAAAAAGATACCATGAAACATTATATAAATTGAAATGGCCAAAGTTGATGGCAACGCATGTACATATAAGCACATTTTTTTTCTGCTGGAAGGATTTCTTTCACTTGTGATACATTCCATGCCGTACTAACTTAACGTCAATAAATGATCGTGTCAATTTTCATATATTTTTTAAATTTCTAAATAGAAACGTCCACTATTAGGTGTTTTTTTTTAATAATTTTATCTTTATGGGATGGATCTTCCTTATAGCTAAAACCAACCATCGTTTGCTGTCATTAATTAACCGCAAATTCCCTTACATGCCATGAATAAAACGTGGAAGAGTTTCAATTCAGTAAACTTACACGCATTCCATTTTTAGACTCACTCAAATCGATCTACAGTTTAACGACGATTCGGAACGTCTTAGTTTTAGAAGCATTTCCAAGACTTGTCTATTACTCGACTACTCCAAGTGTTCGTCAAAAACAGCTGGGTGACAGCCGCTCAAGTAATGATAGGTGGCTGTACGCGGGGTTGAACCCGCAATCAGGCGAACGATAGTCGCAGGAGCCAACCATCTCCAGCCCCCGGTCGTTCACTAATTAAATTGTTGATAAAAATTCTGTAAAATACCCATTTTTCTGCAAACGGTTTCAGTCCTGATGTGGACAATTTTTTACCCACTAGACCAATTCTAATTTATTTTTAACATGCCTAACCGGTCCATGTCTAACCGCCAGATGAATGGATATATCAACAATGACATCTTCTTATAAAGTATGCCTCGAATTAGTTAATTTTCCAGTAAAAAGTTCAATTTATTGCCATTAAGCATTTTACAAATTTAACAATTTTTTAACAATAAAAAGTTCATAAAAAAATCACTAATCATTCATTGCAATTTAAAAAATTTTTTAACAATAAAAATCAAATAATTATTTGGTTTTTTAGAAACACGGCCGGAGGGCCGATTTTACCCAATTTGTAAATCAAATGCTTACAAAAATGAGGTATATTTTTGTAAAATTTCAGCACAGTCGTTGGAGCGTTTTAGTTTTCTATAGTCGTCATGGACTCTTAAACCGATCAGCCGGGGGCCGAATTTACCAAATTTGTAGCTCAAATGCTTATAACTATGAGGTATATTTTTGTAAAATTTCAGCATATATATTACCATGGTCTCTTAAAAGGATCAGGAATATATATGCACTATATGGGGTCTCCGATGAATATTTAGCACAAATGAATGATTTAGCTTACCCTTCGTTACATGATGGAAGCTAGCAAATCCATCTGCATAGGTGGAACCTAGCAAATCCATCTGTTGCAACAATTTCTATCCAATCCTTTAAAGTTGCCAAAATGTGTAAGGCAAGACTGCATTACAGAGATACTCTCTCATGCGTTCCTATTGGCACCCATAATGAAATATATTCTCGTGGGAGATAATAAGTTAGTAGATTCTCCATTAAAATTCAACCATCGGCTGTAAGGAATTGAACATTGATTGCTTCGAGATAGTATGATGAAGGGCTTTCAAAAGAAGGCAACCAGAAAGGCATAATGTCGTGAGTTCAAATACCAACGATAACAAGGAAAATCTAAAAATTAAATACATCCTGAAGAGGTAAATCACAACTCAATACACCGCAAGTTTAAGGCAAATACTAAAAGATTTTTCCTAATATTGGGAATTACACTAATTCGTCTAGAGAGTGGATGTAAAGCCTCTTTCGAGCAATGAAAATGAAAGGCTTTGCCCTCTAATGTAGCCCTTTGTAATTTGAAAAACAATACCTTGGGTCTCCATGTTTTGGCTTGAAAAACATGTTGCTTTTAAGGGCATACATTTCGCTACTGGAAATGTATATAAATGAACATGTCTGTGTGTTGGATATAGGCTGCCCTACCACTAACGAAATTTCACTGAAACTTCCAAAATAACTAAACTGAATATCTGGTATTGTTTGCAAAGTAATTAATCATTATAATTAAATATAATATGAAAATTAATATATAATATGTAGATCACACAGTTTTATACAGTGCAACAATTAATGAACGAGGGGTGGCACATAAACCTTTTTGTTTAAATATAATATAATATTAAATTTAATGTGCCTGTGTGTATTGTGCAGGAATTTCCTAACTGTTCATTTAAATCCAATTAAATTTTGTTGACATCATAATTTTGCATCTGATACTGGTTTTAAATAATATGATCAATAAAGCAGAAGTCGGTGGTAAATGAAATGCAACTGATAAAATATAATACACAATGCAAAAATTAATATGTGTATGTGTACTCTACTTTCTACTCTGCTAATTTCGATGGAATTTTGACAGTACTTTAACTATATATCTATTAGAGTTTCTAGGGTAGCACGTTTAACACATAGATTATAGGACAAAAATCGCTTTGTTCGAAATTTAATAATACAGCATAAAAATCAATGTAATTTTGATAAAATATATTAGCTATACGTATATCTGACAAAGCTCAGGCAGTCACTTTGATCAACTGTAATATAGGGCTATCCATTTTGTGGTTTCAAAACCGACGGTTTGGGAAGGCCGTCAGCTACTAACAATTGAAGAAGACGTAAAACTAGTTAAAATTAGTTCAATTAATCAATCAACTATTTAAAAATTACTATAGAAATGGTGATTCAAACGTGGGATTTCAATCGAACAAAATTTTCTTTAGCAATGAAGCTCATTTCTCACTCGGTGGTAATGTCTACAAGCAAAATTGTCGCAAATGCTGACTGTTTGGTGCGCATTTTTTTCGTATTTCGTATTTTTTCGAAAACTACCTCAAAAGGATCCATTTAAATGGTCATTTAAATGATATTATATTCCGTACAGGGTTTAATCGTCATAACAAAATAAAAGATTCATCGAAATCTTAGCTTGACGTGTATTTTATTTAACTTTACTTGAAAACGGAAAATGGATAACCCTAGAAATCAATGTGTCTGTGTGTGAGCAGTAAGCGGTTCCACTTTTTCTTTAATTTCAGTGAAGTATTGAGAATATTCTAACACCGTCTCTGGCAAAATTTTTTGGCGGTAAAGTAATGATGATACATAAAATATTTTGATCAATTATGTTTATGTAGTTTATAAAACCTTCGGCCAGTTAGTGTTTATTAATTCTTTAATTACATGTATCTCCCAATGGCTTCAAGTACCAAGCCTTTTTGATATTTTTCCGAAGATGTTTTGCCCCTCAAATCTCAATAAAAATATTTCTATTCCTGTGCAGTTTATGCCTTTTAATGTAATTTGTTAAAAAAATGGATAACCCTAAAAACCAATTTGTCTGTGTTTGGGCAGTAGGCTGTTCCACTTTTTCTTTAATTTAAATGAAGTTTTGAGAATATCCTAACAACGTATTTGGCATAGTTTTTGCGGTAAAGTGATGATGATATATAAAATATTTTAATCAATTATTTTTATATGATTCCTAAAACCTTCGGCCAGCTTGTATTTATTATTTCTTGATTTCTTACATACGAGTATATCACCCAATGGCTTTAAGTACCAAGACATTTTGATATCTTTCAGAGAGTTCTCGCCCAGCCAAATCTCAACAAAATTATGTCTATTTCTATGAAATTTCTGCCTTTTAATCTCATTTTTTATTTGAATTTAATATTAGTGATATTGTAAGTATAGGAGCAAAAAAAAACATTACATTCATTACTGTGAAAAAATGGCGCCTTTCAGCGCGATTACAAACCGCTGCATTGAAATGAAACCTTTGTTTGCTTGCCACTGGGCCAGGCAACAAAGCCTTCCTTCACGTCTTATCACAGGAAATTCTTAATGTAAATCACAATAAGACGACGAAATACTGGATTCTTCATATTATAAATGAAGAACCACAAAACATTTTTCTTTACGTTCGTCTTACTTTTGTTGTTGTTTTTTTTTTTTAGTTCAAATAATATCAATTTACACAGCGAAACAGAGGGAAGAAGGAGAGAGGAAGAAGAATGGGAATACAGCAGGAAAATCAAACACCAACGTGGAAAAATAACATGAAACGCACAAAATATTGAAAGAAAGAAAAAATATATGGAAAATCATGATAAGTATGTTACGCTGCACAAAAGAAGTGGAGAAAAAGGCCAGAAAATGCATACAAAGTAACACTAATAATAACACACAATAACAAAAATACGGCTACTCGTTTACATATAATCGGAAAAATTTGAAGAAGAAGAAAACTCATCATAAAAATCAGAAACGGTCATAAAACATAAAAACAGAAATTGAAATAAGAAAACTGTGTGTGTGTGTGTGTGTGTGTGCATTTGAGGACCAAAGCAAACATAAAAGAAATGACTAAGAAAACATAAAATGAAAATCTCTGATTCTTTATCGTCATCGTCATAGCTAACAGACACGCAATCATCACTCACACATGGACATTCTCAGTTAACATTTCACGCAACTGCTATACGAACGAAAGGAGGACGAAGAAATCCCAGCAAGAAAAAAAAAAAAAACATGAAAATCTACTCAAGTGAGGAAACAAGATGGGACGAATAGAAAAAGACCAATAACGCTACGATTTAGGAGAATATTTATAGCTATTTTATTGATAATTCGACTTATGAAAAGGGGTCATAGAGCAAATCCAAGAACCTTTGCGAAGTAACAGAATTATTACAGGTTTTGAACCACGCCCCAGGAAGAGAGGCAAGAAGAAGGCAATATTTGAACCATTAAATCAAAGTTATAAAAATCGTTCTAGAATATAACAAATAATAAAGATGACAGTTAGCCTTATGAAACAGAATTATTTACCAAATTCAAACATCTTTCCTAGTATTATAAAATAATTGGAATAATTGGAAAAATCTACTCAAGTGAGGCAACAAGTAACAGTTGATGGAACGAATAGAAAAAGGCCAATAACGCTACGATTTAAGAGAATATTTATATCTATTTTGTTGATAATTCGACTTATGAAAAGGGATCATAGAGCTAATTCAAAAACCTTTGCGGAGTAACAGAATTATTGCAGCTTCTGAACCACGCCGCGGTAAAAGAGGGGGAAGGAAGGCAATATTTGAACCATTAAGTCAAAGTTATAGGAATTGTGCTAGAATTTAAACCAATGCACGATGAGCTGCTTGACAAACTTGACAGTTAGCCTCACATTAACCTTTGCTATCAAATTTAAATACCTCTCCTAGTAAAATAATTGCAAATTTTTAACCACATTAACAGAGGAAAGAGAAGAGGGAATCCGAGCTTGCCCCACTAAGCCAAAGGCATTGGAATCATGCAAGACATCTTGAGCTTATACCTCAATAAGTAAAACACCGTAATAGTTGCTCCTGGATTTAATCTTTTCACATTACTCGATAAAGCTAGATTGATTTAGAAATGTTCGGGAATTCCAGGTATTCTCACTAAACAAGAAATGGACGTTTGCGAAGCAGAACTGAAGCCAAAACAGTAGCTTCTAGCGGACCACAATGTTGTGGACAATAAACTGACTCATCGATATTTGTAAAGGGTGGCGCATAAGTAACGTTAACAGCGACTGCTCGTATTGAATGCGTTCTTGTGCATCATTCGGTCTTAACTCGTGAACCAATTGCATCTTATATGGGAGAAGACGTAACATATGTAAAATTCTTTGCAAAGACCGCCTAGACATCTCTAACCGCTGAGAACGTCGCCTAGTGGAAGTTTCGGGGTTTTCCCCAGTACTTGCTTGCACTCGAGCAATGGCCACTTCATTTCGAACTGCACGAGGTTTTCCAGCACGCGGAAGATCACAGACAGCCCAAAACGCTAAACCAATCGGTAAATTGTTGGAGCGCTAGAAGCATTTCGAACGTGAAAGAAATTTCGATACGATCTGAATAATCGAATGCTGACTTTCAAAGTAAAATTGTTCTGTGCTGAGCCTTTCCAGAAAATGCACAATTTTTTTCTAGAATTAGAATAATAGATTCTGAACCATGCCCCGAGAAGAAAGAGAGGAAGATGTTCTGTTGAATCAAAATCATTGGAATCATGACAAACGTTTAGAAAGTAAAACTCGACAGGACGAGCTCTTTTTTAATAAAATAATACAAAATAATGTTGACAGCTGGACTTATGAAACAGAGTCCTGTACCAAATTCAAACACCTTTCCTAGAATTGCAGACAAGCCAACAAAAGACAGTGTAGAGGAAGTCCGAGCTGGGTCCACTAAGGCAAATTCATTGGGTTTGTGCAAGAAACTCTGAGTTCAAACATAGATAAGCTGTCTTTATTTAAGAATCAGACACCGTGATAGTTAGTTGTGAAATTCATTTGATTCCCGCTGATTTACCTTTCTCGGGGAAACAATACTAATTTAAATATTTATCGGAATCCTGGCTATTCCCGCGAAATATCAAGTGGGCGGGAATAAAGTTGCACAAAAGCCAAAGAAACTAAGTTCAGCCTTGTTGTCCACAAAGTAACTCAATTTAACCTCAAAATTTGACAAAAAATTAATAATTCAAAAATTCGCCTTTTTCCATAGACAATGAACTGACTTGTTTATCCTCAAAACTGACAGATGACAGAATGGTTTACCCTTGCAGACCACAATATGGTGGACGGTGAACTGACTCATTCCCCAAAAAGTGGTTGCCTCAAAAATGTCCCCTTCTCTAAAATGTCAAATCGACTACTCCCCATTTTTCCGCAAGAAAGTCGAATATTTTCAGACTCCCTTTACATATCTGCCCATTTAGTTATTCCAAAACCTTCGTGATCCACCCTCGTAGTGCGCTATTTAAATGTCCCACTCTAGCTTCAGTCAACGATAGCCCAGCAAGACGGCACAATAAAAAAAAATGTCACAAAATATGAATGCTATTAAATCGAGAGCGAGATTCGAGAGCAAACCGTAAAGATTTTTAAAAATTCAAGCAACAAAAAGAAGAAAACCAACGAAAATGAAAGCAGAAATGTCACCGACAAAAAGGAATATGAAGCAAAACATTTTTTTTAACCGGTAAAGGAACAAAAGGATGCTTAAGTGGACAAGAATGCACGAGAGATGTGCACAGACATTAAACAGAATATTGGTAACAGAAATGAGAGGAAAGCAAACAAAAACAAAAAAAAAAAGGAAGAAGAAAAGAAAGAAATGCTACATATAAAGTGATAAAAATGTTTACATTTTGAAACTCCTTAAGCTAATGTGGGGATATTTTCGAAAGAGAAGATGTAATAAAACAGGATTTAATGGAAAACTTAAGGAGTCTTTGTTTGGAGTGGCAGACGAACGGCGAAACGAAAAATTGCATAAAAATGAATAGATGCTGGTGCCACAATATTTATATCATAACCTTGTCACTCCATTTGTAATGACTAGAAGTGCTTACCTGGAGTCCCATAAAGTTAGAGATGAAGAATATCGTGGCGTATCTTATAGTCCTTTAATTGGCCACCTTTATAGTAGGCGTGGTTATAGGCAAATGCAATAATAATAAGAAAACCACGGAGAATTTTATATAACTTTGAGATTCCTTAAGCCAATGTGGGAATATTTTCGAAAGAGAAGATGTAACAAAAAAGGATTAAATGGAAAATTAAAATAGTCTTCATGTGGAGTGACAGAGGAACGGCGAAACGAAAAATTCCATAAAAATGAATAGATGCTGATGCTACGAGACATACTAACGTTGTCATTCCATTTGTAACGACTAATATTACTCATCTGGGATCCCATAAAGTTAAAATTTGCATAGTTTTAAGTATGTCTGGCATTTGTTCGCATGTCTTTTAAAAGTATGACAGAAAATATTTCATTACTATGGTCGATCCAAATTCGAAATTGATAAAAATCCGGCCAGTATGAAAAGAGCTTGTCCGTATAGGAATTGAACCCACTTCTAGAAAAGTAGGCAATTTTCAGAATTTTCTTCAACAATTCTACAATTTTCTTTATAAATGGAAACAGGACATAGATCAAGTTGGTAAATATAAAGAATATCGTGACATATATTATAGTTCTTTAATAGATAAGAAAACTCCGTCGAATTTTATATAATATGTGTGAGGCAATATCTTTCTACACCACTATTTAACTGGTTACGATTCACGAAACTTTCTGTCGTAGGCATTACAATTTGCCCAATTTAGTAGGAAAAATCTGCCTATACAGGGACCGAAACCACCAATATAAAATGTTACTGCTTTCAAGTTAATTAAAAGAATTGTACGGTCTTAGTTAATCGACATGGGAAATGACCATTTTATAGAAAACGTAATATTCCGGGACAACCCCAATTAGAGGAAGATATACTTGGTAAAAACATGAAATAAATATGAATTGGCCTTCTTCTTATAAGTAACATTTACATTTCTGTGGAGATTTTGGGGATGTTTTGAAAATTTGTGGCCTGTTAGCACTAATTCGTCCAAATGCAATATATTTTCTTTATTTTTTGAATTCTTGACACAGTTTACAAATCTTCGAATACTTTGCACTAAATTACACATAAAAACTGCAATCTTTAACATTTTATTAAAGTAATCATGTTGGAAACGAAACAGCATGTTTTTTCTGAGGCCTCTTACCTGATTATATCAAAAAACTTCTCTCTTGCTCTATCACATCATTTATATTTGGGAATGTCATCAAAATGAAATTAAATACAAAAATAATTTTGATTTGTTTCAGTTTCTGGAATCAAATACAAAAATAAACAAAGTTTTTATTCTGATTTCAATAATTCAATCAAAATTGTATTATTTGATTTTGGTTCTTACAACTGAAATGGAATTGAAAACAATTTTGATTGTGATTCAGTTTATGAATTTTTACAGAAAATATGGACTAAATTCGCCGCTGATGCATATTCCTTTCTAGAGATAAACAATGAATATAATCCAGTGCGCATCCCAAAAAACAGACACCATAATCTTGCCTACAGATGGAACCGTCTTCGCCTTCTTTAGACGCGATTCTTCCATTCCAGTCCACTGCTTTGACTGTTTCTTTAGCTCAGGTGTAGTGGACTCATATCTCATCCAATCGATACAAAAATTCGATTTTACTGGGGTAAAACATTGCCAACACTCTACTGAAACATCTTCACGACGCTGTTTTGCTCTATTGAAAGCAATAGCGGCACCCACCTTGCGCACAGCTTTCTCATCTTCAAATTTTCGATCAATATATGATGTATAGCACTTTCTAAAGTGCCTATTAGTTCAGCAAGCTCACACACCTTCAGCTGGCGATTATCCAATACCATTTTGCGGATTTTTTTAACCTTGTCTGGCATGGACACCTCAATTATTCGACCACTACGGTGTTCGTCTTGGCGGCTCATACGACCTCGTCTAATATTTTACGGTCGTAAAGAAAGGAGCAGATTTATCTAGAGTAAAATCTAGTTAGGCTTTAATATTGGTTCGACTTAGACTTTTCAAATGGAAACATTGAATTACATAACGCCGACCAATTTTTTCCAAGTTTACGACTTCACTGAGATCGTTTAATTTAGATGGCTCAAATAAATGTACTGAAACTTGAAACATAATTTTTGTAAGGTTGTCACTTTTCACCAAAAATAATTTTTACGAGCAGCCATAGTCCGAATAGAAGAACATAGGATTAATTGCATATGGGATATTAGTTGAAGTAAAAAATGCCTAAAGCATGGAGTATAAATGAAATAAGCCTATTCAAGGATATATGAGGAGCATAAAATTTTGTGGTTTGTCCATGCATAGATGACAGTACGGATAATTTTTGTGTCCGTTCACTTGTCTCTTCACTTTTTCGAGTTGGCGATGTCTGTCTTACAGGCGGGGTTCACCAACATTTTTTTTCTTAAAATTCGATAGTTTCGTTAGAGCTTTTACACATTTTTCAATTATATTTGAGAAAATCTCATATAATATTGCTATAATTCTAAAGGAAATTAAAATACATAAAATTAAAAAAAAAATTAAATATTTTTAAATTAAATTGAAAAATTTACTATAGAGAATCAGATGTTTCGAACAATTTCAATACATTTCGCAAACCAATGGAGATATAGGGTGATTTTTTAATCGTTGTTTTTTTAAAAATCGAACGAACCACTCAAATTTGCATCACAGATTATAATTTTTTATTGGAATCGATAAATTGGTTTTTGAAATTTAATTTTTAAAGATAATTTCATGTAAATGTTGTCTGCGGCTCCGTCTCAAATTGTCCATTCGGAAGGTCCAATTTTTCGTCATTTTTTCGAGCGTTTCGGCCTGTATTCCAGGAATAACGCGTGTTATGTTACCCTGTAAGGTTTCAATAGTGTTCGGCTTGTCAACGTAGCCCAACGTCTTGACATAACCTCGCAAGAAATAATCAAGAGGCGTTAAACCGCATGATCTTGGAGGCCAACTCACAGGGCCAAATTGAGCTGCTCACCAAATTCATCCCTCAACATATCCATTGCTCCACGAGCAGTGTGACATGTTGCACCGTCTTGATGAAACCACATGTCAACCAAGTTCAACTCAGCCAATTGGGGCAAAAAAAAAAATCGCATATCGTGGCTCGATATCGTTCGCTGTTGACGGTAACGTGTCTTCCACGGTCGTCTTTGAGGAAAAATGGGCCGATGATGCCACCAGCCCATAAACCACACCAGACTGTCGTTTTTTCGGAAAGCATCGGTAATTCATGTACGACATGTGGCTGTTCATCACTCCAGATGCGATTGTTTTGCTTGTGTACGTATCCGTTTAGCAAGAAATGACCCTCATCGCTGAACAGAAATTTTCGATAAAACGGCGGATTTTTATTAAACTTTTGTAGGGCTCATTCACCAGAAATTAGACGTTGTGGTAGGTCATTCGGCTTCAATTCTTGCGTGAGTGGAATTTTATAGGCTTTCAAACCCAAATCGACGTGTAAAATTTTCCTTGTGGTAGAGTAACACATGCCCAATCGCTGAGAATGGCGACGAATTGACATTTCACGATCGTCATTAACACTGGTCGCTACGGCTGTATTATTTTCTTCGGTACGCACTCTACGCATGTGAGTCGATGGTTTTATATCGAAATTATGGGTTCAGCAGGTCGATTATGACCACCATAAAGCGGTCGTATCAAACGATGCACATTTGCCACAGAGCACGAATTTTGATAATAAATTTCAACGATTTGCAATCGTTGTATGTTTGTTGGTCTTTCTATAATGAAATGGCAGAGTATACTGTACACTTTTCCCTTTGACAGATGACGTTTGAACGCCAACCTGAAACACTTAAATCTTAAAAAATAACCCTCTATAACCGAACTTATAAAGTTTTCAAAATTGGCTGTAGTAGCCTAATAGAAAATACAGCTTTCTCCACTCTGAAAATATTACTATATCGATTTTCTGAATATCCTTTGAAATTAATTATTTGCTTTTGCTTATTTAAAGCATTTCCAAAGACTTTAAATAATCCTTCTCTAAATAATGGCTTAAAATTTTCCACAGCATTAGCTGTTTAAGCACATAATAGTCGTAAGATTTAGTAAAAGTTTTGGGAATTCGTAACAGTTTTGTAAAGTTGGAACTATTGTTAAATTTTTTCTCTCATATATTTCCTTGGACTACAAAAATTCCACTTTAATATCGCCACATATGAGTCTGCTATTGTTTTTTTTTTCTTTTTGTTACTCAATAAACGTAGACAAACTGTAAACAATTTTCTCAACTGCAATAGATTTTTAAGCTATTAAATGTGTAAAAATTCCCTAAAATTTTTGAAACTCGTTACACTTTTCAAATGCAAAAGAGTTTTCGAACAGTCGTTTCTGTTAAAAAAAAAAACAAATTAAATTCGTATTTCGATTTTTTGATTTTTCACTCTATTATGGTTGTCGGTAGCCTACTTTGGTTTTATTTGTCTTAATCTATTGATTGGATTTACACCATTTTCCTTACTCTTCTGCAGCGATTCTTGTAGAAGACCATTCTTCACAATTTGTGGCACAAGCTCGCCTGATGCGGTCTTGCGGTGACTAAGACATTAATGATTTATGACTCAATTTTACTGCAGTCATTCACATTGTAATGTAGGCGTTAAATCACATTGTACTTGGCTTTCCCAGCCAAAATAAAAAGTCCTGCTGCCATAGCCAACATAGCCATTACCACCCACCAATGTGGAATAACTGCATTTGAACGTTTGGTATTCAATTTCAAATCTTTTTCTCCCCTCACAAATTTACAATGTTGGTGACCCACATTTGAGTGCTTCGTTTAAGCTTAGGAGTTGGTTGGTCCTGTTTGTTATACTTGTTGTTGTTATATATATGGAAAACCATAAAAAAATTGTAACATTTTTATTTAGATCTCTAAAGTTTTTGCCAAAAAAATAAATATATTTTATCCTACTTTTTTTCTTTGCGCTGGAAGGGGAGTAAAACAACAATAACATTTTGTAATGGCTGCAGCATCAGCAACAAATTCTCATTTCCGGAGCAATGGATGTGGTTACAGCAACCCTCTGGTCCCCCTAAGTGAGTTTGACTTTGGCCAAAGAATTCCGAATTTTATGTGAGAATTTAGATTTGAATTTAAAGTTTATTTAGCATGCATGGATGGCGGACTGTGGTGTGCCAGCTTTCCCCATAAAACAACAAATTCCATTTAGGATTTTTATTTTTCCATTTCATTACTTCGAAATGATTGTTGGTGGATTTTGCTGTTTTCGCTGTGTGTGTGTTTTTTTTTTTTTTTTTTTTGTATATTTTTTTCATATTTCATCTTCCCAACAAATTGTGCATTTTGTTCATACTTCATGTACAGTGAGCGAGCGCGCCGTCCCAGTATTACAATATTATATGCCAAACCATATAGTATAGCATACACAGTGCGCATTTCCGTTACTGATAAAATATTTAAAAAAATATCACGACATGTTTTTATTATTGCTTTTTGTCAGCTGCACTGCTGCACAGTCACCCTCCACGATGCGGCTGGTCCTTATGCTGTTGAGTTTTTGCTGCAACAGATACGAAAAATAAAACAAAAATCATTACATTTTTGGTGCAACATTACAAAGTACTTTGAGATCTATTTCAGAGTATAGAAATGAAATGAAAATGATATTCGTATCGTCTTTGGCAGATAATAACAACGCAACATTTGTTGCAATTCCTTTGGCTTGTCGTGTTGCCTCTGTTCCATATTTATGAATTTGATTCGTTTTTTCTCTCAAAGATGTGTGATTTTTTTTCTTTTTGTCGAGGAAAGGGAATGATGTCATAGCATCGAAATTCGATAAGCTTTGAATACTGTTCATTGTTTGAGAAGTTTACAAAGTATTCAATTTAAATTCATGATGCACAAGTTGTAATTTTGTACAGAGGAAAAGAAATCTTTGAATTTAATTTATGAAAAAATATTTCAGTATCATTTGCACAACAACTTATTGTTTTTGCTTCTCTCTTTCTTCACAGGTATGTTTGTTAACAATTTCCTACTAATTGCAAAAAAATATTTATGGTAAGTTCGACTATGTTTCATATGAAATAATGTTGTCATATTTTGCCGCCAAGCAAGATGACTTGAAGTATACCAAAACCGTTTAAGTCTAAAAAGAATCATAAACCAATTACAAAAAAATTATTTTAAAGAACTTCTTCCAATATCAAATTAACGCTTGTAATATTCAACTTTTCCAATAAACATTTTCTAATGAATTGGATCTATTTTTTCCGATGTTCATCATAAAATATTTGCTTTGCTTCAAACGTATTGCTTCAAAAGCAATAATGACAGGCTCGTTTTAACATCACTAATTTTGGTCCTATTAATTAGCTCTTTTCATACTGATTGCAAAAAACTATTTATGGTAAGTTCGATTATGCTTCATGCGAAATTATGTTTTCATATTTTGCTTGGCCGCCGAGCAAAATGACTTGAAGTATACCAAAAACGTTTAAATCTAAAAAGAATTAACACCTTATGTGCGTATAATTTCCATTTACAGTGGGATTATTTTAAAAAACTTACTCCAATATAAAATTAACGATTGTAATATTGAACTTTCTAATGAATTGGATATAATTTTTCCGATTTTCATCATAAAATATTTTCATTGCTTCAAATGTACTAGTCCAGAAGCAGTAATGACCAACTTGTTTTGATCTCATTAGTTTCGATGCTACTAATTAGCTCTTTTCCTACTAATTGCAAAAAAAAGTATTTACGATAAATTCGAACATGTGTTTTCATACGTTACCTGGGAGTAAAAGCTATCAAACAACATAAATTTAAGTATTCTAAAAATGTTTAATTCTAAGAAGAATCAACTCCATGTACAAAAACATAAAAGTTATTTTAAAGGACTTCCTCCAATGCCAAAATCATTATTTTAAAGAACTTCCTCCAATGCCAAATTAATTATTTCAAAGAACTTTCTTCAATATCAAATTAATGCTTGTAATGTTGAACTTTTTCAATAAATATTTTCTATTTAACTTGAATCCAATTTGTCTGATGTTCATCACAAAATATTCGAAAAACAGTTACGACAAAGCTCGTTTAAATTCCTTTAATTTCGATCCTACCTTTTAGTTCCTTTCCTACTAATTGGAAAAAAAATAATTACGATAAGTTCGAACATATGATTTCATGCGTTGCCTGGGAGTAGAAGCCATCTAACAAAATTAATTTCTAAAAACGTTTAATTCTAAGAAGAATCGACCCCCAAGTATACGAATAATTTCCAAATACATAAAAGTTATTTTAAAGAACTTCTTCCAGTACAAAATTAATTATTTCAAAGAGCTTCCTTCAATATCAAATTAATTATTTTAAAGAACTTTTTCCAATGCCAAATTCATTATTTTAAAGAACTTCCTGTAATATTAAATTAATGCTTGTAATATTAAACTATTTCTATATATATTCCTATAAATATTAAATCTAATTTATCTGAGGTTCATCATAAAATATTCAAAAAACAGTTATGATTAGCTCGTTTAAATTCCATTAATTTCGATCCTGTTTATTAGTTCAATTCCTAATAATAGAAAAAAATTACTTACAATAAGTTCAAGCATATTTATATTTCCATGCATTGCCTGGGATCAGAAGCTACCAAGCAAAATAATTTAATTCAAGGTATTCCGTTTCCTCAAAAAAAAAAACAAACTTTAAATTCCAAGAAGAATCAGAGCTCTTTTTGTGAGAATAATTTCTAATTACAAGAACTTTCTCGAATATCGATAGCTTATAGTAATGAATTTCTCAAATACATATTTTCTGGCAAATTGGTTTGAATTTGTCACAGGTTCATTATGATATATTTTCATTATTTCATGAGTGCTGTTTCAGAATCAACAATGACAAGTTCATGCTAGTGGAATTAGTTTTAATACCTCTTTCTGGGTCACGACATATGATTATTTTGGTCATTTTTGTGACGCTAAAAATATTCGATATTGAGAATACATATCTCTTGGACAACTCTTTTACATTTGATGATTTGTCGTCCATAAAATCTGCCACATACAAAAAGTCTGAACTCTCGCTGAAACAGTGCAGTCACAGAATCAGAAATTCAGCAACATTTTTGGTGCAAAGCGGTGAAAATCAGAGAGTTCAGCTAAAATATGCTGCACAGAGAACTACTTTTTCATTGCTTCCAAAAAGGAATGAAGACGATGATTTTCGTCCATGAAATCCGTCATATAAGAAAAATATGAACTCTCGCTAAAATAGTGCAGTCACTGAATCAGAAATTCAGCAACATATTTGGTCCAAAGTGATAAATATATATACTCGTACACTTCACAGAGAATAACTTTTTCATTGCTTCCAAAAATGTTTGATACTAAAATGATTCATTTGATGCGAATGTTTTTCAAATATATAGCAGTTATTGAATTCAACTTCCACAGATGCCAAATTAATGTGAAAAAATATTCATCTCTTCCAACATTTCTTAATAAGTTGGTTATAATTAAGCACATTTCCACCATAATTTTTTCATTATTATGTGATCACTGCTTCCGAAACATTGACTACCAAATGTTAAATTCATTGGTTCTGATCGAAATTTGTACTACTTCTGCTTTAGGACCACTGACTACCAAATGCTAAATTCATTGTTTCATATCGAAATTTTTATCACTTTTGGAATTCAAGAAATTTTCAATTTGTTCTTTTTTGGATGCCCTCTTCTTGCTAGACAGAATCCTGAGTAATACTAACAACTTTCATTATAGAAACGAACTATTTCTAGACAAATCCTAACCTCTGCTTCAGAACCACTGACTAGAAATGTTAAATTCATTGGTTCTGATCGAAATTTGTACTATCTCTGCTTTAGGACCACTGATTACGAAATGTTAAATTCATTATTTCTAATCCAAATTTGTTCTGCCTCTGCTTTAGGATCACTGACTACCAAATGGTGAATTCATTGGTTCTGATCGAAATTTGTAACACCTCTGCTTTAGGACCACTGACTACCAAATGCTAAATTCATTGGTTTTGATCCAAATTTGTACCACCTCTGGAACTCAATAAATGTTCAATTTGTTCTTTTTGCGATGCTCTCTTCTTGCTGGACAGAATCTTGAGTAATACCAGCAACTTTCAATATTGAAACGAAATACTTCTAAACAAGTCCCACCAATTTGACTCCATGAAATCTACTAGAAATGAAAAGTATCAATTCCAAGTAGTAGTAGTGAAAATTTACATAAGATTAATATAGTCTAGCGACAATATTAAGCACTCCGCAGGGAATCACTTTTGCATTGCTTCCAAAAATATTTGATTTCAAACTGATTCCTTAGATAGTTTACAGTTATACAGAAGTTATTTGAAAAAAAAAACTTCCTTGTATGCTGTAATAATAATATATTCTAGAGAATTGGATCCACTTTTAGGCAATCTCATTATATCATGAGAAGTACTGGATATCCGCCACAAAAACATGATATTCTTATTCTTATGATAAGACCGTGCTAGATTCATTGTTCTGACGCAAATTCTAACTATGTTTAGATACGAAAAAGTGATTATTTTAATATTTTTTGATGCACTCTTTCCACTGGAGGATTTGTCATAATATTGAGATGTATTTTTCCAGTGTCTCTACCAAACACTTTCATAAAAAAGATTGTAGCAATAAATAAACATTTTTTTAGGTTGAACTTTCTATCAGTCCAAAGAAATTTTGATTTTAATTTAAATTTTCGTTCAAACTGAAAACCTTTCCAATTGTATTTCTCGGAAGGCCTTCCTATGAATTTTCTGTCAATTCGCAAATATTATGTATTTTAATCTATTCTTTCTTCCGAAAATGAACCCGTAATCTTTCCAATTGTTCTTCTCGGAAGGCCTTACTATGAAAGTATGTTCTTCTGGATAGTATAAAGGAGAATATTTTCTTTATAAATATGTTATTAAAACTGAAATTAAAGTATTTTCTTTTGAGTTTAAGCCCAACAAACATACTTAACTTCAGAGAAATTAATTCACGTTAAGACAGTCTGTTCATAATGCATTAAGTATTGCGGTTATCATTCAACGATACTCCGCTGTTACCGTAAGTATGGGCAAATTGAAATGCATTCCGATGGAATTAAACATATTTTGAACTGTTTATTTCCAATATCTTTGAGAGGGATATACAAAAGATATCTTCTTTTCTTTGACCTGCCATTGGTGATAGGCTGTTAATGGACATACATCAGCTCCTGTTTAAGATATGGCGAAATGAATGTCTGTTCAATGATTGGTATCTGAACCTATTATATAGGTACATAAACTGATAATGAGAACACATCTGTTCTGGTAACTTTTTTGACTTAAGCTGGCCCTTGATTTGAATCCCAACGCATTGACAAGGCAGTCCAAGAGCGTTTACTAGTTTTTAGCGATGGATAAGCTCTTGAGGTCCTTCTAAATGTTCTGTGTGAGAGACTACATTTATTATAGCCCAATAAGACACAAAGACATCGTTAACGGAGGCTATGGCCAACGCTTAATCTAGAGCTTCACAAAAAAATTGAGAAGTTTTGCCCACCGATATGAAGATACTCTCCATGAAGAACGCAAGGGGAATCGATTCTATCTAATATAAATTTCATGGAATTGCATTTCCTCAAAACATTTTCAACTACAAAATAATCATATTCTCAGTCTCTAAATGCGTTTAGCTTGGACAGCTAAATTTAAACATGACGGTACATGTACATCTAATGAAATTTTCAAGAATTCTTTGATAAAAGTCAAAGTTTACTATAGCTGCGTAGCAATGGCCTGTGTAGAAATAGAGTGATTGAAGCCTAGATTTCATAAAAACTTAATTCCCCTCTAAAAACATACCATCTATCTTGTCTTCCTAGGATGTATTATTTCGATGCAACATAATAGTTTCCTTCCCTGTTTTTACGATACAAACAATTTTGAATTTCAACACATACTTTGCTGCTCATAAGGCTATAAAGAAGCCTTACAGACTAATTTGCCATTGCTCGTAGTCCATTTGACAGATTTTTTGCTTAGGATGCCCGAACATTACGGCTCCTAAGACCGATTTCGTGATTCTGTTTTCACAACAACTACAGCCTCGCCAAGCAAGAAATCTGCCATGGCCATAGATGCGAAAACGATCATAACACATTTTTACAAATTTGAGAAAATCTACAATCTTCCCATTTTGTCTGGAAAAAACGTCTTCATTTTTGTTTCCTCTCATTTAGGTTTTGTTTTAAAGAAAAAGATTCTGTTGTTTTTGGCAAATTCCGATGCCTGCCCAAATTAAACGTGGCAGTATATGCAAAACTTGGCAATAATACTCTCTTCACAGAGCAATAAAATGCTAATAGGAATTATTCATATATATTTTCATTGATCCATAATTTAGATCTTGCAAATGTGATAAATACGAGAATTTTATAAAAAATTTTGATTACATTTTTTCATTAAATTTAAATTTATCTACTTTCTTCCAGGCTACCAGCTTCCAGTTACATATATGAAGTTTTGTTATATTGCAAAGGAATCTGTAATTTTTGTGATTTTTCAAACAAATATCATTTACCTTTTGTGTCGAAATTAAACGTAACCGTACATCTAAAACAATTTTTCAGATTTGTTGACAACAGGATGCTAACATCAATTAATCGTTTAATTTCTTTACATTCATTGGTCGAAATGTTTGATGTTTGAGTCTTTTTTCTGCCAACATTTTGGCCATTTTTAAATAATTTATATTAAATTTTCATGCAAATTTTTGAATTTAAATTCTTTTACTTTCAGCCTCTACACAGTTGTAATTTATTTATCGCCAAGAAATCTCATGACATCCTTCTACATTTTTGTTTCCTTTTTTTTTGGAGATTTATTCCAAGATTTCGTTTTTTTTTTTTTCATGTCTAACAAAGTTCACTTTGGTTTGTCTAAGATTTGCCTCCGTGTCTCACATTTTGTAGCCAAAAAAAAAAAAAAAAAAAAAAAAGAAAAACGCGTTTGCAGAAAAACGTTTTTGTATCTCAAAGATTCCTTGGCGGCGGCGACACGTTTTCCAAAACTCAAAGTATCCAAAGATTTGTTTCTTTTGTGCGTTTACGCCATTCATACAGTCAGTCATTCCTTTACACTACAAATTTAATGTCGTTCCATATCATCGCCGCTACGTCCTCTCACACCCCACAGTCAAACTCTGCTGGTCCACAAAGTTGGAGCATTCACATTTTGTGTTTGCGTGTTTTCTATTCGTTGTTTTCCTCAAGCTTGAAACGTGACAAAAATTATTTCTTCAAAAAATATAGGAAAAAAATGAAAAAGAAGGGAAAAAGAAGACGAACGAAACATATACTTAGCGCTGGTTTGATAACTATAAACACAGCAAGTTACGCATAGTTTAATAGTTTCTCAGCCAGCAGTGGCGGAGGAGTAGAAGGCTTCCTTCCCCACACACACACACGTGCACACACTCACAGCCAACCACCAGCAGCAGCATCAGCCAATATTCAGTCAACCAGCCAGCCAGCCAGCCACTGTAGCACTAAATATGTCTATGTAGGATCTGTTAGTTCATGTTTCCAAGGCGTCCGTTGTTTGTAGATGACAAATTGTTGGAAATTCACTATGACACAAGAAGAAAACTACAGAAATACGTAATAATAAAAACAATTTATGGTGTTCAAAAAGAGAGAAATGGTTTCCAAAGTCGAAATGAAGAGAATGAGAATGGGAAACGTTATAAGTTCACATCTTTTGAGGAAACTGGAAACTTTAGTTGAGATTTCCATGAAAATGGGGTAATTTTCTTTTACCTGAGATTAGAACAGTTGAAAGAATTTGCAGCATTTTTATGCGATTTTTATTCGATTCTTTTTCGACAGTCTTAACGGCTTAAATACAAATTTATTATAATTTTGGGCTGGAATTTGGACATAAATTCGTGATTTGAAAATACGCAAAAAATCGCCTTTTTGACAAATTACTTTAATGAACAACACCGAATTTTGGGCTGGAAATTGGACATAAATTCGTGCCTAAGTAAATACAACTACCGGATAATCCATTTTTCGCTTTTAAAAGTAAAGTTAAATAAAAAACACACCTAAAGCGGCAGTGCCGCTCACTTCAATAGCACCCCTTCAAATATTTTTCTAGGCTCGAAATTTTCCAAAATACTAATTAAAACGAACCGGTTGTGCTTTTTTAAATCATATGTCACGTATTTGCTGTAATCCTATAACATATGTATATTTTCTGTTGTTTGTGGCAAATTCCGATGTATGCCTAAATTAAACGTGGCAGTACATCCAAAACTTGGCAATAATACTCTAATCACAGGACAACAAAATACTAATACGAATTATTCTTATGTATTTTCATTGATATATAATTTACGTCTTGCAAATGTATTAAATATAAATTTCTTTGTTAAATCAGTTATTGGTCCATTTGCGTGAATATTGCTTGCCTGATGCGTTCACCATCCCCAGATGTTTTCAATAATGTTTTAGGAAAAGAGTAAGGCGGTCAGTTCATAACATCAACATTTTGGCTTTTTATCCATGATTTGACGACTCTTGCTGTGTGAATTGGCGCCTTGTCATGCTGGAAATTCCATTCCAAGTCCTCGAAAACATTTTTAAAATCTTTTTCCAGCACGGAGGGCGCTATTCAATTGAGCGGCAGTGTATGTTTCCTATGAAACATTTATTTCATTATAATGCCACCTTTGGATTGATTGCATTGGATCCTTTTTCGACCACCTCCTCGCACATTTCGGACAATCAATCATTTGTGGTAATTTAGCGTGGGTCTCACTTTCAAAGCGGAAGGATTAATCGATATAGGAAACATATCCCCTTTGAAAATCTCTTCAGAGCTTGCTTTATCTCTCAGCCACAGTACGTTTGAAGTTACTGGTATGAAGTGAACTTCTTTCCGGTGTGGAGTGAGGACTATCTAGACACCTTAACCTAATCGACGATAAACTGGGTTTTCCCAAGTTATATGCATTTGTGTACTTTAATATTTTTTCCCATTTGACGACTTTCTGAATATTTCATTCCACCCTTAGTAATTTGGACATTTTGTCATTTTCACTATTGGACGCTCTGCCTTTGAAGTGGACATTTTGTTGTTCAAATTTGATTAGAACGGTACTTATTTTTACGGCTGTTGACATAAACCTGTTATGAGCACAGTCCATAGTAAATTAGTAGTTTAAATTTTCTTCAGAAAACTGTAACTTATACGTATACTATGATCAGCCAATAATTTCAATGGAAACGTATCATCGGGATAGCAGCCTATGTGCAACACGCAGACACATGCTGCCTTTTTACCTACATTGATGGAAAAAACTTAACAATTTGTGTATATACGGAAATTTTGTAATTTTCATGATTGAATGCTTTGTTTTTGAAACAGACATTTTGATATTTCAGCGTTTTTTTTCTTTCACTCAAATTTGATTTGAACGGTACCCGCTTTTACGCCTGTTAAGATAAAGCTGTTATGAACACAGTCAATAGTAAATTAAGAAAACCGTAACTTATACGTTTACTAAGACCTGGCACTGATTCAAAGCAAACGTATCACCGGGATAGCAGCCTATGTGCAACACACAGACATATGCTGCCTTTTGACATACATTGATGGAAAAAACTTAACGTTTATAACTTTCTTTAGGTAGCATGAAATCTTAAGGTGTCCCCGGAATTTCCCAAAACTACTAGAATTTGCTTTTTTAAGCTTTGTTTGTACGTATTATGCCTTTTTCTTTTGCTATTCCCCTCCCCTCGTCAATAGTTGTTGGGTATCAAAGCAATAAAGTTAGCGCTTAAAATAAACCCAAACATTTCTACGGTCTCTGGGGGGTGGGGTGGGAAGGGACTGGAACAAAAAGCAGAACAATGAACAATGAGCAAAAATATAGAATTACCCGAGTGCATAAAACATTTATGACAAACACTTTGACAAATCTGGCATACATGTGCATACTCACTTTCACGTATATTTATATTACAACAATAACTATCACACTGCTAGCGACAATGCAAATAAGTATTCCTTCGCACACATACCTTTACATACACCTACGAGCATATAATTTACGAAATATCCTCAAAGATTTCAGTTTGTATGCGTAAACGTAGAGATGTAATAAATAGTTGCTTGTCGTGCAGCTCCTAGACGGCCAGGATGTATGAATATAATGATGGTGGTGGTGAGGGTGGAGGTGGTGGTATTGCTGGTGTTGGTGTATGCAGACCAAAACGACTACTATTGCTTGATGTTGTAAGAACATTTTGTTGTTTGATTTTGTTGGTTGAATTTTTTTTTTTTTTTTTTTTTTTGTCCTATACGAATTTAAAACATTGGCCCAAGTTGTTGGCAATTTGCACGCGCTTTAACACAACAAAACACTTTTCTGTCGGTAGAGGCTTTTCCCCCGGACATTTTCCCTTCCAAGCCTCCCCGTTTTTTAGGGATGAAACGAAGAGGCAAAAAAACTAGGTGATTTGTTACCCCTGCTTTTGCGCCAACCCAAGAAATATGAGGACGTATATTTTTATGTCACATACAAAATAACAAGCTTAAGAAAAACTACTCGGTTGGCTGCTTTGGAGCAGGAAATCTGGGAAGAAATGTTGGCATTTCTTCTTGCTCTAGAAGATAGTTCAGTCACCATATTTGGCATATAATAAAGTTGAACTTTAACTAAATATAAAGCCATAACTTTGGCGCACAACCCTCAAGGAAACGGGGAAGAAATGTATCATCACCAAAGTTTTGCGCCGCGTATTTATAAAAATGTAACTGTTGGGTTTCTATGATATCATCGATTTTTCTCTTGTTCACATTTCCCTCATCTCCTCCTCCTCCGCCTCCTCCGTGGGAGAACCCCATTTCTCGTCTAGTCCTAAAAACATACAGCAAAAAATAGACAAAAAAGGAAAATCGTGTGGCAACAAACTTTTGGAAATGCGTGTGTTTTTCTAAGTAAAATAACTATTTTCACGCTTTATTAAAAGTTATCGAAGTAACAAAAAGTGAATGAACCAACCAAGGGAAGCAACCAACACGCTTAGCAAGTATCGGGCAAAACTAAGTTAGGAGCTGTTCAGTCTGGCTCTGGCTGCTAATGGTTAATCATTTACAATAAAAAATTATAAGTCTGTATTGTACATAGTAGCGTTATATTCTCTATGCTCAATAAACAACCCGAAACACGTACTTTTGTGAGTTTGAAAATAAAATTACCTTTAATTTTGGTAAAGGTTTTCAAATCCGAAGTAAGGACAAACAACTTTATACAAAGTGGGAATTGTGTGAACATGTAATGAGAAAAGCACGTTATTGATTATATATTTCGCCACTTTAAAATATTACAATTTTAAAGTTTTTTTAGTAATTTATTGTATTTATACTAATATTAAAATACATGCAGGCACATTTTCGACTGGGAACAGTTTTTATTTTTTCAAAGAAAATTAGCTTTGTATGTGATTTTAAGCCATTATATTGCATTTGTACCAATATTAGAATACTTCAAAGTATATTTTTCGACTGGGAATATATTTTTCAAATAAGTGAAACATTACAAAAATAGTGTTGAATTCGTCTTTAAAGCAATACTTTGCAATTGCGCTAATATTGGATTACTAGGAAATATAGTTATTTTTGATTGGGAACAGTTTCTTTAAAAGTGGGAACAGTTTTAATAAATAAAAAATTTTTCCAAATTTGACCAAATTTTTGTGTCTTATACACATTATGTAATTTGTAGCAGCAACAATGAGGTAACAGTAAAATGAAATACATCTTGAAACATCTGCCTAAATTATTAAAAATTTTCTTGCATTGTAGTAAAATTTTGTTCAATGAAGGCGAACACAATTTCTGTACTATCAAATTTGTGTTCCAACAAAATCTTGTTTAAAACTTCTCTGTTCTCTCTATAGCTACTTTCAAACTGAGAACGGTTTGATCAAAGTGAAAACATTTTTTAAACTTTTTCTAAATTTCCTTAAAAAGTGACATTTTCGTTGTTAGCAGAACATTTGCTTATTTTATAAAACCAAGGAAAATATATTTTTTCTGGGAATAGATATCGCAAAGTGGAAACTATTTAAATTTTTACAAAATTTCTTACAACAGATATTGGAATTTCACCAAAATTATTTTAAAACATTCTAGAACCGGTCTAGCTCTTTTAGGGAAATTTTTAGCAAATTGGGAACAGTTTTCAAATGTTGAAATTTTTTGCTTAAAATGCTGTTTCCATTATCACGTAAAATTTTGTAAATATTAAAAACCATGGATGCAACTTTTGCTCTTTAAACAGTTTTTACAAACAAAGAAATGTAAAACTTTTTCAAAATCTATTTCAAATGTGACATTTTTATATTCGTTTTAAAACTTTTAGCGAACTTGTAAAAGTTGTACATACATATATTTTTAGGCTGGCTGCAGTTCTTTTTTTCAATGTGAAAACATTTTTTTTTAAAATGGGAATAGTTTCGAAACTTTACAAAAATACTCTCATATTGGTTTTAAAAGTTTTATTGAATTCCTAAAAGTTATAGATAAATTTTTAAAATTTAAAAAATTTTCTTTTCTTTGAAAATGGGAATAGTTTCCAAACTTAAAAAAATTACTTTCAACATTATATTAGTTTGCGTTTAGATTTTTCGAAAGGAAAGTGTTAGCAACGTTTAAAATGTGTTAGTAATGGTTTACATTCCAATTGTTTTCAAAACTGCAAACTGCAAATTGAGAAAAGTGTTTCCGTTTAAAGAACAATATTCCTAAACTGGGAATAGTTTTGAAATTTTTTAAAAGTTTCAAAAATTGGTTAATAGTCGTTGTTTTCTGTAGTTGGAAACCATTTCTAAAGTGTTTCTGCAAATTATGAACGACATTCTGAATTGTGAACAGTTTGTCTGAACTGGGTGTAGTTCTCACAGATTCAAGAAAAATTTTAAGACCTTACAAATTGCTTAGTAAGTGATTTTTTGTATAACTGATAATCAATTTTTAAAGTGAGAACAGTTTTTACGCTATTTCGAAATTGACTTAAAATTAAATAATAATGAAAATTTCAATAAATTTATGACTGTTAACACATTTTTTGCTACAATTCATGCGGAAAACAGTGTCTCTAAACTAGGAACAGTCTTTAAATCTAACACAGATATTGTCAAAGTTGTATTTTGTACAGCTGAAAATCGATTTTTAAAGTGAGAACAGTTTTTACGCTTTTTCAAAATTGACTTAAAAAATAATAATTGTGAAAATTTTAATATATTTGTGTTGGTTGGCATATTTTTTGCTATAATTTATGTGGGGAACAGGCTCTCCAAACTAGGAACAGTCTTTAAATCTAATAGAGATATGTCAAAGTTGTATTTTTTCTAACTGACAACTAATTTTTGATGTGATAAGAGCTTTTACACCACTTCAAAATTGACTTAAAATGAAATAACAATGAAAATTTCAATAAATGTATGACTGTTGGCACACTTTTTGCCTACAATTCATTCGGATAACAGGGTTTCTAAACTGGGAACAATCTTTAAGTCTAACACAGATATTGTCAAAGTTGTGTTAATAATTTTCTTAATACGTAAATAATTTATGTTTTCCCTAATTGCCTTTGAAGTTCATTGATTATTATCAGATTTTTAATCACACTCACTCTCTTTCATTTTCTTTACGACTTTACTTTCTCATTTTCAATAACGCTCCATATTTCATCATCATTTTTATATAATTCATAAGCAATTAAATATTATCTTTGCACCTTCACACAAATATTATAATCAACCATAAAACATAACTAAAGTGGAAATTTTCACATGTTGTAAAGGCATGAGAGGAAGGCAGACACACCAACAATTACACGCCAACCAACATTCCAACGATAAAACCTTGCAGGTAATGTTATATACTTACGTACACATACCAACATATGCTTTCAAAGCCATATACAAGTACCTATCTATATATCTATCCACCACCTATGTTTCCGTCCCTGGATGTTTGTTATAAAAATTCCATCATAAACACTTTCAATTTCTGGAAAAAAAGTAGAGCGAAAAAACAGCTCCCTGCTATCATAGATAAAGCCGTTATTTTACAACCGCAAACGTAATAAATGGGGTTAAAATGAAAAGAACCAAGGTGATGAGGATGTAATGCGAATCCTCGACCCAACCTTGATGATGCTTGATACTTGCTTATGGCTGTAGCAAAAACGCTTTTGGTTAATAGCGAAATTATAGAGCTATAATGTAAATCTTATTTTGGCTGATGTTAAAGATTAAAGTTTAAAGGTCCTTTTACGACCATTAATTTTCTCGGCTGGATGTTAGGAAAAGGTAACACCCTTAAATGTTGTTTACCGGTTACTTAGCGATTATTTCACTTATCCAATTTTATCAACATTTTTTGCCAAAAGTCAAATTTTGTTAAGCATTAAAGGTTTATAAAAGGATTTCTTAGAATTCGGTGCCAGCAACACAGGATAACCGACCTACTTTGAAGTCTTAGTTTTATATTTAATAAATATTAAATCCTGCCAATGCCAGCCCAATCCCAAGCAAATTCTTTATAAACACTTGTGTTGTTAAGAATTCTTTAGAATACTCCTAAGGAGTCAAGGATACAATCAATCTTGCATTTGATATTCCTAAAAAAGGTGAATGAAATGAAGCACCAGGAATCCTGCAGATTTATACATTTTTTCTCAAAAACAAAACCAGGAAAACGAGAGAAATCATGAAAACAACACGTTAAGGTGTAAAATGTAAGCAATTTTTATGGTTGGGTACTCAAATATAAATATCCTTCGTTACGTTTTTATGTATGGTAAAGGTAACGTTAGAAAAAAAGATTGAGGAAAATTAGTAAAAGGATATAATGAAGGGACTACAACAGGGATACCCATTTTTTATCACAAATACCAATACATTTAACAGTTACCCTTCAAAGCATGATAAAATCCACTCCCCACAAAACTATAGCAATGTTGCAGGTTTACTTGCTTATCACAAGGATCTCGCATTCAACAACATTGCTGATTGCTTAGGCTACATACGTACCTATAGATATCTACGAGTATAAATGTACTCATAAATATTTTCCATTGTTGTTAGTATTCCCTACACACATGGACAAGTTTAAAAATTCCACAAACACCATAACAGAGACAACAGCAATGGACAAAACGTTCCTGCCATATTTATATCTTCAACTAGGGAAACAATCATCATAAATTTTCGAACATTCAAATATGTGTAACACAGGTGGCACTCCGATAAAGCGATGGAAAGAACAGTTGTTGTTATGCTGTACTCTATATAACTAAGATTTCTTAGACGGGTTTAATTTCTTTCAAAGCAAGAACAATTTCGGCAAAGTGGGAACAGTTTTAAAATATTTTAAAATTTATTTAAAACGCATTGTTTTTCATACCGTTGCGATGTTATAGTTCATAAAATAGATTGTATTCAGTTACGTCCCAGCTGAGAACAGCTTTCGCATAGTGGAAACATTTTCTAATTTTGATATCTACAAAACGGAGAGGTCACCGAAAAAATCAATTTTTACTTAGGAAACTATTTTAAAAAAGTGGGAACAGTTGCAATGTAAAAAATAAATCGTTTCGAAAAGTGATTTTCGGATATTTTACACGAGTTTAGTAATACCAAAATATTTTTTACGCTAGCTACATCTCTTTTTTTAAATGAGAATAGTTTTTGTAAAATGGTAACAGTTTCCAAAACTCAAGTGAGAACAGCTTTCGCTTAGTGGAATCATTTTCAGATTTTTATATCTACAAAACGGGGGAGTCAGCGAAGAATCAATTTTTACTTAGGAAACAATTTAAGAAAAAGTGGGAACAGTTTTAACTTAAGAAAATCGTTTCGAAAAGTGATTTTGGAATATTTTATGTGAGTCTTGTAACACCAAAATCTTTTTTCACGCTAGCTACATTTTTTTTAAATGAGGACAGTTTTTAAAAATGGGAACAGTATCCAAAATTAAGTTTTCCCCATTTTGGAGAAAACTAATATTTACTGTAAGAACAGAGGAAACAGTCGTATGTTTTTCCTTTCTTTTTTTGTCTTAGTTTTTTTTCTCTATTAATTTCAAAACATAACACAGGGTTATAGATTTTTCGGTTTCAAAAGTAATGTTGAATGAGACACACATAAAGCTATGACTTCGATGAAACTTTTATTTCATTATAATGCTTAGACCTTGCCATTATGTACGAAATACAATGTCATTTAAATGAGAACCTTTGGATCCTTTTCAGGTTCCTCTAGCGCAATTTTCGAAAAAATACGGTCCAATGACACCTCCGGACAACAATGCTTAACTTCTCACTTTTTCCGGATGCAATTCCTTTTCTACAATCACTTCTGGCTTCTTAATTTTGCTTGTTGACGTAACCACCGAGCGAGAAATGAGCTTCATCGCTGAATGTTTGATTAAAAACCCACATTTCATCGCTAAAGAAAGTGTTGTTTGATTGAAAGCCCAAATTTGAATCACCACTTTTAAAACTTAACTATTTTTACGCGTTCTTCGATTGTTAAACGATTTACGAACCTAAACGATGGCAAACCCTTCAATGACTGACATTTGACAGCTGACAGCATTGCCAGACCAGCGGTTTTGAAACTACTAAACGGGTAATAATGTACTAGACCAGTTGGCTCTTTGGACCGGAACTTACTGTCGCAATAATCGAGTGAAGCATAATATAATTACGCTACGCGACTGGCTAAAATGCGTGTTTGATTCTTCACCTAAAGCAAAGTTTTTTTTTTATTTTTGTTTGTTTTTTTTTATAATTATATCGACTTCAATTTGCGAAATTTTCTTAAAAACCTGTACAGAAATTTTAGTCATACTAAATGACTTCAAAAATATGCATCCGGCACATTTGAGCCTACATTTAACATGATTTTTTGCGATTATTTACATTAAAACAGCGATTTGGGTGTCTGAAAGCTTCATTACAGCATTCCTAGGTATGGTTTAAACAGTGTTTTCTCCTCAAGTTATACTACTGACTTCAATATTTAAAAGCTCTCCCAGTAGATTTTTGATCCGACAGAATTCAAATTTTATCTCACCTGTCCTAAACTAAACGAAAGAAGAACAAAATCATTAAATTGTTGTCTACCACCTGCTAGGAATTAATTATAAAGGGTGTCCCAACAAGAACACAAGATTTAAATGACTGATGCAGCAATTGAATTGTTTCTCTGACTGTATGGGATATGGCGCCGTCTTGTTGAAACCACATGCCGTCAACATTCATTTCTTCAATTCTAGGCACGAAAAAACTGGTTATCATTTCACGATACCGAACACCATTGACTGTTTGCGCTTGACATGCCTCATTTTCATAAAAAAAGGTCCAATGATTCCTCCAGCCCAAAATCCACACCACACAGTGAGGATGCATTTGCTTCTCGTGAATCACTCGAGTATTTTCCTCACCACCAATGCGACAATTCTGCCTATTGACGAAGCCATCAAGATGGAAATGGACCTCGTCACTGGAGATGATTTTATCGGCAAAATCGGCATTTTCATGTTGTCTCTCCAATACCCAATTAACGAACTCCCTTCGGTGTCCATTGTCAGCTGGCTTCAGTTCTTGACTCAATTGAACTTTATATGCATGAAGATGCAAATCTTTCCTCAAAATTCGCTGCATATTGGATTTCGAGACACCAATTTGCTGAGCTCGGTGTCGAATTGAGGTGAATGGAGTTTGAACGACATCACCACGTACATCTGCGACATTTTCGTTCGATCGACCTGGTCGAAGGCGCGTTGTTGTCTTTACATCACTAACAGACACAGTTTTGGCAAATTTATCCATTAATCTTTTTACAGTTGACTCTTTTGGAGCATTATTGTGACCCCAAATTGATCGCAATTTGCCAACTGTAGCCGCAAAACTTTCGCCATTTTGGTAAAACAATTTCACAATGAGAATGCGTTGTTAATTCGTGTAGCGCTCCATTGTTACTAACCTCGTACCTTCTACTAGCAAACAATAACAATTGTTCAAATGTCAAACAATGACACTTCGAATGGCACCAAATTTCAATCTTGCGTTCTTGTTGAGACACCCTTTTAATGTGTGTGCGAAATATTTCAACTTTAATTTGATATTCCTTTTGCGCTTGATCACGTCTAATGTTAGGCCTTATTTTATATCCTCAATTCCCAAAAAATTTGTGTGATTTTATCGGAAAATTCTGTACAATATGCTAAGTGGATGTGTAGCCTAAGTTTTCTCATGAGCTTTTTCTTTATTTATAATCCAATTGGTTATTTTAAACTATTTTTTAAAGTTATTTGCAATTGAACTTTGATCATAACTTTAAATATAGAGGGAATGGTTAGAATTCAGCTTATATTAATTACATTTAAGTATAAGGTTTTGCTTGGTATAGTGTTTTTTATACTAAATTTCAGCTTTGCCTAAAATTGACACGTTAGAATCAGTCATATTTTACGAAAACTCTCAAGATTTAAGGAAATCGAATTAATGATACTGACTGAAATGTTGATTCTTGCAGGTAATTTTAAAGAACTTTAGGAAATATTTTAATGATCTCTGACCTAATCATAAGTTAAGTTTTCTTATTAGGATTGCGCTGCAATTCGATCAAGTTTTGGTTTTGCTTATTTGAAAAATTTACAAGAAATTGTTTTGACAGCAAATGTCAAAATTGACCTCTTACCTAAGTTCAGATTTATTTCCTCTGAATATATATATATATATATATATATATATATATAAGAACGCACGTTTTCGAAATTTAAGGGACGGCTTGTTGTAATGTACAAATGACAGATGTGACTTTTGACCGAAGCCCTAAATTACAAAAACTCAGAAATGTATGTGGTAGATGACAAAACAAATGTATGTCATTGAGAATCAGAGAAGCGTCATGTTCTAATGTACAGATCTCAGATTTTGAAAATGTGATCTTTGATGTCATCTCTACTTTGAAGGATTAAGAAAACTGTGAGCGTTATTGACAAGAGTAATAATTAACAACATTCATTTATTTCATATGACGGCTTTAGATTTTCATGGAGACCTATGAAGTAACTTCTAAATGGGAATTTCGAAAATTATAACTTCAACTTAAGTTTCTAATTAAAGAAATTCAAAGAATATTGTCTATACTTGACAACTTAGACTGCTGGTAACTGGCAATATGAAATTTCCATAATCAAAATTTTACAAATCTCATTAATTTATTACAATTTAATCTCATATGCATATACAGTTTTATTACGTAGATCTTTGACCTATCTTCGAGTACAAGTTATGTGGCGTTACATAATTTAAATCTGAATTCAAGACTCGAAGTATACATTCTGCCAAAGGAATGTATGGGGAATATAAAATACAAAATATTTATTGCTTATTCAAGCTTTTTGTACCTCGTTCAAAGTAGCCACTTCCGAAACTATGCACTAAAATCATCAAAACATTTTTCGGCTTCAGTTCTCACCGCAAATTCTTTTCTGCGTCTTCCATGAACTGAAGTCGGACGCCTCAAAGCGATAATTTGAGTTTTAGAAGAAGGAAACAAATTAGCCGGATCCATATCAGTTGAATATGATGGCTGTTGCTGTGAAATTTGTTGAATTCTTTGTTGAAACCCTTTTGACATGGTGCGTTATCGCGGTACCAAACCCATGGCTTTTCTTTCAAAGCGAGAACAGTTTCGGCAAACCTTTTGAGATGGTGCGAAACACTTGACTTTTCTTTCCGCAAACTTGATTTTTTCGACGAAATTACTCTCTCAAATGCCTCGTAATACCCAAATAGAACTCTTTATTTACTGACTGTCTTTCAGGCAGCAATTCCCAATGCACAACGCTGGCATAATAAAAAAAACGATCAACATTATTTCAACTTTTCACTGACTTGGATATGTTTTTTTTTCTCGGTTTTGACCCAGTTAGAAGGCGCCAAATCCCAAGCTTTTTGACTGACTTGCATAAAAAATTCGTAAACCGGTGTCTCGTCATTAGTTATGATACGTTTTATGAATATGGCAACGGAATCAACGATTTTTAAGCTTTTAAAGAAAATTTAGTTATGTTGGAACTAATCGAGCGCCAACGCGTTTCATGCCCAAACAATCATATGAAGAGATACGGATTTGTAAGTCAAAGGAAATTCAGGGGCCGTTTCTCTCAAATACAAATAACGATTTTCAGTCAACATTTCCTTTATTTTATTGATCTTATCTTCGGTTGAAGACTTCGATTGCCGGTCAAAAAGAGACAAATTTTGCATTACATCTCAACCGCTTTTTAATGCACTGTACCACCCTTTTGCATATATTTTTGATAAAATCGATTCGAGAATTGTGAAACATTTCTAGCAATTTGACACACAAAATTCCGTTTACAATATAAAATTTGAGCCAAAGTTTTTGTTTGATGTTTTCATGCATTGTAAAAAACGTAAAGCACTCTTGTAGTGAATTGACAAGATCGAGGGCAGTAAACAAGCCAAACAACAAATCGGACTCAAACTCCTCATCAGTATAGAGAGTAGTTGTGCCAACTTAGCGACCCATTCTCGATCTCAGTACCCGACACTGTTTTCGCAGAATTTATTGTATTATTTAATAAATTCTTTTACACGTTTTTAATGTATTACTATGAATAGGGATATGGAAAGCGAGTAAAACACAATTTTAAAGATTTTAAGCAAAACTTGAGATATTTTCAGCCGGTTTGGCGAAACCTTCATCCCATTTTTTATGCTTACCTGACTCTCTAACGAGTTTAGGCACAACTTTAGTCCTCTTCAGCTGGTTCAATGAAACTTGTATGTAATTTTTTTTTTACTCCCACGAATTTAAGCAAAACTTCCAACCTTTTCAGCTGCTTCGGTAAACAAGCTTGATAAATTTTTCAAACGATTTTGAACCAAATATATCAGTGAATTCCATATGTTATTCACAACTCTCAATAAACATCTGTAAACTCTACAAATGCAAGAATCTCTATATTAAGTTCTGAGACGACAGCTATCTGTCTATCTGATAGTCTGGTTGGCTGGTCCTAATATATACAACAAACCTGCAAGCATGCACCTACACACTCACCCATTTTCCCTGGCATTAGGTGTTGTGTGTTCGGAATTTCATTAAT
This sequence comes from Philornis downsi, assembly GCA_019455685.1. NCBI lineage: Eukaryota > Metazoa > Arthropoda > Insecta > Diptera > Muscidae > Philornis > Philornis downsi. The sequence continues at coordinate 7,423,297 of JAHXMU010000136.1, read as the reverse complement.
ATTTTATTGCTTTTTGTTGTTGTTCATACAACATATGCCATATACCACATATACATGTACATCAGCACTACATATAACTGCATAGATTTCTTGCCAAGTTTGCTGGTTCAACATATACCTATATTTTCTAAGCTACCGTACAGCAGTAAATTGTAAGGATATTCTAGTTTTTTTTGTACTTTAAATCGCTCTCCTAACCTAACCCAAAAACCTGCAACAATCCCAAACATCTTCATGATGATGATGTTGATGATGCTGATGATGATGCTGATGGGGAGAACTCCCCCATATGCCTAAGTGTGTTTGTGTGGGTTGGTTTGGATTTTTGAGTGTTTGCCCTTGCACCCTGGTCTTCATTGCTTGTTGTCTTTCAGGCTCAGGATGTCTGTTAAAATATTAATATATTCAAAGTGAAAATTCAATTTTGATTCAATGATTTTTCTATACAACAAGGAAAAGTGGTTTTTCTGACGGGCAGCGGGGGAAGCCAAAATTATGTTATTGTCTATTGTGGCTGATAGATGTATGGTTGTGTTGGTTGGGTGTGAAAATCTGTGTTGAAATAAGTTACATGTTGAAAATTTTCATTTTCAAAAAAAATTAAGTGGCAAAATATCATCTGGCAAACAAAGACGTCAGAGATGAAGACGAGGGAGAGGGATGAAATTCCTGTACATTTTTCATAGATAATACAATTGTTAACACTTGTAACAATTTTGAGACAATTTAAGATTTCTTGACATTTTCTAAAAGATAATGATTTTGATTAAATTTAGTTGCTATTTTAGTTTTTATTTTCTTGAAGTAACATTCTTGTAAAAGGATTTATGTTTTTTAATTACAAGCTCTTTCGTTCGATTTAACCTACTAAAAGGTTATTCATTTCCAACATGTATACAGTTTGTAAGGAATCGCCTCATAGTGTGAGAAAAAAAATAATTTTCCAGATAAGTTGATAAATTATTCACAAGAGGAGAGTCTTTTTCAGCCCCACTTATCAATTACAATATCGTTGCATCGTCCCCAGAACCATGAATCACAATTCATGGTGGAGAGTATATAAGCCTCAGCCTAACAGAAATTTTTGACCCACATTCGCTTGCTTACCCCTTCAAATAGATTTCAACAAATATCTGTTAGACATCAAGAACTAGATTATTCCCAATAATATGACATTTGTATTGCACTAAGCTACATTACTGTTACGACTAATGCTTTGGTATTTAAACTCTACGACATGTTCAATCAAATTTTAGGTTGGACTTGTTTAAAATCCTAATTGAAGGGCAAAATAGGTTTATTTTGCAATATGATATTACAGTGTTCAGTCACGCTACTGCAACTTTTTTATCTTTTCAGTTACAAAGAATTAATTATGTTACTGAACATGATATTTGTCTTATATTAAATAAACTTAAGCCTAACGCATAAACCTGCACGACCTTTAACCTAACCTAACCAAACTTCCACAATCGGGTTATAAGAAGCATGTGTTAAGCTAAGAAGCAGCTGAAAATGTTAATAACTCTATAGGCATTAGGCGTGATGTTACCTTTTACAAATCCCTTAGGAAAGTTCAAACCTGTGGCCTAATCTAAGGAAATAGAATAGAACAGCATCTGCAAATATGATCACTAAATTTTGACAGTCGAACAATATTGATCAACGATTTGCTGTTCTTAGCATACATCTTCAGATGTTTCCGAATTTTACTTTTGCTTTTTTTACTATAACCCGTAACCTAACCCTTGCCTAACTCAATTTCCCTGAGATAGTTATAAAACCATGCTAGAATATGTGGTGGAATTTAATGATTATTTTAAGAACGTTAAGCTATCGTACTAGTTTTTCGTTTCGAATTAAGCTGGGATATTTGTCCATTTTAAGGTGAAGAATAAATTTTAAATCAGGCTTATTGAAAATGCTTTTTTCAGCAAAGTATTTTATATTGTATTGCGATATTAATGTTCTAACAGATTTTGTCATGATTTCGTTTTCAATTCGTGTGAGCAATGATCTAACCTAGAACACAGTTTAACAGACATCCAGCTAGGTAACAATAAATCTAGGTAAAGCTGAGAATGCAAAGGAACAATTTTTACATCAAGATCAAGATAAGAAAATGATAGATCAATTTTTATATTTAGGTTAAGTCAACTTAAGGGCACGGTGGATCAATATTTTACGTTAGGTGAAGATACAAATATATTGGATTAATTTTCACCGTAAGATCATTGCATTCTTCACTTTAAAGTCATTAATGTGCTATGCTGCTTTGCTCTATTTCCGTAGATTTTTAAAATATTTACTTTGAAATGGTCCTAACCCTGACTTATCCTAACCTATCAGAAATAGTTGCTCAACCAACCCTGGACCATTGACGAGCATACATTTTCTTAAGAATTATTAAAAGAAGTGTAATTTAATGCAATAATATTCAACTAATCTTTGTTTTTAAATTAGGTTATGATATTTGTTTTTAATTCAAGCTGAGAGCTTGGTGGATGAAATTTCGTGTTAAGGTCATTGAAATATATAATTCAGGGACGGACATAAGTATTTTATGCGATGTTATCATTTATTAACACACTTTCACAAAGATTTTTATACTTTCCATTTTTATTCCGTATGGCCCTCATCATAACCTAGAATTAATTACACATTTATAGTTATTCACACGAATTCAAAAACTTAACTAATATTATTAGTATTACAGGATGAATAGCGTGCTTGGTATGAGAGTGTTAACCTGTCATGTTAATTTTTAGATTAAATTACATTACATTGGCTTAGATAGAGGTTAACTCAGTTTTAGGTTCAGCTTCCGATTAAGGTTCAGATTTGGTCTAGCTTCAGCTCCATCATTAACTTTCTATTAGGGTTTACGTTTTGGTTCAAATTCAAGTGCACATCCAAGTATAGGCTTAGGTTCCAGTGCCAGGTTAAGATTCAGGTTAAAGTAGAGTTTGATATAGAGGTTCAGGTTCAGGTTATAGTTCAGGTTTAGGTTCAAGTTCAGGTTCAATTTTTCATTAAAGTAGAGTTTAAGATTAAAGTTCAGGTTTAGATTCAGGTTAAAGTTGACGTTGTGATTGAGGTTGAGATTCAGGTTCAGGTTGTGGTTAAGGTTAAAGTTGAGATTAAGATTGAGTAAAGTTGACGTTGCAACAATTGAGGTTGGGGTTGAGGTTCAGATTAAAGTAGAGTTTGAGATTGAGGTTAAGGTTCAGCTGTAAGTTGAGCTTGATATAGGTTCAGGGTCAATTTCAGGTTCAAGGCTATTTTCAGGTTCATGTTTAGGTTTAGGTTCAGGTTCTGGTTCAGTTTAAAGTTGAGGTAGAGATTAAGATTGAGATTAAGGTTCCGGTTCGGGTTCAGGTTAAAGCAGAGTTTGAGAATTAGGACTAATTTTCAGAATTTAATCAGTTTAAAGTTAAAGGCAAATTGGTAATAAATCACTCTCCATGTTAAGAAAACTGAAATGATATTTTTGACATTTTTTCAATTAATTAAATATATGTCGCTTAATTGCATTGTTGACATTTAATTATTTGTTTATGTTATGGTATAGATCACGTGTGCCTGATTGAACAGTGGGGTATCGTGAAGTGCCTGTCACACGAATTACTCACATCCCCGTGACTGCGCCATGGCATGTAATGTCTTAACAATTGTCCAATTTGTTAATAGTATTTACATTCAATTATCTTAATTATTATTCCAGTAATATCGTTATTGTGTAGGTCACATATCAGCAGCTGGAACTCACCTACGGTTAAATGCTTAGGTTAACAAAATTACGTTTATTATAGTGGCGGTGCACACGGTTCTGTTTAATCAGATAAACAACAATCTATAATATACTTATAGACGGCAGAACATACATTTACACCAGGAATATCATATGCCATGTTAAACAAATGACTGATGACAAAAGGAGGCCCAATATAACCTCCACCCGGCTTGAAGGGTGATAGAGAAATGTTTCATTATAACAACGAAAAGGCAAATGAAAAAAAATTTAAATTTTGTTTTATACTAACAACAAATTAAATTGTTTATTTCTGCTGTGATGATGTGAGGTTTTTGTGTTTGTGTTTTTGTGTTGTACAAAATCCCCTATTTCCTTATGGGAATCCTGAAGCAACGTCTGTACAAATAGCACCCCTTAAACTCCTTTCCCGCGTTAAAGAAAAATCATTATTATTTGTTGACATCTTGTTAAACAATAACGAATGTGTTCCAATACAGTGACAGCAAAAAAGGCAACGGCGAATTGCGGCGCTCAACACCAAAAATCTCACTTAGGCGTCAACAAATATGGCGTCAACTTCCTTTTCTGACATTTAATTTTTATTATTATTGTTATTGTTTTACTACCGAAAACAGTGAAATTTATGTTTGTTTGAACGTCTGTATGTTTTGTTTTTTTTTTTACATATTCTACAAATACGTATTTTGGCATTTTATTGTTTTAAGGCCCAAGAAAAAAATGCCAAGAAAACCAGCAGCACCAGATACAAACGAACGTACCCACAACAATTCAGCATTCACAAAATTACTAAGTTTCGCTCATATTTGTAATTTCACTGGTATGAATTTTTTGCCTGATGGCTTGAAATGGAATTGGCGAGGGGACACTCGTTGACATTCCGGCTGTGTTTGCCAGAGTTTTTGCGTGTAGGCTCACAGACAGCAGAGCCAACTTACATAGAACCAAACAAAAATTATGCATATGAATTAAAATATGTCAACCATAGTGTTAAAAAAGCTGTCATTGTTGTGTTATAACCAAATATACATTTATATTTATATTTAACAGTGGATACACAACACTGAAAAGTCGGAATTTCCTTATGCGACCTTTAAATTTCATAGGAATTCTTCTCCTAACATGTTGGTAAAAGACTACGATTTCGTGGTGAGAACCCTCTTTTGGACATGACATCTTCACTCCGCTGCCGTTCTCTAAACGTACACAAAAATAAATGTAATAGAGTTGCCACTGTTTAATGTTGTGCTGCTGTAGTCTTTTCCGTTTCTTTGCTTGAGTTTTGTTTGCCCAACTGCCTCCCTATGACTTAGAGGCCTGTCACGTTGCTCAAATAAAACAATCAAGTGGGGGAAGTTGCTGCTATTTTTGTTGAAAATTTTAAATAAATTTATTACTTTTACTTGACATCTTCCCCAACAACAACAACAACCACAACAGCAATAATAACATCAACAATGACAACACCCGGCGAATGAATTCGGTAGTTGGATTGGGGAAACAATCATAGAATCTGAGTTATTTATTAGTCATAGCAGAGGGGAGAGAATGCAGGACAAAGCTGTCATTCAAAGGATAACATTTATAAGAGCCAAAGAAAAGAAAGAAGAAGAATAACAGCAATTCAAATTTGCTTAAGAAAAGACAAAATTTTGAAAGACATTTGAAAAACTTTCATGAATATTTATTGATATTATGGAAAACCTAAGGTCAAAGGTCATGACCTAAAGAAATTACTTAAATATAGGATATAAATAAGTAAAATTGTAAAAGCGCTCCCATAGATGAAAGATGCAATGAAGGAAAAAATTTGGAGCGCCTGCGTCTTCTGCGATTTTTCATCAATTCACCTTACAAATATTAGTGGGTGACTCAGCAATCTGATCCTGCCAACAGAGTTTTGCTCCACTTCTTCCTGTAGCCACACAAAGATTTGTTGATGACTCCGAAACTTAATCCTACCAACCGAGTTTTGCCTACTTTTTCGAGTAGGCACACAAAGATTTGTTGGTGACTCAGAAATTATTGATTCTAAGAACGGAGTTTTGCCCACCTTCTTCTAGTATCATCTTGTAAAGATATATCAACTTCGCAAGAATACCTAAAAAAATTCACCGGATTCAGCTATTTAAGGCAATGTTATACAGAATGACACATTAATTGTGCTGCACTAAGGAATTCAAATAACTTTTTTTTAATTCATTTCTTTTTCTTATTGTATAGAAAATTCAATTTTATTTTACATAACTAATTGATTCTGAAGATGATAGACCGTAAATAACTCATATGCGAAGCTTGACTAGAAAATTATTCATTGCCACCTGAGGAGTTGAAGTCGGGATTGACTCAATTGTTGTTTTAATGGAATGCTTCAGTATACTTAAATTCCTTGGTTTCCTTTTGTACACCTCTTGCTTAACATAACTCCACAAAAAACTTCTATGCAATCAGGTTAGCTGAGTGGAAAATGGAGATTCTGGATATTATCCTGCCGTAACCGGTCTGGCAATGTGTACAGTTGCTTCATATTGCTGGAACTAAATGCTATTGAAACGGATACGTCTTCAGCGCAGTTCAATATCTTTAAATACCGGTCCCCATTGATCTCTGTTTTTTGTTTGTAGCATGATTCGTGAGTCAATCTGTAGTAGATATAAAAATAATCAATTTTGTTATATTTTTGTTGGGTTTTCTCCAGGATTTCTCACGGTGCGAATATCTGATCAATGATAAAGCCCAATCCGGTTAAATAAAATAGAGTTGAGCCTTCACCAGAATGCATTTGACAGAACCTTAATCAACAATGTTTTTAGGATACGACATTCCTATCCTGACCTCTTTTTGGTGCAATAGCGGGCGGTCCACATCACCGGTGCTAATTGGGATGCTTTCTCTGTACCACCTTCTGGAACTAACAGTTTATTGGAGCGTTCTCTTCGAACTTGCAGCATACTAAATTTTTCAAAATTTCCCTACAGGATGGTATCCACTTATCATAACCGCTCCGTTTAACTTTTTGGTAGTATTTCCGCTCTTCAACATTATCCATGTGTTTAGCTATATCCTTTTACTTGAGATCGTTAAATAGTTGCGTCTTCTGTTTAAAGAAATAATGTATTCTATACCTCGTACCCCCGTAGCTCTCCCTTTCAGCACGTGTTACAGTCGGCTAGAGCGTTACCATGTTAATAGCATGCTTTTCCATGAACACGTTATGATGTCAGAGATCAGCTTTTCATATTCAAGTAGTATAAATTTTGCAATGAAAATACATCACAATCACTGGCAGCTTAACCAGAATCAGTCGCAAAAATCCAGCCTACACAAAGACTAAATCTGTCTCTAGAATAATTGGAGATTTTCAACATTTTTTTCTTCCCCAATTCTACCATTTGTTTCTTGTTTCAGCTGGTTTTAGCTGGGATTTCAATGACCGCCTCCGGATTGGTTGCAGCAATGGATCTCCTAGGTCCCTAATGAACCCAGTGTTGATCCCCGCTTGTTCACCAGGGCACTTAGACTGTATAGTCCATTGTGATACCATGGAAACTTGAGCTATGGATGTCCCTAGTTTCCCCCGTTGAACCATCCTGAGCGCCTCAAGAAGCTCTTGAGTCGCACAATATCTATAGGTATATTGTCTATATCTCCTAGGTCCCTTAAGAAATAAGAGCCCAGTGTTGATCTCTGTCTGTTGGCAAGGACGGAGCAATTGCAAAGAGGGTGTTCTATGAAATCCGTCTCCACAGCTCCTGCAGAAGTCATCAGTCGCTACCTTCAGCCTCATTGCATGTCTTTCAATCAGATAGTGTCCCGTCATTACAAATACAAGAAATGAGACGTCAGGTCTTTATAGCGACAACGGTGTGTGTAAACGCTTCAGACCTAGGCGAAGCCACATCTGTCTGGATTGATTACAGCCTCAGACAGACGCCCACCTACCACTTGCTGCTAAATACGCTCCATCTCGCAGTAGAAGCTTGCAAGTGGCTAGAGGCATGCCCAAGGACTCCAACTCGGCTGGAGTCCGCAAGGCTTGCCCTAGTCTTACCAGTTCGTCTGCAGTTCCCTGGTATGTCAGCCATGCCCTCGGTCTCCAATTCGACTACAGTCCGTAATGTCGCCCCTAGTCTTGCCAGCTCCTCTACTCCTCTGCTCTGCAGTTCTCTGGTATGTTCCACATAAGTTGAATGCTGTCATGCTGGGCCATCTCGTAAAGGGATCTGCGGCATTTCGAGGCTGATGTTGAGTTCAGGAAGACATAATCCGGGGATTTAATGGCAGCTTGACTGTCAGAGAATTAATACATTTAACACATCCCCAACGTGGTGACAACATTACATCTCAGCCTTTCTTCCATTTTTTTAATGGCCGAAATTTTACCCTGATAAACACTACAGTGATCATACAATCTTCTTACCCCACTTAGCCCTAGGTCTTTGGAGTAGATCTCGAAACCTACGTGATTATTTAATTTTGAACCGTCAGTGTAGAAGTCGACATACGAGTACAGTCCACGTACTCCACGTATCTCCATCTGGTATAAGTTTATGGTATTTCTTGTCGAACAGTGGCTCAGCCTGAGTGTAGTCTAAAGCACATGCTATGTCAGGCACCTTGTTAAAGATTACACTGTAACCGTAACCACTGTTTGACCACTGTGATAGCTCTCTATTAGTATTACTGGCTTAACTGCACCAGGATGTATGCTAATTGTGTCCAGAGGTAATTTTAAATATTTTTACGCGTTCCTCGGTTGTTAAACCTTCCGTAGTTGTAAATGGCAAACCTTTCACTAAATAAATAACACTTCATATGACACGTATTTAACAACTGGTAGCCTTGCCAGATTGGCTGCTTTGAAACCATTAAATACATGAAGGAAATCAGGGATTTTTTCATGTCCTAAAAGCAGAATTCTCAAGTGGGGTAGAATTGATTCGATTGGAAAAACTTTGTCCATACAAAGGGTAAAGCCACCTCGAAAGTAATTGCAATTTTTAAGAATTCAATTAAAAAGAAAATGGATTTAATTCAATTAATTTGCCACAGGGAGAAAGCACGTTTTTACGGTGCCTCCTCAACCCCATTACCGTGAGTGCTTTTGTGAGTGGAACATTACTTTATTGGTCAATTCGTTCAATAACTTAAGTAATTTTAGTCTTAAACCTGGTTGTTCTATTTTGAAATTAACTCCTCCGATAAAGTTTCTCTTAAATGCGTCTTTTAAAACAATTTTCTATGGAAATATGTCGCCCCGAATATCCTAAATATGGAAGTCTTCTACAGAAATACACGATTAAAATTTGCACTAAAATAGTACAATTAATATATCTTCTCTATATCGTATTTAAAAAATTCATGAAACTATTCAAACCTGAATTTTGTGCTACTACAAAGTATTAGGAAGTCTGCGGATATCCCTAAATAAAGCTTTGTTGACTCCACAAGTCTGTTAAAAAAGAACATTTCGTTGCAATTCAGATTGGTAAGAACTGTTTAACTTCTTCAACTTTGAGAGTAATACAAAAGTCTATCATTTTTGGAAGTTGTAAAATAAGTATTCATTTACTGCGTCTTTGAAAGTAATGAAAACATTATTCTTTTTGAGCGGTTTCTATTTCTGTTGCTGGGTAATTCTTTTGAGCTTAATCGATTGTGCTTCTTCGTGGGTATTGTGAGCGGGCGATTTGTGGTGATTTTGTTCGGCAGGATGTTGCAAATGTGTAGCAAATGCTACGTTTTATGTCATTGAGTTCGTTGTACACATTTTTGCCATTACCAGAGCGGGGAATACCAAAATAACGAAAAGAACTAACAATAATGGCCTGGTTCAGACAGTCCATTAGACTAATAATGTGTGCATTCACTAATCGTACATTTGAACAAATTTGTTCATGAACTGCACAACTCTTACCCAAATCAATAGTAGATGGTACGCTAATGTTTCGATTGTTTTAATTTTTCTTGTTTATTATAAATTTTTTGTGTCCCACAAAACTTTCGTGAAGATTTTCATAAAATTCCCAGGAATAATTTAAATCTTACAGAAAAATGACATATCCATGTTTTTTTTTGTCTTTTCTAAAAGTTTATTTCTATTTGTTTTCTTCTGAAATTCATTCCCTAGCCAAGCTGAAATCTCCCCTTCCTGAAATACCTTTATAAGGATTTCCATAAAATCTCCAGGAACAGTAAGAAACGCCGGAATTTTATAATTTCGTAAACAATTGTGAATATCCGAAATATCAAGGATCTAGCTAAATTTTTATTGTGATACCAGGCAATAATTAGTTGGAGTTGAAATGTGTGATTTTAAAAATAAATCTTTAGCGTCTAATATTTGTTAAATTTCATCTAACTGACTTCGCATTTATGTTACCATTTTTCAACTTGTCGTGTTTATTATAAGTTTTTTTTTAACCCATGAAATATTTGAGGAGATTTTCCAAAAATGTTCACTTAATCTTGGGTACTGAGAGATGTCAAGATGTCTAATTTTGCGCCTGCCCATGTTCGCGCCTTGTCACACTTAAAACGTCATGATACTTCTTAATAAATTAAAGTGCAAATCGCAACTGTGTAATCCATCATGCCACCAACAACTTTGCAAACTTTTCGCACACTTTTGAAAGAACACCCATGATTGCTTTGAATACAGCACAAATGTGAAATGTAATTATAACACTCAATAAATATATTCACACTCTATTACAAAGTTGCCACATTGTTTGTTTTCTATAGCTGATAATAAATTGTGACACACTAAAGAAATGGGAAATGTGTGTGCAAGAACATAAAATAACATTAAATTAAATTACACAGATAATATGATGAACTATTTCTGCACAACTTCTAAACGAAAACTTTTCTTTTCCCCACAGCTGCAAGGGAAATTGTAAGGGGGGGCTTTGGTTGGTTGGGGCACAAAAACTTATTACATTAGTTTTACTTTGCCATCTATTGATCGAAAAATGAAATGAAAACAATCAAATGACAACTGTCAGCAATATTTTCAGCACTCTTTCTTTTTTGTAGTTTCTATTCTATCGTATACTCTTTCTTGCCCAGCTCGTTATTTGTTTGAATACTATACGAGTATATGAAACTACGAAAAAGGGATATAGAACCAAACAAATATTGTAGTATAGCAAAAGAAAAAAGTCAATGAAAGCGAACATAACTTCTTAGAATATTGAGTGAGTGGCAGCAAAAGAAAGAATTAAAGGAAAAAAAATTCAGATTTTCACAAAAGTTTTGTGTTGGCAGCGTGAACGATCAGAAAATAATAGAAAGCCAAAAAAAAGGAGTAACAAACGAGTAATGTCAGTAAATATTGAATCATTGGCAACCCCTTTTTTGTTAGTTCTCTCCCTCTTCTCCCGCCACAATCCAACACACATTGAAAGCGCTCTTACTAAGAGTTTAGTAGCAAAATTTCCCATACTCTTTCTTACAGTTATGATGAAGTCTTTCATTACTTTTTTTTCTATCTTCCCATAGTTTGTTAGATTTGCCCAGCAGAATGTTTGCTTCTTTTCGCTTTGTCCAGATTATGTTGGAAACTGCCAAACGAAAATAAAATGAAAAGAAAAAATTCAACAAAATTATTATGATCTCTTTTGTTGTGCAAAAAAAAGAAAGTTATGACGACGTTGGCGTATTGTGGAAGGAACTAAGTTTTCCCCGATTTTTGTATTACTATGGAATAGTTGAAGTATTTTAGTTTTCTTGTTAGTTTTTCGTGTCAACATTTCTTTGGGGACTTTTGCCACAAAAAAAAACGGTGGAAGAGAAAACCTACTTATGTTCGGTTAAGGCAAGATGTTGTCATCATATTGTTTTATAGGTTACCATAATAAGTAAAGTTTTTTTTTTTTTCTTATGGGAAATAATGAAAATTTTTGAAATTCTACACAAAAAACAAGGAGTTTTTTAATTTGACAACATTTTTTAAAACAGCTGTTCAGTGACGTCAATCAGCGGAGTGACTTAATTCTGAATTCGTAGGTCCAAATTAAATATTAGTCATCTGCAGCTTCTGTAAGGAAACCCCTATAAATGCCAATATTTAACATAGCAGATTATTATTTATAATTTAAATAAACCTTTTGCTAATGTAACAAAAATTATTAACAAATTTTCTGAAATTTTTTATCTCAATGCCAAAATTTGCCTTTAATAAATTACGTTCTGTATAATTTTGTTCGGCTCGAGGTCATGTAATTAAATTGAAAAACAGGGATATGTCAGTATTGTTTCTGATTGTTTTAGTTAATATTTCTAAATATTTCGATTGGGTCCTTCAACCACTTTCTAGAGTATCTAAATAACTAATTAAATTAATAAATAATTAAAAAAGTTTTTGTCTAAATAGCAAATAAATTAATAAATTGTTAAAAAATGTTGGTGAAAAAAAAACATTTTATATAACCGACAACATTTAAAAAAATCCCTGGAATCCATGTTTTATTATAATTTTCGTAGTATTTCAAACGATTTTATAACCCCTTACTCTTACTTTTTTTTGCTAGACAAATGTCAATTATTAGTGTATAAAGACTGAGGTGATTTTTCATTGGAATTTCGGGCAATGGAATATTTACAAATTTCAGCTGATATTCAATGTTTTAAAAATCCCCTGGAAATGTTTTTTTTTAATTTCTTTCCAATTTTTACATTTTCTTTATTTGATTGAATTGAAAAACACGGACGTTGGTATTGTTTCCAGTTGTTTTATTCTATATTTCCAAATATTTTGACTGACTCCTTTAACTGACTCCTTCAGCGGTATTTAAATAACTAATAAAATTGATAAATTATTAAAAAATGCTAATGATTTAAAACAATCCCTGGAATCCATATTTTATTATAATCTTCATAGTATTTGAAACAATTTTATAATCTTATACTTTTGCTTTTCTTGTTTTAATAGAAAAAATATCACAATTGTTGATGCATAAAGACTAAGGAGAAAATATTTTGTTTATTTCTTTACGATTTTTTTTATATGTATATTCTTTGCGTATTAAAATTTCCAGGAATCATTACTACGTATTGAATGTTAAAGAATATAGATATTGTCTGACATTTCAGATTTTAGAAACCCCATTTGTAGTTTCGTTCAGTCTCTTTGAGAAAATATATTAAGACTTTAAGATCTTTATAAACCAGCGAGGGAATTTCTTAAAAATTTCCAGGAATGTGTTCGTTTGTTTCTCACAAATGGATACAAAAGTGCTCAAACTTGTTTGTTAATTTAAACCTGTTTGTTAATATTAATTTTTGGAGTTTCACAAAACTTTTGCGAAGATTTTTATAAAATTTCCAGGAATGATTACTAGTGATTAAATCTTACAGAAAATTGTTTATGTGAATCTTACATGTTTGCAGTAAATCTTGTTCTTTTCTATTTGTTTTCTTCTGAAATTCATTCCCTAAACATTTGTACATTTATAGAGATGTAAATAATTGTAAATATCTGAAATATGAAGGATCTGGCTAAATTTTTATTGTGATACCAGGCAATAATTAGTAGGAATTGAAATGTGTGATTTTAGAAATAAATCTTTAGCGTCTAATACGTGTTAAATTTCATCCAACTCACTTCGTATTTATGTTACCAATGTTCAACTTGTCATATTTATTATAAGTTATTTTAACCCATGAAATATTTGAGGAGATTTTTCAAAAATGTCCACTTTATCTTGGATATTGAAGGATGTCAATATTTGCCATATTTACAATAAAGTAATTGCTGTCCAAACTGTTTATATTCATTTGTCTTCCTTTCACGCTTTTGTAATTTTAGTTTAAAACTTGTGCTGAAATTTTTTAAAAATATCCAGGAATGTGTTTTGTGGTTCCCATAATCTAGAAAATAATTAAAATATTTGCAAACTACGCTATAAGTTTTTAATTCGCCATGTTTGTTATAATTTTTGTTTTTTTTCTTTCAAAAAAAATTTCCTGGAATTATTACCAAGTTTACGATACTAAAGTATGCCAACATTTTCTACATTTAAAACACAGTGATTGCAGTTTAAACTGTTAATTTATCTTGCTTTAATTTTTGTCATAATCATAAGTACACTTTGAACCTATAACGGGAATTTGTGAAAATTTTCCAGGAATGCGTTTGCTAGTTTCCATAATTTATGAAGTAAGACAACAGACAGAAACTATTATTTCATGGTCTTTCAAATTATCTGACATTTTCTTTTTAGTTTCTTTTTATGATTAGACCTTTTTAGGGAGATTTTCAAAAATATTCCTAGAATGATTATTATAATTTGGGTGTTAATGAAAACCAATGTTTTCCACATTTACAACAAAACATTTCCAATTTATTTATTTTGCTTTATATTTATTTGTTTCCGATGATGTTATTCTACTGTGCGGGAATTGCGAAAAATTTTCCGGAATGTGTTTTCGGATTTCCGTAATGTAGAAAGTCATTAGAATATTTGTCAATTCTATTATAATTCTTCAACTTACCATATGGACTAAAAGCTTTTTGTATGGCTTATATGCTTTTTGGGGAAACTTTCATCAGAAATGATTACAGTGTTTTGGAAATAATTTCTAATCAAATATTTCATAAGTATTTGTCTTTTTTATTACTGTTATGAATTGGGTTTTAAGCCAGTGCGGGAATTCATGAGAAATTTCCAGTAGTTATGTGTTCCTCCATAATCCATGATTTATTGATCAATAATTATAATACAAACATTGCGGTTAATATTATTTATCTATAGATTTTTTAGAAATTGTCGAAAATTCTTTTCCGATCACAAGATTTTTATAATAATTATGAGAATTTTACAAAAAATTTCCAAAATTGTTTTAATTTCTGTTTTCTGCAGCCAATAGTTTTGAACCGTTGTAGAAGAGTCGAATTTTTCTTTTAAATTTGGGAAAGAGAAATCTTTTCAAATTTTTTCTGGGAAAATTAACTATTTTTCTCAGATATGTTCAATTTTTACAAATCATTGAAATCTTTTGTGTTATAATATATTTACATGACAAATACACAAGCTTCAACCTCATATTTTCACATAAGGGGTTTTTTTTATAAATTTTCTAGGAATTTTCTTATTTTCATTGAATTTACCTAAATTTGTAAGCGATTTTTATACATTTTGTTAATCTTGCAAACGATCATAATGTTTGGATCATATCTATATTACAAATATACGCAAATATTTATTTTTGCAATTGTTAAACGTTTTCCCCCAAAATCCTGCGTTTTCAAATCCCTCCATTATCGGTTATTTTTTTTTTTTTCTCGCCTGGCACCAAAAACTTCCTGCCGTTTGTCTTCAACCGATTTTAACGCTATGAATTTGTATCCTTCAACTAAACCGCCGACAAACAGCCTAAGCTTTGCCTAATTCCTGAATATCAAAAACATCGATTTTCCATTAAAACATCTAAACTCCGTTCAAATAAATCGACCATCTTTAAAAGGTTCAGGGGGAAAAAGGTTTACAGATATTAAAGGCAACATCAAATATTACATTTAAGGGTGGGTAAATATCTAGAAAACCACTCAGGCTCACAGTTGAACGGATGACAAAAGGATGACTGTTAAAAAAGGAAAACAGGATAAAAGTAGCTGTAGCACCAGCAAAAACAAAAAAAACGTTTCCTTTCTTTTTTTTTTTTGTTTTTTGAATCTTTCATTACATTTCCTTGCAATACAGGACGCGTGATGTGAGAAAAAGTGTGTGGGGGTGTGAGAGGCTTTTATTGCTATCCTAAATTGTTTACATTAGCAGGCAATCATTGGAAAGAAGGCGGAAAGGAATCACAAGGAGGTCATACCATAAATGGGGGATTTGTTGCGAGTACAAAAGGCCCAGATACGGGTACACCTGCAAACTGGAGTGTAACATAAAAATAAAGGCGATGCATTTGAAAATCGTTTAAATGGCAGGAAAGCACAGCTACAACAAAAGCTTTAAACCAAACGGAATTGCATGTTGAAGTCTTTGTTTGGGCAGTAAAACAATAACAGCGAAGACCTGCAACAACAACAACAACAACACCAGGCGTCCGTTCAAAACACGTGGATTCTTTGAAGAAATCCAGAAAAATTGTATAGATTTTTTTATGACCCCACACGCACGCGACCGTAACGCGTCGCCAGCGTTTCAAGCACCAGAGGAAGTTATGGAACGTGTGCCTGTGTGTGTGTGTGTATGTGTGAGTGTGTGCAACATAGGCGGGAAAAATTGCAAAAGCAAAAGTATTTAACACGTAAAATCCATATTGTGGAACCGGAGACATACACGCTCTTGTACGCTTTTGAGGCCTATGCAAAAAATGCGCCAACAACAACAACCGAATAAACGTCCTAAGCAACAGAAAGCAAGGGAAAAAATCTATCAAAACATGCTATCAAAGCCTAAAAGTATACAATCTCTTATGGGGTGGGGGTGGGCATTTACATACACTGTATGTGTTCCACGCTTCCCTACATACTCGTACATGCTTAACTTTTCACATGTAAGCTAGAAAGAAAGAAGTGTAAGGATAGAGAGCCAGAGAATCTTATGTTCATAACTCCCTCTCTGCCGCCTACTTGGCAAATTTGTATTGTCCTTAAGAAAGGATCACGCAAAATGGCTTTTAAGGCAAAACAACGGCAGATTGTATATTTATTTAAGCCTATAACTGCAAAGGCATTTTTGGGATGTGAGTAGGCAAAAAGCATAAGAAATGAACAAGAAAAACATGAAATGCGAAAAGGAATTGACGCCATTTTGGTTTTTGGTCGGCAACTCTGCACTATGGGGCAATCATTTAAGCTTAGGCTTTCAATTCATTGCTTAAAGGAAAAAACTAGGTCAAGATGTAAAACGGGTTTCGATAACTAAAGTTGCTTGAAATAGAACAATTTCTAATGAGAAACTTGTAAGATAGTAGGTCGTTGAGTAAGTTATCTCATAACTTTAGAACAGTTGAACAGGCCGGAGACTATTCTGAAGTCTTGACTTATAGTTCACCTGAAATTTAAGAGAAATGTAATTTTCATGTTGTGGGAAATTTTGCTTTTCTCTTATCTTTCCATGCATGCTAGCATTAGCTACTCTGCTGTTATTTTATATCGAAAAGTGAAGGCACATCATCACACTTCTTTGTACCACTTTCCTCCAATTGGCTCGGGCCAAATTCATCTCCGGTGACAAGAGCTGCGATTCTGGTCTGTGATCTGACTCGGTATCTGTAGCCAACACCAAAGAGTTTTGATAAGTGGCTCTCTTAGCCATAACAAATAGTGGCAAATATCTAATGCTTCTAGAGAGGCGCCTTTCACCAATTGTCTGCCACAAATTCGCAATTTGTTAAAATCGCCAAAAACCGAAAAAATCGCAAAAATACAAGTGTGTAAATATCCTGAAGACTGATCACCCAATTAAGAAAAAAACCAGCTTTTAGGGTTTCTAAGAGATTTTAAAAAGATCATGCCTAATTCTCAAAATCAAAGCGTTCAAGCCAGCCAATATTTCGAATTTCTAAGGGGATACCTATCATAAGGGTGTCAAAGAAAATACTTAAAAGTTCACAAATTAAAACAAAAATCGCTAAATTAGAAAAATATCTGCATTTCAAAAGCTGAGCATCCAATTGGGAAAATAAACCAATATTCGGATTCCAAAGGATTAGGAGAGAAGGGGTTAATTGAGCGAGACTGAAATGCGAAAACATTTATCCTAAAATTAAAACGTCTAACAGTGAAACAGTTTATTTTTGTCTCCACTGGAGTGAATGTCTTTAAGTAATTGACATCAACTTAGTGTTTTTTTAAATCACTAAAACTCAAATATGTCAAATATCCCGGAAATGAAGAAAATAGGCAACTTCTCGAGTTTCTAAGGCAATTGAGAGTATTGAAATAAAAGTTGTATCCATCAATTGATGGCGAAAATGGTGCAGAATCACCAAACAAAAAACAACTTAAATTGAAAAGTATTATATGTATTTTGAAAACTCAGCAAGCACACGTGGAAATTAATAAATTTCTCTACTATATATTTTATAAATACTAAAAAATAGGCAATATTAAAAATGACGGTAAATGAAAAATATATCAGTTCTCGTAAACTATAATGTGGCTCCAAAGAAGCGCTATTTTCCGATGGTCCTCTACACGGTATAAAAATTCAAATCGCTAGAAGTAAATAATCGGTAAAATACAAATGTGTCCATATCACGAAAACGGAGTGTCCGCTAACAAAAATGATTAACCTTTATTCTTACCATGGGGTAAGGGAAAGTTAGTACCCCCCCATTTGAGGTTAAAAGATTTACAAAAACATGTAAACACTTTGTAAAAAATATACCTTGAACAAATCGCTAAAATGGCAAATATTTTTGTAACTCAAACAACGAGCGCCCAGTCACGAAAATGGCTTAATTGTGACTGTTTTGTTTTTCTTTTTTCTTTTTTGTCACAATGCCATACCATGACAGATTCATCTCAAGTCTGGAGGATTGCAGAGCAACAGCAACTTCAAAATTAAATTAAACTCAAAGGGTTCTTTATTTCCCTAATCTGAATGTCGATTTTCGTGTTTAGGAGCGTACTTGAAACATTCCCATGAACTGTAATTATGTGCTACAAATCACCGACTATTGAAATTGATATTCCAACAGACTACGGATTTCCACACAGTTATTTTTCTTACTGCTATTCCCAGCATAAACCTCGTTATGATACTTATCAATGTAATTCACAATTATTCGTCGTCTACCGGTTCGGATCCTGATCAAATTTGCTTATGCAGCTTTCATTCCAGCTACCTTCTTCTCTATATCTCTCTCATCAGATTGTTTTTCTTAGTCCACTAATGTTCAAAGTTTTTCTCTGTCCCCCCCCCACTAAATGTTTGCACAAATCGTTGAAAGTTTTGTCTCTGCGTTACACCACATTGACATTTGCCTCCACCTGTGATTCTTTGTCCTACCATTGAGTTGGTGCTTCTTCTTCTTCTTTCTTGTTATTATTACACTGAAGGCAGAAATATCAATATTTACTTATAACAATTGCACACAAACACGGTAGATTTTCTTTGCTCTATATTTCTGTCTTATCCTCTCCCTTTCGCTTCGTATATCTATCTCTATTTCTATGCTGTCAATTCAACCTGTAATGATATTCTGGTTTCGTTTTTACTTTGACATTTGTAAGCGTCATCAACGCTTGCTACTGTTGTCGACGCTGCTTCTTCTTGTACAACAGTGTTAGCATTATGTTATTGTTTTACTTTCGCCTAAAAGTTTCCTTGGAGGGTAATCTTTAGGGATTTTGTATGTAAATCTTAAATAAATTTGTATATTTTAGAGGTTAATATGTGTGCTTAAGCATAAGCAAAAGCAGCAAAGGCAGCAACGGCACTCCCAAAAAGGAAGACGAAATATCAAAAAGCATAGCTAAAGAAATACGGTAAAAACTGAAGGCAGGGATGTTAACTTAAAGCCAGACGACCAGGTGAGTTGTCAGTAAGTGAGTGGTGTGAAAACATTTAGCTTTGCTAAAATCAACGCCCGCTTAAAGGAATTCTTTCTAGGGGTCTCTTACATTTCTTATGTTTAAGGTATTTTCACAGAAAACATATGCCTTGTGGCACATCTGTTTTGATGTTTCGTTTTCGTTTTCGTTATGTCAATATTTTGACAATTTAATGAATTCTTAAAAGTATGAAACACCGTCTGTCTGCCACCCGCCGTCGGATTAGATTTTAACTCCAACCATATTCAGATAAATGCAAATATCCACGAACGTTGTTTGGCTAAATAATAACATTTTGCCTTTAAATAATTTCAAAAGTGAACCAACAAAAAGATGCATCGTAAAAAAAATTTTCTATTAAAACTTGAAATCAAAGTTAAACATTTTGGCTAACAATAATATTTGCCAAAAAATTAATTGAGAGAAGAGAAAGTCTTATGACGATAGGATAAATAAATTTAAAAAAAAGAAAACCAAGGAAAATCTTTAGTGAAAAACGCAATAATTATGTTGCATTCGCCGACGGTAGCTTCAAATAGGAAATTTATAGGTTTTATGCCAACTTACCTGACAACTCCACCTACCGCCTTATCTAATATAAATTTATCATGTATACGAATTTGGAAAAACGTCTGTATTTTACGTTGCCATGTCTTTTTTCAAAGCAAATGTTATCAGCCGATGTGAATAAAATGAACAAGAAAAAGAAGAAGAATGCAATCAATAAATCGCAAGACCAATACGGACATTTGAGTCGGGTGAACTGACCTGAATATGTCTTCAGCCAATGCAAAGGATGATTTTTAATCGTAGTTTCTTTTAAATATCAAATAAAACACTCAAATCTGCATCATAAATTAACATTTTTTATTGGAATCGATAAATTGGTCTTTCTCATTCAATTTTTAAAGATAAGTTCATGACAATGTTGTCCGCGGCTCCGTCTCAAAATGTCCACTCGGAAGGTTCAATTTTTCGTCACTTTTTCGAACATTTCGGCCTGTATTAAACGAATAACGCGTGTTATGTTGTCCTGTAAGGCTTCAATGGTGTTCGGCTTGTCCACATAGACTAACGACTTGACATAACCCCACCAGAAATAATCAAGAGGCGTTAAATCGCAAGATCGATGATGCCACCAGCCCATAAACCACACCAGACTGTCATTTTTCAGGATGCATCGGTAATTCATGTATGGCATGTGGCTGTTCATCACTCCAGATGCGGCAGTTTTGCTTGTTTACGTATCCGTTCAGCAAGAAATGAGCCTCATAGCTGAACAGAAATTTTCGATAAAACAGCGGATTTTCATTGAGCTTTTGGCCCATTCACCAAAAATTAGACGTTGTGGTAGGTCATTCGTCATTCCATGATGAAATGGCTGAGTACACTGTACACCTTTCACTTTAACAGATGACATTTGGACGCCATTACCAAACTTACAAAATCGTGAAAAATCACGCTGTACTTGTTCTGTGGAGTGAAAGAATGCGGATTGACATAGAAGATGTGGTAAATCGTTAGTTTCTTATCAACAAATGCTCTGAAATGACGCAAGATTATTATGCAATGGAAAAAAATTTAATTAATTTTAATTTAAATTACCAAAGTCTACGAATTTCCAGGTGAACAATAAACTTTCGATAAATCGATCAATATGTGTGGGGAGTACCATAAACGATGCTGCAATAGAGTCAATTTTCATTCTCAGTACTAAATCGATCAATCGTTTGATGTATACCAAATTTATCTGATTTCAATGCAACCGTGTGCTAAGACTGTATGGATTATACCAGTCACTAGTATTGCATATACCAAAATGGGCGCGGTTACTTGATAGATTTTACTCAAGCTTTACTAAGGGTTATAAAACAACACAATGACCAAAATTCTAGGTTACTGTAGTATACAAAATTTTCAATTACGCATAGAGATTGAATTTCGGAAAAATAGTTAATAATTATACATATCGGAGGTACCAGGAGAGCAGTGAAAATGCGGCCCATTTCCATTCTTCAACGCCACTTTAGCAACTGCTTTAAGTGTGTTCATTTAACTGAGATATTGATTTTCGGAAAAATAGTTAGTTAATGTACATATCGGAGGTACCAGGAGAGAGCAGTGAAAATGCGGCCCATTTCCATTCTTCGATGCCACTTTATCAGCTGCTTTATGTGTGTTCATTTAATTGAATTCAGTGTAGCGGAATATAAGATATGATACCAGCGAATAAATGGGTTAAATCTGTTATTTGCAAGGGGGGTATCAGAAGGATCGTGGTTTAAATTTTACCAGGCTCTTTAAAACTATACGAACAAATTCCTTTCTATCACATAAATTAGGTATGGGGGAGCTTCTCAAATTCAGTGAATTTACACGCATTCTATTGTTAATTTCACTCAACGGGGTCTACAGTTTAAAGACAATTCCGAACATCACAGTTTGAAAAGCATTTACAAGACTTGCCGATTACTCGATGTGTTGGGCAGGCACATCGTGATGAGCGCTGCCCAAATAATGATGGTTGGCTGTATGAGGGATTGAACCCGCTATCATGCGAACAATAGTCATGCGTCCTAACCATCGTACCACGATCGGTCACTATAAAGCAACACATTGGACAAAAATTTATGAAAATTTATGAAAAAATTTAATTTTGGAAAGTCGTTAAATTTGATAGGAGCCGCCAGAAGGGATGCGTCTTTTTTAATTCCCGATTGTGATTTGGAAAAGTAATGGGCTGTGTCAAATTTTAAAAACTTTTATAACAATTTGCGCCAATTATGGTATTTACTAACCAGCCAGACAGATAGACATTGCTTTATCCACTTAAAAAGTCATGAAACTTATTTGATCAAAGGATACTTGATACTTTAGACGCTTCCTTAGGTGTAGGTGAATCTGAATTCTAGCCCAAGCTGTCGGATCAATGTGTAACAAACAGTTCCTCTTTTACATTTTCTGAGGAAGTTTTCCATTCTCTTAAAACATGTGATGACTAATTGACTTATTCAAAAGGTCTTTGATTGAGTAAACAAACAGAAAAAA
>JAHXMU010000136.1:7359211-7400950 GCA_019455685.1 Philornis downsi | reverse complement strand
TTACAGATCGGAAACAAAGAATTTATCATAGAAATAATGATGTTTTTTATATCGAATTCTCAGTGTTTCTGCATTAATGAAGTTTCGATTTCGCGAAAAACATCTGATAAATTAAATCTAATTCGTTGGAAAATATTTTCGAAGTTGATTATAATTAGAATTATTTTGAAGGTGTTTAAAATAACTTCTATGTAACTATAACAAAATTATGTACAGGCAAACATTTTTGAATCTTAAGAAGCATTGAAAAATTTATTACGAGGAAAGTAATTCAATATGTTTTCCGCTGGGTAATTGAAGCGTAGTTATTTATCTTTTTTGATTGAGTTTCGTACCGATATCAAATGAATGGTTAAGAACTATTTAGAAATTGACGATTTTCAATTAGTTCTGTTACCGAACATTGAAATGGTGCCAGACAAGTTACTTACATATGGTTCCAAGATGAATTCCTAGAACTACAATACGTATTCGTATATTTAAAAATGGAAGTTACATAAATGATAGAGTGATATCCTGTAATTTAATACTAATTCAGTGCTAATTAGTCAAATTAACTAAACCAAATTGAATTTTATGAATTCGAATTAAATTTTGTAGTCAATTACTCAAATGGTAGTTGCACTAAGTATTGGATAGGCTAGTAAAATCTATACTTTAGTGTGTAAATTCGCCTACTAAGCTTATAATATTTGCTCTTTCCTTGATATTTTCGTAATTTTTTTGAAGATTCTTGTACAAATATTCATGAATTTTTAATTTTTCTTTCTCATTACAGGTATGTTACATTGTTGAAACAAATTTTCATATCAAAGAAATACAAAATCCTAAATTTGAGTAAGTTTTATTTTTGACATTTATTATGCAATTGAAGCGAACGAACATTATGAAATAACTCAAAGTTAACTACATCAATATTATAACATAAAATACTCAATATTCGGCTGATGAAAATCAGTACAGAAAATTGCAATCTGACTTACAGCTTTATGCTTAAGGTTTTTTCGCTTTGATGCAACAACTGGGAGCTACTTGAAGCAGCATAGTGAATACTAAGTGTACCTATACTTAAGTGTTTTTTCATCAAGACAATACGCTAGTTCACATATTCAATATTGAGATGGTCAAAATTAATGAATTAAAGTTTGAATTGCTTCATCACGCACCTTATTCGTCAGATTTACGTGCCTTGGACTATTTTCTATTTCCAAACTTGAGAAACTTGGCTCAGTGGTAAAAGATTTGCCTACAATGAAGAGGTGGACTTCGAGGTTGATGGCTATTTTAAGGAGTTTGACAGTTCTTGCTATAAGCAGGGTATAGAAGCTATTAAATATCGCTGGAAAAGTGTATCGATCCAAACGAAGAGTATGTTGAAAAATAAGGGAAATGTTTCCCAACTTTTTTGTCTTCTTTGTTAGATCGGCTAGTTTTGTGTCCGCCCTTGTAATTTATGAGTTTTTCCTACCTCTTTTCGTAAGCTCCTCAGAAATATGATGAGACTGAGAAAAATGTTTTGCCGAAGAACAAAAATATTTAACAAATTTGGTTCAAACTATAATTCAAATACAACACATTCCTCACACACAACAACGCAACATTCAGCTAAAACTTAAATTCCAAAATAAAAAAATATAATAAATTCTAAACGGGAAAACCGCAAAAATAGAAAATAATGAGAGCCATCAAATCTATGAGAACGCAACATTAGATGATCATCATTCAAGTGAACAAACAAACAGCTCGAACAAGCCTATTCGACCGAACCACAGCTAATTAATCATATAAATGGCCGCACAACAAGCACTTTCAATAATTTCCAAAATTAAACATTGAGTGAGCACAGAAACGCTAGTCAAGGGGGAGGTGATGATCGAAATGAAATCATGGGCAATCATTAAAAAAGAAATTTGGAACAAAAGAAAATGGAAATGGCAGAACAAAAATAAATAATAGGAAACGAATGTTAAACAAAAAAGTCTGATTACTCACTACACGTAGACAGACATCTCTAGGTCAAATTAGCAATTGATTATTAAAATAAAAAACAGCCCATTAATTCTCTTCAACCTTAGCTTAATTATAGTAGTATTTATTAACCAAAAGAGTTTTTTTTTTTTTTTTTTTTTTTTGCATCCAACTGCTGGTCATTATTAAGTTACTTTTTCAGATATGAAAAAAAAGTAGCAAAATATTTGCTATCTTTTCAAACTATCCATAACTTGTCCATCTACTTTTCGCTCTTATCGTTTGCTTAACGTTTTTTAGAATTCCCCCTCTAATAAAAATAACTAACAACACGTGTCGAGCATTAACACGTCTGATGTGTGCGGGGTGTTTGGAGCAAAAGTCATTTGTTTAAAGAAATTATAAACGTTTTATTACTAAAAAACATTTCAAGACTCTCTTTTGAAATCGCAAACGCCGAGACCGAAATAACCTAACAAATCATTAATTAAAAATTTCAGTTTCATTTCAATTTACTGACAACTCTTTTATACTTTAAGGCCAAGCCTTTGGATATCCAACCTACAAACAACAGAAAAAAATTAACAGACTAATTTGTGGGATTTTCATTGTTTTTGCTTAAACAATAAAACCTTTTCCTCCCGTCCTCCGACAAAAAAAAAATGAATAACAAACACCTTAATTGAATTAAATTGTTAACTTAGCACCCGCACAATTTGAGTTTCAAACCTATTTCAAACTCTCAATAAGTCAAGATTTGCCGTAGAATCATTGCCCGGCGAATTTTGTACCATTTCCTAATACATCACACAAAAACCGGCCTTATTTATGTACAACGTCCGCTCTAGGGGGAATAGAAGAAAACATAAAATCACTTTACGCCTTGTAAACACATAAAACAACTTAAGTTTTTTGTACATGAAAATACAAAAGGTGAATTAATCAAATTTGATGGCGGGGAGGGAAGAAGAAGTATGCTCTTTGCGAAAAATTTGCAATAAGATAAAGATTTGAGGAGATTTTTACAATTAATAAGGGAATAGTAGCAAATCATGGGAAATAATGCAACATAACAAAATCATTTTAAATCGTTTCACACACAGTATTTGTAAATTGAGTTATTGTTATTTTCCGAAGCATTTTCAAAATTCGGGCGGGGTGGAATTGCGACTAATTCCCAACAACAATATCAATTCTCTCTAAAATCCCTCCAAGTTCGATCTTTGCCCAAAAATCAGCAAACATTTAAGTAGATTCCGAAGTCAAAACATCTTTTATAGATATTTTTTACTTATTTATTTTGGGCTAAAAAATGTAAATTCCCAAAAACATCTTAAAAATGCCAAAATCTAAATCTTTTTACGCAGAAAAAAATTGGAACATAAATAGACCATAAGTTTTCCCACATACAAAATCTCTAAGAAATGATGGGCCTAATTAACTTTTGAAAGAGTTTTTGTAAATTTGAACATGAAAAAATAATAAGTTAAAAAAGAGAAGCATCCGCTTTATAGTTTAACTGCGTCCTGTCAAAATTCTAAAACCACATTTCAATATTCTCATTTTCACATTGTTTCACTACGTTGCAAAGTAAGATTGATACGTGCTTTCCATAATAAAGTGTTATCCATTTGCTAGTTTCGAAACCGCCGGTCTGGCAAGGCTGTCATCTGAAGTGTTATTTATTTAGTGAAAGCTTTGCCATATCCGAATATGGATCATTTAACATCCGAAAAATGCATAAAAATAGTTAAAACTTACTACAAAAGCGGTGATTCAAATGTGGGCTTTTAATCTATCAAAATTTTCTTCTGCGACGGTGCTCATTTCTCACTTAATGGTTACGTCAACAAGCAAAATTGTTGCAAATGGGGCTCGGAAAACCCTGAAGTACTTGAAAAACACCCGTTGCATCAGGAAAAAGTTACTATTTGGTGCGCATTATGGTCTGAAGGTATCATTGAGCCTTATTTTTTCGAAAACTAGCCCAAAAGGATTCATTACTTCAACCAATCCTCAAATTCCCAAAAAATAATTTAAAATTCCAGAAAATCCCAAACTTTTAAATTAAGCAGACTGAAATCGCTTTCTGCTGATATAATGCATAAATTTCATATAATTCATAAAAACAAGTTAAAACACTCTGAAAATAAACTATGCAAATATAATACACTTTAGAAATTGGGTGATCAGTTTCCATTAAGTGGGAGTTGAGATATCCATCTCATAAACCCCGGAAATACTAGGACAACATTTTTACTAATTAACTTATTGCCTAACTTTTGGGTCAATGTGCAACAACAGTTCGCCAGCCCAGGAAGATCCCATCCTCAGAAACATCCCACTTCGATGTGTCCCGACTTTTAGTAGACCCCGGTGTTAAAATGAGTTAGATAAAAATTTAAAACAAGATTATTATTATTATCCTAAGTGAAATAAAAAATATCAAATTATCAAAAAAAAAAAAAAAAATTTCAAAATTTTAAGAAAATAAATTTCACAGAAATAGGAGGACGGTCCTAAAATTAGCCAACCTTTTAAAGAAGCAACAAAAAAAAAATAGTTGAGAAAATGTTTCGTTATTTTTCAACATAATCTTTTTGGCTCAATATACTTTTTCCACCGATATTCAATAGCTTTTATACCCCGCTTATAGTAAGAACTGCCAAACTTTTTAAAATAGCCATCAATCGTAGTCTTCACCTATTCATTACTGACAACTCTTTCACAACCGAGCCATTTTTTCATGTTTGTAAATAGAAAATAGCCCGACGAAGTTAAATCTAACGAATATGGGCGTGATGAAGCAATTCGAAGTTTAATTCATTAATTTTAGCCAATAGTGGATGTGGTAAAACGCAGATTTTTTTCCATAATTTCTCCACCGAAATGAAATTGATGAAGTTTATGAAATACGACTTTCTTTTTCGCCGTATGCGGAGTTTTTCAAATAATTTTATTAACTAAATGCTGCAGTAAATTAGCATAATATTCGGCGTTGATGGTTTTTTCCTTCCTAAAGATAATCAATAAAAGTGATCCCATGCCAAAAAAACAGACGCCATATTTTGCCCACAGAGGGAACCATCTTCCCCTTTTTTGGACACGACTCTTCCATTCCAGTGGCACTACATCTTTGTCTCGGAGAACCATGTCTCGTTTATGGTTATACTCGTGTATCGGCGCAAAAAATCGACTTCATTGCAGTGAAACATTGCCGAACACTCTACTGAAACATCTTCTCGACGCTATTTATGTTCTACTGAAAGCAAGCGCGGCACCCATTTTGGGCACAGCTTCCTTATCTTTAAATCTTCGACTATACACCGTATTAGCATTTTTTTAAATACCTATCATTTCAGCTACCTCAGACGATCATCCAATACCATTTTGTGGATTTTCTTAATCGTGTCTGACGTAGACACCTCATTTGATCGATCACTATGGTGTTCGTTTTGGCAGGTCTTATGGCCTCATTTAAGCTCTGCTACTTAATATTTTAAAGTTGTAAATGTGGGAGCGAACAAGCAGACTCCCTCAGAGTGGAATTTGTCTCGTCTTTAATACTGGTTGGACTGTGACCTTTCAAATGGAAATATTGATTAACATAGCGATAACCAATTTTTTCCATGTTTACAAATTCACTGGCTCAAATAGAAATATTAAACAACGTGGCGCCTTGAAACTTAACACATATGTTTTATAAGGTTGCCACTTTTTAGCGAAATATTTTTTTTCCAACTACGGGCACCATTTATACATCAGGTCGGCTAGCTTTGGGACCGGCCACGTAGTTGGTTCATGTAATTTTTAGTGTAAATGGACCACAAGTCTTTTTTAAAGAAGATCTTTAAAAAATTTTAGAACTTAAATACGTTTGAGGGTTTTTATGAAATTAAATTCTCCTGAAATCTACCTCAATAATTTCAATAGAATTTAATCTTATAAAAACACTCAACCCTATTTTAGTTCTAAATTTTTTTAAAGATCTTCTTTTCGGCATTATTATCTTCTTTAGTTCGGACATTTGATTTAAACTATAAAACTATTTCCCCGCTTAGGCCTCACTAATCTGGCATTCTTGTCGGTAGCCCTTATAAGAAAAAACCTGTATATTTTGCAATATTTATCGGTCCATTAATTTGCTTAATGTTATTTCCATGTTCTACACACTATAAAATCGCCGAAAAATTTTTCTGAATTGCGTTAATCTTTCCCCCGTCTTTCCGGAAAGTTTCAGTTTTCCCGCATTTTATCACTTAATGGCAATTGTTGTTGTTGTTAATTTTTATTTATATTATTTTTTCTCTCTCTCTCTCTCTGGGGGTTTTTGATTTCGCCGCCTATTTCTGTAAATCTCTTAATTTATGTTGATTTCTTATTGTTGTCATACTTTCAGTAAATCTTCTTCGTTGATTTTGTTTTTCTATTCTGTGATTCCTTTACTTTGGAAACAAAATAAAAACATATGTTATGGGCTGTTGTATTCAGCAATATGAAAGATTTTTAAGATATCGCACTCATCATCTTGATTTGTTGAGTGTTTGGGGCTGACTGGTTGGGGGTTATCAAAAAAAAATCCCACCAAATACACGCTCAGAAACATGCACACGAATTTCTTCAAATCAACTCTGGATTGTGTTTATGTTTTCTTGACACATACACTGACGTTCACACAAACACACACACACACATATGTACAAATGATAAATGGTGAGAAATATTTATGAAAGACACAGACAAAAAAAATTACTTATAATTTATGGCAACCCCATGAGATTCACTATAATTTTTAACCCTTTGCTTAATGATGGTGTAATTAATAAAATTTCGAAATAGTTTTTTGAAAACCATAGATTTATACAATTAGATTACTGGTTTGATTTAGGACTACTAGTTTAAATTATATCGTTCACACCGCTTTGTGGGGAAAAAATGTATTAATTCAATTTTAGCTATCCAATGGGGGGAAGGAAATGAAGTGCAAATGGTTGCCGAGTGAATATTACAAAAAAAGTGCAGTTTACTCCATAACTTTGACAGAATATGATTAGTAATGATTACTGAATGTCATGAAATTCCAAGTTTTCTATATCATATAAACGTTAAGTGAACAGAAACCACAAAATATGCAACAATCGGATATAACTGATAGTTTTCATAATCAACCATAAATATTGACAGGGGACGTGTTTGTGAGCTGAAGCAGGTTTGGCTTTTTGACTATATTTTTAGGAAAGCAAAAGTAATCGAAAAGTTTTGTGTACCATTGGAAATGTGCTGTCCATAAGTTACAATTCTCCCATTCCAGTCTACTGCCTTCACTGTTATTTTGTCTCAGGTGTGAAATTGTGGACTCATAAAACCAAAAATTCCACTTTATTGCGGTGAAATATCGCTAACCACTTTATTGAAACATCTTCACGACGCTATTTTTGCTCTATTGAATGCAAACGCGGCACCCATTTTCCATATGTTGCAATCTTCCATATGTTGCAATCTTACACAAGAAGGTGCTTATATTGCTTGAGAAACCTAATAGTTTGCAACACTTTTTCGAATATAACCAAAAAAAAAAGTTGCACGCAAATGTAAATGTCCACATCTAATATTCAGAGTGCAAATAAGTCTGCGCGTTTTTAGTAAAAAATTTATCATTTATTGTGAAAATTAAAAAAGTTATGTACAGGGTGACGCACCAATTACAATTCAATAAGAAATTCAAATAACTGTTTTTAAAGAATGCATTTCATTTATTTGCGTTTTTTCTTATTTTTTATAGAAAATTAAATTTTATTTTATATAACTAATTGGTTTTGAAGGCGATTAACTCTAAATGCTCCTCCTCCATGCTCCTTCATATACGAGGTGTGTTAAAAAAAATAAGGTGAATTTTCATTTTTCTCAAAGACTATATATTTATTCATCAATTTCTATTTTATCTCTTTCAAGTAGTCCGCCTCAGATATAATACGCTTGTGCCAGATTTTTTTTCAATCCTCGAAGCAATTCTATAAGTGTTATGGGAACGTGTCTTTTTGCATGACAGCTGTAGAAGATATCGTTGTTTCTCTATCGATTCCATTGCACCTCCGATGTGACAGTGATGCCAGGCTTTTATTTGTTTAGGATACCAATTGCATAGAGGAGCCTTCTCTGTAAAGAGTCCGTAGATTCAAATTGCAAATCCTTAAATCATCCCTCTTGATCGTTGTTGTTGTTGTTCTTCTTCTTTCGATAATAATATGTGTGTAAGGTGATATCCATACTTTGCATATTGGGGTTTAGGCTACTTCCAACTACTTGGACGTTAGCTGAATTTCAGCTACGGATATTAGCTTTATATCTAGGATACATCCGTTGTTCGCCTGTAGGCTACTCAATGTGACACCTTGTCACTGTAAGCGTCATCGGAAAACTTATTTCGTTTAAATTTCTTTACCAAAAAGATTACCTATGTTGAAACTTCCTACTAAATCCAACACCAACACCTCTTAATTGCAACAAAAGAATCCTAAACATAGAATTCTTGTCTATCACAAATTCTTTTATGTGTAATAAAATTGACTTAGGTTTCATACGAATCAACAATTTCGTCAATTATTTTTTTTTTTTTTTTTTTGTTTTTTGATTTTTGTTCTACAACAACTACACAATTGCATTATTTCATTCAACAACAAGAAGAAACAACAACTCATAATGCAACAGAAGAGGAGAAAACAACACAAAACAGCAACAACATTTTACTTGTTGGCATGTAAAACATTTCGAAAACATCATGTCGAGAAATTATAGTGATTCGAATGTATATGAACGATACGAGCAAGAAGTACCAATGGGGTATGTTGGTAATGATGATGATGATGATGATGATGTTGCCGCAATGTGTGTAAAGTATGTGGTATGTTGTAAGCAAAAACATTATAATTTTAACCTTGTTGCCATTGTTGTTGCTCTTGCAATGCTGCTTCTCAAACGATCATTTCCACCAAAAAGCTTAATGTGCTGGGCATAATGTGCTTTTGTAAATTGATGTTGTTGCCGGCATGATGATGATGATGCTGATGCTGAAACTGATGCTATTGCTGTTGCTGCCACTGATGATGATGATGCATTTGTTAATGCTGTCGTGGCAGCTATGAATGACTTGGATGGCTGCCTGCCTGCCTGCCCGCCTGGCCAAACGCCTTCCTGCCTAACTGATTGTTTGTTGCATGGATCCCATGTAGGTTGTTGTTGTCTGTATATGTTGTTGCAAACAACATACACAATTGATGCCGTTGTTGTTTCTCTATTATGTTTTTTGTTTTTTTTTTTTTTGGTTTACTGCTGTTGCTCCTGCAGTTTGACAATGGCTTATGTGTTGCTGTGGGTTTTGAACCCGCTATCTTCTTGTCTTGTGTGCGTTCGTATTGTGTGTCATGTATTTGGCTTGTACGTATGTTCTTGATTGACCTTTTTGCTGCTTGAAAAATTTACCCTCTTCAGTCCCCGATTTAAAGTCACAAACACACAGACGGGGATTCACTCACACAAACAGACAAAATTTAGTTTAGATGCGAACATTTTCCTAACGCTTTTATCTCCGAAGTAATTGTCTACATAAATGCAGAAGGTAAAATAGAAATGCAACAGACACAGTGGATCGGAAAAATAGGAATTAGAAGCTGAATTTGATAAAAGCAGCTCGAATCATTGCTAAGTAATCTATCCTCATGATGTGATTGGATATTTATTCATCAACATAATCTCAATCAATCAAGCATTACAATCAGTCCAACGCTTTTCTACCATTTTGATGCTTGTTTTTATGTAGAAGGATTTTTCAAGAATTCAAAACATGTTCCATTTTCAGTAATCATTCCATAAAAAAACTTTTTTCCTAGAGCATCCTTATATCGTTCGGAATTACGTAATAATCGAAGGAAAGATTTGTCCACAAGGAAAAAGGATTTATCAAGATTTATAAAATATGTTCCAGTTTGAGTAATCATTTCATAAAAATCTTATTTTCCTAGAGCATCTTTTTAACGTTCGGAATTACATAATAATCGGAGAAAGGATTCTTGAAGAAAGAAGAAGGATTTGGCAAGAATTTTAAAATATATTCCAGTTTAAGTAATCATTTTATAAAAATCTTTTTTCGTGGAGCATCATTTTAACGGACATAATAATCGCTGTGTTCCACATATTGAGAATATGATGGGTGGAGAAGTAATTGCTACCAGTAGTTTGTGACATGGCGCTTTACTTCAAGGGAAGATCAAATTTTCTTCATTATTTTGAAATACTTAATCTTAATTTTCTCCACTGATTAAAAAAGTTCACATTACATTCGCTATTTACAATTCTTCCCCTTTAAAAGTAATCAAGGACACCATGACCAACCTAATATAATAATAATATAAGACGCCATAACTTTACCGGCTAACTGCAACATTTTTGGTCACTTTGGACGGCTGTTGTTAGGCCCTTTTTATTCAGTGTACTACCGAGTCTATTCAAGAATGTAGTCGTGGACCTATTCACACACCGTTATCACATAACGCATTAAACAATTATTTTTAATGCATTTAAAATCCTCCATCTATCGTTCCGAATTAATAATATATTGATGTCTTGGCTCTATTGTTAGCAAATGCGCTACCCATTTGGAAAAATGTTTTTCCCAAAAAATGTCGATGTAAAAAAAAAATTCCATGCGAAATTGTAAATGCTCTGTTTTTTTGATTAAAAAAAGTTAGTTGAATTTCTTATTGTAGCACAATTGGTGCACCACCCTGTATTAAATGTTTGATGAACCTAAATCTAATGGACTGCAGATTGCAGTCTCTTCTGGTACCTCCCACACGAAATGACCATTTTATCGAATCTCAATCTTTTCTCTGTAATTTTTGTGTGATAGGCTAGAACAATCTAAAATGTTATTCATTGCATTACTCTCTCTCTCTCTCTCTCTCTCTCTCTCTCTCTCTCTCTTATCTAATTCACCACAAATTTATGACTCTTTCCCCACTGTGTAGTTTTGTACATCAACATCATCCGTAGCATTAACAGCGACAGCGTCAACAGCAGCAACGGTCGCGTTTGCAACATCAACATCATAAAGTCCTCCTTAGCTACACACAAACGCAGCGTGCATTGGACGCCCAATTCTTTGGCATCCTCCTTTGAGCAATGTTAGTTTGTATGTTCATAGTATTATGGGATATCATGCTTAAAAACTGCCAAAAGCCATCTATCTACAGGTATATGAGAAGAACGTTTAGTTTTCACAATTTCCACGAAAATAAGCACAAAAAGTCATTCAACAACATACTGCTGCAATGCAATCGCAACAATTGCCATCAATACATGCACCACCATAATAATGAGGATCAAAATGTGATGTCGGCAGCGATACCAGAGATGCTAGTAAATCTAGTGAGCGTAAGGATGCTGAACATGATGACGTTTCGTAAGCCATGAGGTAAAAGTTAAGGAGTTTTGTTTGGCGTTTCACAGAATTTAAGGTTTAATGCGTGGTACAACCTGTTTACAGGCAAATATTTGCCAGCAACTGCCAAGCAATCAACGTACATTAACATAGCTTTCGAAGCTGACAAGGAATTTTTCTTTTGACTAAATAAATTTCATTTAGTAAAATTTTCATTCGACGCAAAGATATTCCATTGTTCTCGCTGTAGATCGTTAGATTTGTTTCTACACTCTTTCGGTTTTGATGGAATTGTTTGTACATTTGACCGCTTTAATGGGGCTTTATAAATTATAGTCCCCATTTTTTATGTTGTTTGTTGCGTTCCTCATTTACTTATGAATTTGCATGTGGCACATATGCTAGTAGAGTCAAGTGGACCGACAGACATTTAGCTGATGCTATCTAGCATTCAACATTTGCATTTTGTTTGTGCGATTCCAAGTACATTTTCCTATGCTGGAGGATATAAAGCAGCCATTGCCTCCGTCTCCTTCGGCCACTGGCATCGTTTCGTGATGCTTTCCTCATCGGGTTTTGTAATTAAAATTTATGATGATCTTTGCGCATTCATAATTCGCTGAAATGTAAGGAAATGTGTGTTATGAGTTTTCCACTTCCACAGAAAATGTGTGGGAAATTGTGTTGTAATTTAATAGGATTTCATTAAAAATGCGTATGGCGGGTGCAACGCAATTTCGAGAGGAAATGGTCAAATCCTAAAGTGGTGTGAGATTAAACGCAATTTGTTAAAGAGATCTAAGTAGATTTCATAGTGTAGACTTTGCTGGCCATTAGAGTGAATAATGTACGATATGCGGGCAAATTCTAAAGGAAACGCCATTAATAGGTGGTAAATATGAAAAAGTTGTAATTAATATGATAAATATTTTATGCCTTAGAAAATAGAAAGAGGTATGAATGGGGAATGAACCACAGAATCATTAGCTTTATATCTAAATTAAAAATAAAGCAAATTTATTGTACTGAAGAGTATTTAAGTTCTTTTCTTCTATACTATTACATAGTATAGTTAAACTTTCCGTGAAGATATACATCAGTACGAAATCCACTTGAACGGTGAATTTTCCCAAACAAAAAAAAAAAAAGTAAAAACTTGACGATATCTCACACTTTTTCTCAAAATTAATGTAACTGTTTATACTTAGTTTTAAATTTAATACTCCAATTTTATAAATGAAACAAATTACATATTAATAATATTACATATTAATAATATTAAATGAAAAAAATTACTTACTAAACATGAAGTCGAAAATTATGAAAGCTAACGCTCTAATTTAAGTAATACAGGGTGTCTGTCGGCAAGGTATACTACTTTGTTTTGCCGCCATTTTGGTAAACATTAGTCATGACAGTTCATATTTGGCAGTCGTAAAGTAGAGACGTTGCAAATTTATTATGGAGAAATATTCGATAAACCAACGTGCTTTAATCGTTAAAACATTTTATCAAAATCAATCATCGATTACTGTGGCGATGAGAAAGTTATGTGAAATTTTTGGGAGAAACAATGTGCCAACAAAACGCACTATTTATCGTGTAGTGAATGATTTCGAAGAAAGAGGGTCGAGTGTCTGTAGCTGATAGGGCTAAGCGTGGATCACAACGTAATGCAAGATCGGCTGAGAACATTACTGCTGCTCAAGAAAGTGTTCAAAACAATCCATCAACCTGAATTCGATTCCGTGGTCAGGAGCTTGGTCTTCAAAAAACAACTTTGGCACAATTTTGCACATGGACTTGCATTTGTTTCCATTTAAGACTCAGTTGACACAAGAGCTTCTTCCGCAAGATCATTTACGCCACCGTGCATAAGATATGCCAATAGGATGTTAGAGCTCGCCCATGACAACCTGTAGTTTCATGAAAAAATCATAAAGAGTGACGATGCACATTTTCATTTGAATGGATATGTGAATAAACAAACAGAATAGTCGATTCTGGGCTATGGAAAACCCTCAAATTATTCATCAGTCCCCTTTGCACCCATAAAAAGCGACAGTCTGGTGTGCCATTTGGTCAGGAGGAATCATTGGAATCATTGTCAATGGGGAGCGATATCGTGATATGATTGAAAACTTTTTAACGCCACAACTGCATGCTGTGGGCTTGATTAAAATGTGGTATCAACAAGACGAAGTCGCATCGCATACAGCCAGGATTACAATGGAATTACTGCGAGATCTCTTTCCATAACAAGTTATTTCAAGAAATGGTGATGTTGATTGTCCTCCACTGTCACCTGATCGGCTGTTCCGGACTTATTTTTATGGGGATATCTGAAAAGCAAGGTTTATGCAAACAAACCAGAAACGCTTGAGAAACTCAAACAAAATATTCGTGATGAAATTAATGAAATATCGCGTGAAATGTGTGAGAATGTAATGAAAAATGTGCTTAAAAGGGCTCGCATTTGTGAGGCTAACAGAGGCGGATATTTATCTGATATTGTATTCCATGCATAATTGCCGACATTAAATAAAACAATTATCAATATAAAACCTAAGATTTTCTTTCATTTAATCAAAAATTATAAACAAAGTGGTATACCTTCCCGACGGACACCCTGTATTACTAACTAAAATATATGAGTGTGGCATGATTATCGAGAAATATCCCAATGATTACTGCGAATTATTGAAAGCTCCAGAAATTTTGAAAAAAGAAAATAGAAAACACAAT
Source organism: Philornis downsi (assembly GCA_019455685.1). Classification (NCBI taxonomy): domain Eukaryota; kingdom Metazoa; phylum Arthropoda; class Insecta; order Diptera; family Muscidae; genus Philornis; species Philornis downsi. The sequence goes on along the minus strand of JAHXMU010000136.1, from coordinate 7,386,801 downwards.
ATTACGAGCAAAGTTGATGATTCAAAATTAGTCGATTTTACAGCACAACTAGCACGGTGAGCATCATCATATCTACAAATAAAAATAATTTGTTCTCTCGCTCTTCTTTATATATTAAATTTTTAATTTAATTGCAAAATTTCTTAACTCTGAGAAATTATGCAATTATTTTAAAACCACCAATTCTTTAGCCCATAATTTACTGTCCGGCACGTAAGAATTGGCTTTTTATTAATTATTTCTGAACTAACCCCACATACAGTCCTCTATATCTCAAATAAGCCAGTTGCATCACAATAACAATGCCAGAGATTAGACCTGGATTAATCTCTTAACCAAATCAATCAAAATTGATTTTAGACAGTTTAAATCACGAGAAATGTCTTTCGCGTTAAAACGTAATTAAAGTATCTTCGATAAATTTCTCTACATTGAACTCTTAGAAACTTTTTCAGACAACAACTTTCAAAAGTTTTATAGTAATCGCATACCAGCCAAAAAAAAAAAAAAAAAAAAAAAAAAAAAAACATTCGCAAAATGTACAGATAATCTATGCCAAATATAGTGTATTTAAATTTGAAAATACAACGTGACTCTCGCAGCACCTATCGGTCTTTACTTGTACTATTCTATATGCAATTGCTGGTATCGTAGGTAGACAACAAATTCCTAAAGATTTTTTATAACTACAGGAACATTGGTGAACACTATATAGAACATACAATTGACACGCACTTAGTGTTTTCCGTAAAGAAATGACTTGCAAATTCCATTAAATAGATGGGATATTCACAAATTATTTTTTTTAGAAAAGAGTGTAAGGGAAATTTTATATTTTAGAAGAAAACAACATTACATTGGCTTTTGTCGTAATTGAGTTATCAACAAAGAGGCATACACAAAAAACCTAAAAATCTTACAAACATTAAATATATGGAACAGAAACAAATCATTTTTTTATAATATTACTTAGGTATCTCGCACAACAGCATTTTGGAAACCGTCCTCAGTACCAAGCCAACAGAATTTCTCTAAGTTTACTATACAAAACTCATAGACCAGCACCGATTATATTACCAGATGGCAACAACGCCATCTATCGTGCATTATTTGCACTAAAAGTCAACAAGTCAATTAACTGGTAAAGAATGGAAGCAATCGTGTTAAGCACTGTCCTTTTTTGGTTCCAATCATGCACCTAGAATTATTTTTCTATTGAAATGTTTTGGGTGTGTAAAATGAAATTGACATGAGTGCCATCTATCGTACAGTAATTTTCATAGTTGCTACGCAATAGCACAAACATTAAGTATATGAAACGCAAATAAATAAATTTTGTGCATAAGATTACATATTCAAAGCAATCATTGTGCTACTTTGAAAACTATTTCCAATATGTGAGCAACAGCTTCCCTAAGTCTCATTGAAATCACATGAAAAATAAACAGGGATGTACAAAACACACAAACAAATGTCAAGTGGTTTATATTACACTGCGTACCATACGTTAATTGTAATATTATTAGGTAATCATGTACAACACTGCTTTTTCTTTTTTTTTTTCTTTTTTTGTTGTTCAAATTTTGCACACCGCATTTATTTTTTAATCAAGTGATTTGGGTGTCCTTTCAAGAGCAAATCATATACATCATGTGCACATCTCTTGCCAAAAATTTATCGCAACTGTAGGCATATAAATGAAGCATATATTAAATCCACAACCACCACAGGCTGATTGTTATTAGAAAAATGGCATAACTGTTAAACAAATTAATTTGTAAATATAAGTTTACTAAAATATCAACTTTCATTTTGTAATCATGCTATTTTAAAAACTGTTCCCGATATATGAACAATAATTGTCCTAAGCCTTATAATATTCGCATGACCGGTAAAGAAACTTATGCAAAACACACAGGCCAATATTCCTTGATTTGTATTACCAAAAGACACTCGAACGCCACCTTCCGAGCAAGAACTTCTCTAGGTTCCACATACAGAAAACATAGACCAGTAGCGATTATATTACCGGATGAAAGCGGAGCCATCTATCGTGAGTTAATTGTAGCTTTAGTCACACCATCATTATATCAAATTCCCTTTTTATTCTCTTGAGAACAAATCATTTGTGTTCAATTTATTACAAAACATTTTCTCTTCTACATTGTCGTTTAATAATAAAATTAATTTAAAGCATTTATACAAAAAAGAAACCAACTGCAATATAAAAATTACAAAACAAAAAATAAAAAATTCAAGGTCTTACAAATTACTTGCAACGAAGGCGACAACCAATCCCCGTAAACATCTTAAACGATCAACAAGCAACAACCATGTTCCATAATATATTTTTTAACCGAATAACGAAGTAGAAAAAAAACCTGCAATAAAATTCAGTAATCATGAATTTATATAAATTTCTGATTGTTGCTGATGCCAGCGCTGTTGCTGTACGTATTGTTGCTCGTGTTTCTGTTGACCATAACAGAAATCGAAACTGGTTGCCGGCAACAAAGTGCACCAAATAACCCAACCAAATTGACCGACCCCATCGTTGCAATCCGCAGCAATCTCAACAAATGACCGAAAGAGAGACTCATTGCATCGCATCCACAAAACAGCCACGACAGCGGCCATCATTGACAGCGGTTGCAGTAACAACACACAAAGTATTGCCATGGATCGATGCTACTTTTAATAGTTAGTGATATAATGGTTTTGTGCTGGAGTTTGGGCTTTGCTTGCGGTGGTAGTGGCAGCCAGTGATGGCGGTGGTGGTGGTGGTGGTGGCGATTCAATCCTAAACTGCAAAGATCATCGTCATCCCATCATGTCCATGCCCAACAATTGGCAGTAAAGGGGCAAGAAAAAAGCTTTAAAACTCAAAAGCAATCAAATTGACAAAACGTCAGCGTAATAAAGCGTTGATAAACCACAGAAAAGCAATTGCGACAATATTTAGCTTGGACGGAAAAAGACGCAGCTATGGCTGGCAACAACATCGTCGCCTTGTAGCACTAAACCACGGCAACAACATTAGCAGCTTCAGATATATGGATGGTATCGACAACCAGCAACTCAACAACAATTACGACATTGACGACGACAACGACGTCCAATACATTGTGCATGTATACAAGCATGGTGAACTGAACTTTGAGCACCGAGTCCAGCTAAATAATGGTCAGATAAATAAAATACCAACAACAATATACAACAAATTGATTAGCAACAACCAATAACAGCAATAGCAGCAACAACTGCAGTGACTTTAACACAACCTGAACATGTTGCAAGTACATATTGAACCAACAATTCTTCGACGTACTCGTGTATCTATGGAGCACATTGAAAGTCTTTGGCCGCAAAAGCCAAGGAATTCACTCCAGAAGAGTGTTGCCGTTTCCACAGATAGTCACAGCATAAAGAGAGGACTGTGCAAGGCGGGCAACACCGAGAATAACAACACAACCAGCGTAATGGTTGTTGGAATTGCCAATGAAATAAATAAAAACAACCGCACAGTGAACATCATTTATTTGTCAGGGCCGCGAGATAGTGGCACTGCACCAGGGATGAAGGACGACCTAAGGCACTCACTAGTTGCGGGAAGCTTAGCACACGTAGTCATGTCAAGCTTAAAATTACATCGTAGCTGAAAATTGGCCTTGGACTTTGTGGCGCGAATAGGTCTTGAACGAATCCCCATTATTTGGTATGAGCTGTATTTTGTTAAATGAAATCACTCTCGCGCCACCTATCGCGCATTAATTGCAAAATTTCAAAAACCATCCCTAGTTCAAAGAGAACAATTGTTTTAACGAATTGCAACGAAATGAAATACAATTTTCTCCTACTAGAGAAACCACCGCCAAATACGTAAGGAGCAACTTGCCAAAGCTTGACCGTTATATGGTAAAGAATGCATACGTCTATGTGGAACACACAGTAAAACCCATGTATAATAATACGATTTATTGAAATAGCTTGCGCTCCAACTACATATATAACAAGTAATTCCTTTTTGGGAACCATCCCGCATGCTTATCAATAACAAGTTTCTGCTTTATGGTAATTGGATGACGTTGATACAGTCAGACACACAGGGTGATTTATAAACTAAAAGAGATACATTTTAAAGGAAAGTTCATGCGCCACCTATCAACCGTAAATTGTACGTATATGCATACTGAAAATGCGCGGAATTTAAAGAGCGTTCCCATCAGATGGATAGATGCCAGCCTTGGTAAGATGATCGATGGCACAATAACTCATATGGGTGTCTAAATATAAATGGATTTCAAGTTTTTGCCATTTTTTTAATCAGCACAATCGGAAGACTGAGGGATTAATTGGAAAAGTTGCTAAAAAAAAATAAAAAACTGTGTGGACGGCAGATGTGAAAAAGTTAGACTTTCGCTTATGCGTTCAATCGAATGGAATGTAACGCAGATTCCAGGCGATTCGTTCCAGCGTAGAGGTTACATCGAATTTTAAGTAGTGATTTGCCTATGCGCTACCATAAAATTCAATTAACGCAAGAATTGGAGCCTGCTGGCCATTTATATGTATAATGTCTTGCATTCCTAGGTTGGATGTATGAACAGAGACGGATTTACACGACTTGAAACAACGTAGAGAATTTCCCACCAAGATCGAGCTATTTGGACTTCTTACGTAGGGATTAAAGAGAGGGAGTTTGGAGAATTTGGCCATCGAGTAAAAGTGTAATCAGCGAATACTTGACGAACATTTGTTGATGTTGTCATGCATCAAATACATCTTATTCAAAGACTGATTGTATATAATATGAGAAACGACTTGATTTTATAGGGTGGTTCGGAAAGTTCGTTCGATTTTTTTAGAGAAATTTATTTACAAATTATACATAAGAAAATAATTATTTTAATCTGTTATCTAATCTCCACTTTTTTTAATAACTTCTTCCAACCTCTCTTGGAGGTTTTCAATTCCTCTGATAAAATTCCCGTGTTTTTTTCTGAAAAAAAACGTTCTATTCGGTTTTTCACTTCCTCGTCATTATGGAAATTTACATCCTTCAAGTGGTTGCTCAGACTGCAAAATAGGTAAAACTTACCGCCCACCCTTTGACAGTTTCCGACAAAGCAGTGTGTGGCCTCGGTAAAAGAGTGAGCTATCCACACATCGAGGTTGCTCACAAATCCGAGCTCTTTTATCATCCCGTGAACGGTTGAGACGGATTTTTTTGATTATTTCAATTATTTTCCTAACTTTTGCGCGGGGACTGACAATATTCAAATCACTCACCTCCTCGGAAACATTTTTTTTTGGTCGTCCTGATCTGGAAGCGTCCTTTACGGAGAAATCGCCTAAAGAAAATCTTTAAACCATTTTTGCCAAGTTCTTTAATTTGGTCCGTTTTCTTTATAAACAGATTCTATTTTTCGGCTGGCTTGAGCGTCCATTTTTCCTTTTTGGAAATAATACAACATAATATGCTTAAAATGCTCTTTTTCGCTCATTTTTTCCACTTTTCACAACTTTTTTTAAAACGTAAGTTGGCATTTACGTCTAGAATGAGAATGCAAGTAAACAACAATAAACAGTTTAGAGAAGACGTGGAAGAAAGTTTTGATAGTGTTTGAAGGAACTCTACGTCATGGGAAGTGACGTATGGTCGAATTAACCGAACGAACTTTCCAAACAACCTAACTTTATTGACTCATTTTATGAATCAATCTTTGTCAGGAGGCTACCTCCGGTCTAATATATAAAGAACAAGATGAATTTTAAGAAACGAATCATGTGCCGCCTATCGGACATTAATTGCATAATTTTAAAAATTCATTTCGATACATACGGAAATGTTTGCGAATCCGCTGCATTATTTTATGGATTTTCAGTAAATAATAAATACTTATACATTTTGATTTGAAGCAAAACAAACGAGTACAATTTTTTCGTCAAACAAATTTACGGCCAAAATTTATACAAGAACAGCCTGAAAAACTCTGTAGAATGCTGAAAAACAGCTCCCTACTTAATTATGGTAATACTACTTATAAGTCGACTTCCAATATTTAAGGACACGAATAATCTGCCTCCCTAATAATACTTAAAAACTTACTTAAGAAACATTTAAAATTAAAGTCCACAAATTTCTATAAAATCTCTTTAGAGCCACAAAAGAATCTTAAAAAATTACTTCCAGTCATACTGAATACATCACTTTCGCTTTTGGTCTAGTTAAAGTCCGAAAAAAATATTACAAACGTTGTACACATTTATCTGTAGGTGATTTCAAAGCAAAGATTTCAAAGTATTTTGAAATCGCCTATAAATGGCAAGTTCCAATAGCTACAATCTATTGTGAAAAGATTTTCCATAAAACGCCTGAATGTGTACAACTTTTGTAGCATTTTTTCTGACCCTAACAAGAGGCAAATGCGGCTCATATCATGTTTTCAACTTGAAATTAGCCTTTAAAATGTTTTGAAAGTGATATATTGAACATCTCTGGAGGAAACTTTTTGATAGCTAATCAATAATTTGCATTTGCACTTACAAAGGTTCCGGTTAAAATTAACTTAATGCATACATACATATAACAGGAAATGCCAATGAATTTGATATTTGCCGGGCTTGGTTTGTAAGATATTAGCAAAGTGCAATAGTTCACGATAGGTGTCGCCAGAGTAACTTCACACCTACTTTAAGTTTTATTTTTAAATGTATAAATTGTTGTGTGTTTGTGTTTGTTGACTACGCGATTCTATACTATATGTCAGATTATGTTGAAACTTTTGTAAATCTTCGCGGGTATAATCAAAATAATTTCTAGCTATAATCAAGTTAATGTACGATGATGACTCTAAAATTAATTTGGTAAAAAAATTTTTACTGTATAACGTATTCAATTTCGTTGAGTAAAGTACTGACTGCAGAGCTTTCGCCTATTAGTACCGGTAATAAAACCACGATCGTTCCTGTATAAGTTAGAGTCTTGGGCTTTATTTTTTACTCCATTTTCGTGCTCCTTGTTTCACACCTCTGCTCCGTCGCATAGTCGGTAAATCCATGTTTTCGATACAAGTTAATGGATGTTCAATTCCAACAACAGCATCATTGAAAATATATGGGTATATATGTAGCCTAGGTCCTTCAACAACGTACAATTCGCAATTTACACACAAACATCAACAAATTGTTGCACGTACATTTTCCTGGCAGCAACAGCAGCAACAATTGCCGCAAATAATTTATAAGCCAGGCCTGCACTATAAACGATGCTCTCCATAAGCTCCATAAATGTGGGCCTAAACACAAAAAGGAAATCTACACACCGTGCACAAGTAGAAGTAGCAATTGAACTACAAAAAAAACAAAATAGCGAACAAAGAACGTAATAATTGTAAATATTTCAAAGATCGATTTTAGCCAAAGCCAAAAGGTTGCCAATAAGCCAAACAATGTTTAGAACCTTTAGCATGGCGGCAACGACAACAGCAGGCACCAACATCATGCAATAAGCCAATAATCCCAACGATACCTACAGGCAATTTCAAACAGTTTCCCTTTTCAGGCAACACAATGATGATGATTGTCTTTGCAATTTTCCTTTTCGCAATTGTTACCAGTTTTTGGCGTTTTGTCTTCTTTGCCGTCGTCGTCATCGGCTTTCCCTATATAATATATCGTAGTTTTATTTATCTTTTACAATACAATAATCTATACCATATCTCTTGTGAGCAGTATTTATGCTGTCTACCATATATGGTTCAGCAGCAGGCAACCAGCGACACACCAAATAGCGCAGCTCAAAGGAAACAATTCAGCGAATTACCAAATACCAGTCAATTTTTACGAGATATTCGATTTTCCATTTCGATCTTAAATGGTTGTGTGGTGTGTCTTCCCATTGTCTTGAAGCCTGGCGGCGTTGGACTTTGCGTTAAATAGCGCCTTATCATGTTTGAAGTACAAATTTGGTCAGAAAAATTAAATTGTTTTTCTATTGGCGAGCAGTAGACATTGATTTGCTATTGGCGGTTATGCGGTGGTGGCCTTTCCTTTGTGGATTAAATTTACTTTGTATAATTTTCAAATGGTTTTACTTTAATTTCTTGCAAAAAAAGAGGAAAGAAGAAAAAATTATTTAAATTGTAAGCTACAATGGAAGGGGAAATTCTTACAAAGCCAACGTAATCAAAGTGGCATTCTTGAGGCCTTTTTTAGGTAAAGTGAATTAGCGATAAAAAACTTGATTAGGATTATTTACAGCAATTTTCTTTCTTATCATTATTTGATATCAACCATTCTCCCCTGCTATGTACTTAACACACAGGAGGATAAATGTAGTTTCTATTGTGCCATTTTGGAGCCAGGAAAAACTTAACAAATCTGATGTGTTATTAATAGAGAGAAAGAGAGAGAGAGAGTGTTTTTAATATAATCCCTTTCGGGCGGTTTAAAGATTCAGATAGATTCCAATTTAGTTAGTCTCTCTGCAAATTTTAAACGCACAAATAATAAATATTTTCACTTTTCGCTTTTAAAATTTACAAAGAGAGATCAACTTAACTCTTGGTAAGCAGTGACTAAAAATTTCGTACTTACTGAAGACTATTTCAATAATGGTACAATTAAGTAAAGATAGGTGGCGTCCGAGAAGTGTAAATTTGTAAAGTATTTACAGGAACTTTTTGCTTTCAAAATTTGCAAAGAGAGATTAACTTAATTCTTGGTAGGCAGTGACCAAAAATTCCGCTCTAACTGAAGGCTATTTCAATAATAGTACAATTAAGTCAAGATAGGTTGCGCTCGGGAAGTTTATATTTGTAAAGTATTTACTGCAACCTTTTGCTTCAAAATTCGCAAAGATTAACTTAATTCTTGGTAGGCAGTGATTAATAATTTTGTACTTACTAAAGACTACTTCAATAATAGTACAATTAAGTCTAGATAGGTGGCGTCCGAGAAGTGTATATTTGCAGAGTATTTACTAAAATTACCACATTGACACAATAATTTATATAATCCATAAAAGTTGCTATACCAGCGGAATATACCTTTCTAAAGTTGAATCCTTATTAGATAACTTATATATGTAGCTGTCTATATGTAACACACAGAGACACATTTATTTACACATAATTACTACATTAAGAAGTTACAACGAATGATGATGCTATGCTCGTGGATTCGGACACCGATATAACCACCTATAATCATTTGAGCGGCAGTCACCTTAAAGTTTCTGGTGAACATTTCTAGTAGTCGAATCTAGTAAATGCTTTTCTTTAGCAACATACAATTGTAAAAATTTAAAGTTGTTTTGCTATGCTAAATTGATACTTTGTCGTACGAAGAAACTGGCAAATATATGATTAAATCATAAATACAAAATATGTATATTCCGTATGATAGTTTGTGCATATTCATTTAATTTTTTCCTTAAATTCTTATTCAATCTTGAGATATAACATTGAAACGTTTTCCCTGACGAAGGCTTTCATCGTCTTCGCAATTAAAAAACAGCTTTTCTAAATCTATATAAGTTTGCATACAAATGTTGTGTTTTTTATGGGATGTGGTGAAAATTCACTAGAGTCCTCTTTATGACATCGATGATTATTCAAATTTTCACTACATCCGGATCTAGATAAATTTCTGCATGTATTTATTACTACCTGTAATGAAGCAATAAATAAATATCTATAATAGTATTCATATAAAATAATTGTATGGGCCAGCCAATAGTAATGGATCTTAGACAAGTTAATGTTTACATGTTCGAGATAGTCCCAGTTTGCAAGAATTGATGTAAGAGAGCCTGTCTTTTTAATGCAATCAAAAAATGACTTGTGAAGTTAACATGGTTCTCTATGTGTAAAAAAATAATAATACGTGTGTTGTATACAGTCCTGCATCTAAACGTAGTGTTGTAAACAGACATGTAGCTAATCTAAGTACAGACATGTGTCTGTGTGTTGAATAAAACTCCTATACTATTTAGCTGCATATAATGACATTTTAACTTCTCTTCATGGATGTGTTTTTTAAGGTTTTTAATGGAAGAAACATAAATTACATTGCATTACGTGTATGAAATATGGATCATGAATGAGATAATGGCGTGTACTGTATAATGCCGATTCCAATACTAAGTTTTGTGAAATTTCTACTATACTTGTTGATTCCTTAGCTATTCGGAGTATTCGTCAATATCTTGAGGTGAATCCTACTCAAAGGAAAATAAGTTAATGCATCGGGGCTCATCGGACTGTGGTGTCACGGATAAACGGATCTCTTTTTCTCTACTGTCCGGTATATTTTATATATCCCTTATAATGAACTCGTTTCAAACACAAACCACTATACATAACAAGCAATTTTATATATTATACCTATATAGTATAGTATAGCTGTGCGAAGTACATGAACTACAGTAAAAGAAACCGCAAACATGTTAATTTAAGTTTTCTTACATCTGTTGCGAGTGTTGCCATAAATTAATTATTATCTTGAGTAGCGGTATCTTCAGTATGACCTTCTTCCAAATCTCACTTCCTCCTTCGCTGCTCCTTACTTAAGGTAATAAAACATCTAAAGATGGATACATGCCACAAGACGGTTATGTACGGACTAGCTGCCACTGCTGGTGCAGTAAAGAGCACAAAATAAATGATAAACATTTTGTCTTAAGCAAATGTTTTTGGGTTTTACAGCACATAACCATCAGCCAGCCGACTGTGATGTTATGGTAGATCATTAGTTGGCAAATAGTTGTTTTTTGTTTTTCGTGCACTTTGTTCACTTTTGTGGCATTGAGAAAAACTTCAATAGCCCAAAATGGTATAGCCGAGGTGAACACATTACACAGTTAGAGGATGTTGAGGTTTGCCGGAAAAAAAGCAAACAACCTTTTCAATATTATGCATCATGTTGATGCAGCATAGGGGTATCACCGCAACAAGACGGTTAGACTGGGAAGGAAAATTATCCTTATGCAAAGTTAAAGCCATTTTAGCTAAGAGCAATTCTGGCTTCTCATACTAGCTTAAACTAAGAACTATGCAACAAGCTGCGGCTTTCGGCAGCATTAGCGCATATTGCATCTTTAAGTCGCCGCAATATGAACAACCAAAACTCAGCTATGTGCCGCAGGGTCCAAAGTATGCTGTGAGTTCAAACATTAACGTTACGTTAGCTACAGCAGTATTGCCCCTATCTAAATGTTCGACAGTGTATTTTAACCATGTTGAAAGGTATCTTAATACTAGATGGTATTTTTGTTGGCCCATAAACTATTATGTTTTGCACTTTAAGCTTTTAAACATAATTTTTACAACTTCTTCCTTACAGCGGCAGTATCTTTTTTATGCTGCTTCACTATACTTCTACTACAGCTGCAGCAGCATCATTATTATCTGCTTCTGCCAAATTATGGTTAGAGGTCACTGCCGTATGAAACCCCTCGTGGCCACTGTTGGCCAAAAAGAGGGGGAAAGAAAATTCCTGGTTTTTGTTTATATCTTCCCCCTGGATACTCCAAGATTCGCCGTTAGTGCCATTCCACATAACCTGTCTCATTTATGGAAGGTTGTATGGAAATCTCCTTCCCCTCGCAGCTTCTGATTGTAGCTGCAACTGCTACATCTCAGAGGAAAAACTTTAGGTTTTTTTTATTCCATATTTTATGGATTATTTCCTCTTGAACTGAAAATTTGTTTGTTCTTCTTTGGAGTTTCTTAAAGTTTGTTGATTCGTAAGTTGGTTTTTTGTTAGTTTGCTTATTTTTCGGTTGTCGATTCCTCCGCCAAACCATATCAAGTGAAGTTTTTAGTTAGTTTTTCCACTTCCCCAAATATGCTGCTGCTCATTTATTATGTTTAAGTCTTATAGGGGAGAGATATAGGAAATGGCATAGTCAGAGGGAGTCAGGGTATAGAGATATACATATACATGCGTATGTTGGGATGTTTTTGTGTGATTAATTTTAATTAAATATTTATGCTTTACTACTAACATTATTTTTAGTTTGGGTTTCTACCAAATGTCGGCAAGGATTGCAGGGAAAGATATTAAGCCATAAAAAGTATTTGTCGATCAAACTTTTTCATTAACTTTGTGAATTTGAAGGAAAGAGGTAGTAAAACAACTTCAACAAATACAAATTCTACGAAAATTATATAGAGTCTTAAATGATATTATCATTAAGAATTTAATAAAATCTCCTCAATATACTTTACTTCATACACTTACAAGAGAAAAGTCTAACCAAGTCCATAGTTCGCGCATTGAATTTATACATGAAGAAAAGTAAAAAGGAACATTTGCTCAAACTAACCTTCAAATTTGTAAATAAAATGTTAAAAGCTTTAAATATATTTCTTTATCATCATTTTATCATCAAATAAAGTAATTTGCCATACAGACTTTGGTAGTGTTCATGCAACATATAATAATACAATTAATGTGCGATAGGTGGTGCGCGGGTTATAAATAGAGGGACGTATGTAAAATATTGTAATACAGTTATTACTTAATAATAATACAGGCAAAAATATGGACCATTTGGAAAATTACTGGATATTGTTTCAACCACATTTTTATCAATTGAAATCAAGAAAAATACACCGTATAAACATAAAAAAAGAAACAGTATTTGATCACTAACTCAATAAATGAAATCAGGAATTTACGGTTAGAATTAAAAAAAAATGATTAAAAAAGAAATACGAATTTAAAATGGAAAGTCCTATTTATAACTGTTCGTTCTATTTATTACTAGTCGGGAGTTGGGAGTTGTTGCTTTATATTGAAGGGAAAAGTTAAATTAAGATAGTTGTTCTGATTGATTATGAAGTCTATTTTTTATACACATTTCACGAACTAGACCCAACATATAGGAATAGAAAACACTATTAAAATTTCAAAATTTCTGGTTATGAGAATACGGCCGTAAATGAATTAGGATGGATCAGAATGAATGATATTAATGTTTGGTAAATTTTACTGCATTACACCTCGAAAACTATAGACGGTATAATTAAACCAATAACTAATACCGGTTCAAATTGCTATAACTCTTCGCAAAAATGTTACTGGCATTTATAAATTTTCAAAAATTTATAAATTTCTGAAATTTGAAACCAGATGTCGCAAAAACTAAAAAAAGCTTAGGACAAATAGCCAAAGATTGCTATTATACAATACCTTCACCAACCGAATTAATGTAATATTTTCCCTTAATACTAACTGTACCATTTTGGTTATTTACAAGCCTAAACCTCATAACAAGTTGTCTAATTTATTTATTAACTTCTAATCTACATAAATCCGAATGCAATCCTCTCTGCAAGACAGCAAAATTGTCCGACGTATTCGTTGGTCTTTCTGGATAGTTTTGATATTTGTCATCCAACAATAGGCTAGAGGCACATGCCCTGCAGAATGTTCAATCATTCCAAATGCATTTTTTTAATAAGGATTCGTCAATACTTAAAAAAGTTACAATTTATTCGCTTGTACTTCTGTTTTCATTATCAAACAGAAGATTTAAATTCATTGTGGATTCCTTTTTATTCTTATTAAATATCAATATAGTCTGTGTATTCCGTACAGACTTCTATGCCCTTCATTTCAATACAGTGAAGTTGTGCCAACTAGATGCTTTAATGTAGGCAGTTTTCATATACAACAGAACAATGAAGGTGCAAAAGGTGTCGTGTAAACGACAATGGCACGTTGGTTTTTCATTTCATTTCATTTCATTTCATTACAATTCATTTCATTTCATTTCATTTCATTTCATTTCATTTCATTTCATTTCATTTGATTACAATTCATTTCATTTCGTTTCGTTTCATTTCATTTCATTTCATTTCATTTCATTTCATTTCATTTCATTTCATTTCAGTTCAGTTCAATTTATTTTATTTTATTATATTTATTTAATTTTATTCGATTTTATTTTATTTTTCTTTTTTATTTGTTTTTTTTTTATCACTTCGATGTGCTAACAAACACTTCCAGTAATCGAATGAGTCTAGTTAGTAGTCGGCAAGTCAAGTAAAAGATTAATAACCTAACAATCAATATTGTCCTTAAACAGTTAACTTACTGAGAAAATTTGCATTTCCATACACCATTAGCTTTCTGTAGAAAGGTTCTAAACCATAATTTTTAAAAATGTGCACCAACAGATTGGTAATCGGCTTCTTCTTTAACGAATTTTCTTTTTTATTTCCACCAAAATTTCTAGAATGTCTGTTAAGAAATATGTTACAACAATCAATAACAAATAAGAATTTCAAAAACTACAAATTATGGTTTTTCTGTAATATATTAAGGTAATATTTATTGGTTTGGTTTTATTTTAAACCGTATTTTAAAGCGTTGCTTAATATTTTGGATATTTCTAATCAATTTTCTTTATACATAATGATATCTAATCAATTGTATTATTGTTATTTCCTTCCAGGTATGTTTCGTCAGCCCACTTCTTCTCCTCACATTTGATATATTTTTTTAAATTTGAATCTCAATATGAGATATGTATGCCTCTCCACCGCAGTGAGTATTATTCCAACGATTTCCTTCATACACATTAGCTTCTGCCCCTGCTGTAAACTGTACTAAATAATATAAATAGACGATCCATTTCTAAAGATGGATAACTTAAATTTTAATTTAAAAATTAATCAGTCCTTCAAATTTTTAATTTTTTAAGGACAATTACTTTTCGCCTCTTTGGAATACACCAAATTATATTATAGTGTTATTATGTGTAGTACAATTTTCGTACGATAGGTGGTGTAAAGTAGGATACAAAAGCAAAGGAAACAACTCAGACGAAGGCGTTTTGAAATATTCAAAGTTTTGCTGAAAATTGCTGTTAGAGAAATTTTTTTATAACCTTTGGATTGTACGAAAATTTGAAACAATTTGATTTCAACGTTAGCGACGTAAAATGTTAGCGAAAACCGTCACTTACATTAATACTTAGATATAAAATCCATAGGTCGCAGACTCATATCCGGCTCGGGGGACCACATAAAAATGTATATGCAGTGGAGAGAAAATGAGAGAGAAAATACGGCGGGTTAAATTGCGTTCAAAAATCTTTATTGCACATTCGTACGATGCGTACCTTTAGTGGGCGAGGAGTTTAGGGGTAGTAAATAACTAATTATCTTTTCTTGTTATGCAATAAATTGATGATTCGAAAGCTGCCTCAGATTGAGTACTAACTCTCAACTCATTTTTTTTATCACAAAGTGACGAGAACATCGGGTGAAAGGTCACTGCTAGAATGCTGAGGTGAAGGTTTTTTTTCTGCAGAATTGGTCATAGGAATTAGAATACTTAAGAAATAAAGTTTATGAATTTATACATTAGCAGTAATTTTTCCCAAAATCCTGGTTTTTGAAAATTTTCGAAATACACAAAATTTTGAAATTTGATTTTGTTCCTGCGTTTTCAAGAAATCGCTGGTTTAAAAAGTCGCTATAACTTCTGAACTAGTTACAATTTTGAAATTTAGATTGAAGGCAAATATGCACCCAAATAAGGACAATAGTATTTATTGTTATACTCGACTTTGCCCTAAGTCTACTTAAATTCACTTAATTATTTCAATACAGTCGTTTTCCTTTGTGAGAACTGGCGAATTGCATAGAATTTTAAAATTTGGATTTGGACTTGCATTTCAGAGAAATCGCTGCTTTGAGAAGTCGCTATGACTTGGACGCAGAAATGTGCATCTAAATAAGGACAACAATAATCATGATTAAACTCGGCTTTGGCCTAACTCCACTTTAATCCACTCAACCATTTCATATGGTCGTTTTTTCTTGTGAACACTTGCGAATTCCACAAAATTTGAATTTGGACTTGCGTTTCAAAGAAGTCGCTGCTTTGAGAAGTCGCTATAACTTCTGAAGTAGTTACAACTTTGAAATTTGGATTGGGCGCAAAAATGTGCATCTAAATAAGGACAACAATATTCATGATCAAACTCGGCATTAGTCTAATTCCACTTCAATCCACTTATCTATTTAAATGTATTTTTTTCTTGTGAGCGCTTGCGAATCCCACAAAATTTTAAAATTTGAATTTGGGTTAGCGTTTCAAAGAATCTAAATAAGCACAACAATGATCATGATTAAACTCGTCTTTGACCTAACTTCACTTAAATCCCTTTAACCATTTAAACATGGTCGTTTTTCCTTGTGAGCACAGATATTTTGTTTGTGAGCACTTGCAAACTGCACAAAATTTTTGAAATTTAGACTTTGATTTGCATTTTAGAGAAGTCACTGCTTTTAGAAGTCGCTATAACTTCAGAATTAGGCAGAATTTTAACATCTGGATTGGACGCAAGTATACACCCAAGCAAGGACAACAATAATCATGATCAAAATCGGCTTTGACCCAACTCCATTTGAATCCCTTTACCCACTTAAATGTGGTAGTTTTTCCTCGGGCCGCACATATTTATGGCCTTATTCGACCTAATTTTCTCAACTATTAATTACTACCGCAGTCTTGACTGTTATCGCTAATTTAAAACGTATGATATATTGGTGGCAATTCCTCTATACGAATACCCCAAGTATTGATGTCGTAATCTCTGACTTTCAAAACTCATTGTTTCATTCAATTATTACCTTATTTGTCATATAAAATCTATAGTATTGCCAGTAAATGTTATGCAATTCATAAATATTTTGTTGCTTTATTTGTCGGACAACATTTATTCGACAACATGCAATGCAATTTCAACAAAAAAAAAAAAGAAGAAAAACATAACACAAAACCCTCTCCAAAGAGGCCTTGGACACAAAAAAAGTGCAAAAAACTGTTCAAACTATTGAAAATGACACTTACAAAATGTTCAAAAGACATAAATTACAAGGAAAAAATCAGCAAACATGTGAATACGCTTCTCATGTTGACAGTTGACAGTAATAGACATATGGATGGTTGCGGCTACTGCTGGCAGCCGACTACTGCTGCCGTAACCTGCTGCGCCTGTGCAACTCTATGTGGCAAATGCAGCACACAGAGCCACAGCCAACACTTGACAAACAATAAGAGGGACTTGACAGAAAAAGGAAAATTGTTTTCACAGCTACCGTGAACACGGTAACGAAAAACTACTTATAACTTTTCGTATAGCATGAAAGTGTTGAGGTATTCATGAAATATTAAAAAATTTATAATTATGTTACAGCGTCTTTCCATACGTTTCATTAATTTGTATTTATAACTAAGAAACTCAAGCAGTTCTCACGTATTCGGTGGGACAGTTAAAAGGTTTCCTTGTACTCCTTCATTGATTAATCACTTTAAAGGCCTTTGTAAAACAATACGGTTACAGAATCCTATTGTCTTTGTCACAATCACTTTACAAATTTGTACATTCAAGTGTTGATTTGTTTAGGAGAGAATATTTTAAAAAATTACCTAAAACAATTTCTAGAAATTGCCCTTGTTGGACAAAGGCCATAATAGAAAGAATGCTTATTTTTGTTCCTTTGCCCTCAAAGAGTTTAAAGTACTTTTTTCAAAAAAAAAATAATAATAATAAGAACCCACAATTGTGTACAAATTTGTGTCTTGTGTGTGGGACGTTTTGTTCAATTATTGCTGGTACTCACTTTTGGCATTTGGTGTTCTTCTATATCACTCCTTCTTCTTCTTCTTTTTCCTCTTCATCTACTTCATCTACAGAACCTGTATCGGTTCGTATAGAGTATTAACCAACGCCTGGTTTGGTGAGTTGTCATTATTGACAAAGCATCATTTGTATGAACATTTCAAGAAACAATAAAAAAAAACCCAAAATGTTTTTCGTTTAAGAATTACAAACATTTTGGAAAGCCAAACAGGCCACAACATCATTTCATCCTCCTTCTCCATCCATCCTTCTCATCCATCCATGGCTTACAAAATGATTGATCATTACAGATGATAATGACACCCAGCCATTTGGTAAGAAGGGCACCTCGAAGCACTGCTATTTGAATAAAAACAAAACTATTCCAATGCAAAGATCATGTTTTGCTCATAGATGATTCATGTGTCTACCAAAGAGGAGTTGAATTTACACATGTTATTTTTCGTTTGCCCGTTCAGTTTTCGCGATATGGGGTTGACATTTCAATTTTAGAATTATAGAATAAAAAGGAATTTTGACAGCCCAAAAAGATTTATGAGAATTTATGCAGAATTTTTTTTATGAGTTTTTGTTTTCGAAATGGCAAAGGGGGACGTTCTTCTCTCTTTGCCATAAATACTCGTACACTGTTAAAAATATCTGTGTGATGTTTTAACAAAATGAAAGGAATATTTAATGAACTTCAGGGGATTGATAGTAAATCGAGAACAAAATATAAGGAAACTCCAAGCATAATAAAAAGAGGTCAGTTGTCGTTAACCCCTCTACATCCAGTATTCGATTAATTGTGTTCACGCCAGACAAGGTTAAGAAAATCCACAAAATAATACTGGATGATCATCTGAATCGGCTGAAAGTGCGCGAGCTGGCTGATAGGGAAGATTTCAAGATGAGAGAGCTGTACGCAAGATGGTTGCCGCGCTTGCTTTTTATAGAGCAAAAACAGCGTCGTGAAGATGTTTTGGTAGAGCGTTAATTTTTGCATCGATTTATAACCATGAATGAGACATGGATCTACCACCTCACATCTTAGACAAAGGAACAGTCAAAGCAGTGAACCTGACACAGGAGAAAACGGTTCCATCTGCAGGCAATATTATGGCGTCCGTTTTTTTGGGATGTGCCTAGGATTATTTTTATTGATTATCTTCAAAAAGGAAAAACTATCCACGGTGTACATTATGCTAATTTATTTTTGCGTTTAGGTGATTAAATTATGGAAAAAATCAGCATTTGCCAAAACATAAAGTGCTGTTGCATCAAGCCAATACTCCAGTTCACACATCCACTATTGCGATGGTCGAAATTAATGAATTAAAGTTCGAATTGTTTCATCACTCACCTCGTTCGCAAGATTTAGCTCCCTCGAACTATTTTGTATTTCCAAACTTGAAAAAATGGCTCGGTGGTAAAACATTTGCCAACAATGAAGAGGTGGAGTCTGAGGTTGATGGCAATTTTAAGAAGTTTGGCAGTTCTTGTTATAAACAAGATATAGAAGCTATTGAATATCGCTGGAAAAAGTGTATAGAGCTGGAAAAGATTATGTTGAAAAATAAAGAAAATTTTTCTCAACTTTTCTGTGTCTTCTTTGTTAGGTCAGCTGGTTTTTGGCGTACCAAAAATACGAATATTTTCCAGAATAAAATCTAAAATACAAACGACTGTAATGTATAAAACACATACTTTTTAACTAAGAACAAAAAACTTTTTTGCCTCTTAATTCGCATTTTGACCATTTTTTTCAAAACTCGACTTGAGCCCTGAATGTTTGATTTAGCTGCCTATGCTGACGCTTGAATGTAGTCCATCCCACAATTTTTTCTTTTTGATTATCCTAATGAAACCGCTTTTCATCAACAGTTTCAAATCGATTCACAAAACCTTTCCTTTTTATCATTAAAGTAGCAGTTAACACGCCGTTTGACATCTCTCAGCTTCAACTCGTATGGCACGCGGTTTCCTTCCTTTTGGACCATCTCCAAATTTTCAAACAAATGCTAGTTGAAGGGCAACTAATGAACTTGCAAACTCTTCTTGCTTTTGACTTCAGCACCAAAATTGTCAGCTCCTATTGCTAGATAGTCCAGGTTTAACTTGGCCATCTCAGGGGAGCGTTGGCAATCGCATTGTAATTTGCCCAGTGTGTCGCACACCGTGGGTAAGGTTCTCACGGCGAGACTCACATGAAACCCCCGTGGCCTCTACATTTGACATCAATTCATCCAGTAATTCAGCGTATCAGATTGGCTTGAAGTATAAGTTTGAAATCACAAAATGTGATCTGAAATCTTTTGAGCAGTTTCTTAGATTTTATGATTTACATTTTCATATAGAAATCTGAAAATTCCTTTTAAAACACCGAATAAGCAAAATATATTTTAGCTGTCAAAATCTGTTTCATTAGATTGATGGCAAACATGCCATCGTTTTCCCCTCTTGTCTGGATGGACGGGTGATTTATGATATTTTGGTTTCACAACAAAAAAAAAAAAAAATAATCGTTTAATGAATTCCACAGTGTTGAAGACTTTTGTGATTAACATCACATTAAAGTAAGTTACAGATCACTTTCTGCACGCTGTGTATTCCATATGAATTGGCTATGTAATTTCATCCCTCAAGCCGCACACAAGAGAGTATTAAAATTCAGAAAAAAGAACAAAAAATAAGACAGATCACTGCAATCCAAAAAACACACACATTTTATGGACTTCAAAATTTAATGAATCTTTAAAAATGTGCGAATATGCATAATATTCCTTTTTTTTTTTTGGGGGGTTAACGAAATGATTTTTCAAAAATCTTCATCACCATCATCATGAAGATTATCATGAAACATTTTCGGTTTTTATTATTACAACATTTTGAAAACTTGACAGCTGTCAGTGTTGGCTTTAATTGATGCTATTACGGTTTAATTAATAATTTTACAAAAAATCCGCCATTCAACTTTAGAAATCCACATCAATGAGTTTTGCTTCTTGTAATGAAATGATAATTTCTGAACCAACAAATCTAGTTTTTGGCTTGCCCATTCAAAGATATTTAATTAAACATTAAATTGTGTGTTGAAAAATTCTCAAAGTTTTCCACAGTTTAATTTCGTATTCAATTTGATCCCTTTTCGCCCGTTGTCTAACTGTCATATTGCTATGCTTGCCACGTTTTCATAGAAATTTTGTATAAATTTTTAATTAAAAACTAAACCCAAGCAAAGGCAACCAAATAAATAACAAATTCCCCAAAGACCCATTAAAAACAATGACCCAATTTTTTGTTTGCGTTTACGATATACGAGTACAAACCGCAAACGTAAATATTGTAATATCACAAGACGAAGAACCAACATGAAACGTCAACGTAAGGGAGCAGTAACAGCATCTGAAGTATGCCTGGAATGCTGGGCAGATGAAGCTGCACCTCACACCTTCGTTGAGTGTGATGTCCTCTCAAGGAACTGCGTTGTCAGTAGTTAACTTAAGCCACTAGTTAAGCTGATGATTAAACTACCAACAACCAGAAGTTTACAAAGGTCCTGTGATAGTTGAGCCCATGAAAAACATTAATGTACGAGTATTAGATTCTTAGGAAAATGTGTAGCAGGAACGGCAGGAATAAAAATTAAATCGATATTAATAAAAGTTTTTTATCTTTATTTAGATAGTCGACATTTCGACCAGTTTTCTGCGCTATATAATGCTGTTGATTGCTTTGTATAGCCAGAACCTTTGCAAACAGCAATTATTAATAATTTTACTATATTCCTCGTTTTCTACAAGTCCTCAATAAATCTGAAAAATCAGTATGAAAAATACGATTCTCCTCGTATATACTCGTATCTAATACAAAATTCCTCTATTCGCCACTTGGATTGATGGACGGACGGTTCTCGAAACAATCAGTGTTTTTTTGATTATTCTAGTTGTGCGTCTCTTTCAATTGTCGGTCAGTGAATTACTTAGTCCCGAAAAGGTACACAAGTGAATGTACGACCATGTTTAAGTCCATTCACTCAATTGTATAATAACTGCAAATATTGCTGAAAATGCGAAACCCGATTTTTACGAATAAAAGTTCAAGTTTGTTGTAAACATGATACTTGAAACAACTTTTCTCATACAAATATTGAAGCAAACTTTCCCACAGGAATCTTGTGGGAGTTTTACTCATGAGAAAGTTGGTACAATTTTAATTTCAAATTACTTAGGCTTTTCTAGAAGAAAGTAGCTTTAATTTGTCTAGAAGAAAAGTAGTTTTATTTTTTTCAGTCAATCAGTGAATATACGACCATGTTTAAATTCATTCATCTAATTGTACAAAAACTAAAAGTGCTGCTGCAGATTTGGAAAACGATTTTTACATCCTTTACTAGCCGACCCGGCAAACGTTGCTTTGCCTTCAAATTTTATTTTTATTGGAAATGTTTCATGCCAATCGGTCTATTATAATAAAAAGCGCCTATATTTGCAGAAGAACTTAAAATATGTTCACTCAACCGACATACAAAATTCTGTTTAAATACCGTTAGCAGGAGCAGAAATAATTGCTTTTTAATTTGTGGTTTGTATAGGAGGTACCACTCCCCATTGTCCAATCCCGCCCATATTTGCAGCAGCACTTAAGATATGTACACCAAACCGATGTACCAAATTTTGTTCAAATACCGTAAACAGGAGCAGAAATATTGGATATTTAATTTATGGTTTGTATGGGAGGTACCACGCCCCATTGTCCAATCCCGCCCATATTTGCAGTAGCACTTAAAATATGTACACCAAACCTACGCGTCAAATTTTGTTCAAATACCGTAAGCAGGAGCAGAAATAATTGATTTTTAATTTTTTGTTTGTATGGGAGGTACCACGCCCCTTTGTCCAATTGGACCGAATTGTAAATCTAAACCATCCCGGGCACCACCCAGACGCATATACAAAAATTTATTCAAAGCGGTCCAGCAGTTCTGGAGTTTTATGCATCGGAACAAACCACGATTCATTTTTATATATATATATATAAGAAGATATTGAAATGTTGAAACATACATACATTTTTAATTTGAGTAAAATCGGACCATAAATATAAATTTTCGAAATAAGTCCACCTCAGCGCCACCTACCGGGTTTATTTATACACATACAAATTTCTCATGATCAAAGAAACACACATTCTGAATTTCAGTTAAATTGGTTCATTAATATAAATTTTTGAAATAAGTCTACCCCAGCGCCACCTACCGGCCCCAAACTTCATTAAAACCTTATCGGGCACCAACCGACCCTATGGTGTGAATATGGCCGCTGTAGCTGTAATCGTTAAGATCTGATGGTCGGACAAACATATGCACGAACGTTTTTATATATTAAGATATCAGATGTTCTTTGCGTTAGCAATAACTGGAAGTTCTTTCCTGTCACACAAAGAGTTTATTTATGTATTCGTGATCGTCATGACAATCTGATTCGATTTAACCACATCTGTCCACATGCCCGAGAAATCATCATAGGAGACGAACCGGATAAGCAAAATTTTTTAATATTTGTTAATCTTGATTGAGTGTGACTGTTGCTAAAGGGGACGGCAATTCTAATTGTTACCATCATCATCGGCTAACTTATCAGAAAATTGTTGTGGAATAAGAATTAAATCTTTGGCTGGAAAAAGTAGACTTTTTAGCATAATTATCTAACAGCAATATGGGGGTTTAATTTATAGACAAAAGGAAAACAGTCAGCTCGGTTCGTTTACATAACGCTATTGGCATATTTGAAGGTGTGACAATCCTAATTCTGACGTACGTGTTCCCCCTCACCAGCCCAATAATCGGAAGGTTGGTGTAGCAGACAAAAATTTATTAACACAATGGCCAAAGCCCTTCAAAAATGCCTCTTTCACTCTTCCGCTCTTATATGAAATTTGTACTTATTTATATGGTGACTTGAACAGGCGCTCTTGTCTGTTATAACACGCAAGTAAAAAGTAATTCCAACGCCTTCAGTCCTCTGACCTTCCTCCAATTTGTCGAATCAAGTTTTGACAAATTGTTCTTCTAACGCATTTGAATCCATGTGCACAATGTAACCTAGACAACACAATCGCTAGGTACTGCTGCGCTTAATCACGTCGATGTTGGTATATATCTTATACAACTCATGGCTCTGACAACGTCCATAACCTCCGTTAACGACGATGAGCCCGTATATTATCTAAAGTACTGTTCACACAAGGACACCCAAAACTGATTCATTCGCTTTTGCCATAAATCAGGGTTCGGTGCCATACAGCAACACAGGTAAGATTAGTTTTTAACTCAATTTAAGAGAAGACTTTGACAATACATCGACTGTTTAGCCCATAATAACATCTCTTTGTAGGAAATACACTTTTCCCAATCTCCATACTGAGCTGAGGTAAATAAATAATTCCACTCCTTCAAATCCATATTTGTCGAAGTCCACACAGCGTCCCAAGCGGATAAACTTTTTTCGGCGAAATAAATAATTTATTGTTTTGTCCTTGTTTACCACTAAACCAATTTTTGCTGGAAAGAGCGGAAGATTAAAGATATTGGAAGATACAGGAAAAGGGATGAAGTCCGAAAATTCTATTGAAACGCCAAAAGCATAGGTTGTGGAATAAGACCGCCCTCCTGTAAGCTCAGGTGTAGAAATCTGTTACAGTCAGAGTCAGTGATGTCATTGTGGAGAGAGCATTCCAATAGACTGCTAGTTCCGAATCGCAACATAGGTGAAGAACTCATGCCAATTGCAGACGTTGGCATATATTGACAAGATCAGAATAACTACAAATCTGTGGTTGCTGATGATCTATCGGAAGAGCTATTTAACACTTGTGGTAATGAACTGATGAGGAGCATGCATCAGATTCTAAACACGAGTTGGCGCGATGAAAATCTGTCCGCTAATTGGTATTTGAATGTGTTATGTGCAGCGGTCACAAAAGGCGATTCTACTATATATACCAACTATGACGATATCAATCTTTTAGCCATACTAAATTTATGTAATTCAAATTCATTTGTCAGTTAACTAGACGAGTTGAAATTCAATTGTTATTCTAATCAAGAAATGTAATGGAAATTTCCTTTTTCTCTGTGCTTTTCATACCAGGTTATCTCTTTTTCGGTTTCAAAAGTAAAGTTAAATAAAACACATATAACGCTATAATTTGGATTAAACTTTTATTTCATTATAATGCTTGGACCTTGCCATCATGTGCGATATACAAAGTCTTTTTTAAAGACCGCCTCTGAATTGGTTGCAGTACTGGATCCGTTTGAGGTACTTTCGACCACTTTTTCGCACATTTCGGGCGGTATCTCGGCTCTAACTTGACGAATGTTGGTTTTAACATTTTCCAACGTTTGAGGATTATCTGCGATTTTTGACGAACCCCTACAAAAAAAAAAACCTAACGCCGTCAAATCGCATGATCTTGGTGGCCAATTGACGTCGTCAAAACGTGAAATTACCTACGCTTTCTGGCAGCTACTCATGCTATAAAGCCAAAATCGATTGTGTTGGGGTACACTGGGATGATGCACAGGCCTGGCCACATCTGTAAAGTTTCCAGTCTCTTCAAATTTCTTTATTATCTTGTCAAATTATGACGATTCTAATCACGAAAAGTTTCCCGCCATTAACCTATTTTCGATCCATATTTGGAAATGGCAAACCTTTCACTAAATAAATAACACTTCAGATAACAGGTAATTAACAGCTGACAGCCTTGTCAGACTGGAGGTTTCGAAACCACTAAATGGATAGCTCTGTATAATGAAAACAAATTTCCAAAGGTTAATTTACTCGAGATTTCGCAAAACAATTCGAAATTTTTGCAACGACATAATCAAAAGATTTAAGTACTCAAAAGAATCCAAATTTAAACTCATCTCCTTTAACTTTAAGCCATATCCATAAAATGATTTTAAAAATATGCAAACGTTTCAGTTTTTTCATCACAACACTGAATCTCATAAAAAAATGAGCATCTGGTTTTTGTTAAGCAAACATGGATAAGGAAGAGCGAACACATTACAAATGTCATTAATTTTTTTTTTTTTTTTTTTCTGGGCCCAAAAGCTGTACTAAATCTACACAAAACAGAAACAGATACAGTTACTGTTAGTGAGTGCTACACAGGAGATATTAAACAAAAAGCTTAGCAAATCCTATATGAATGTGTGATAACTGAAAGGAAAACAACGTTCATACATTCGATGATGAATTACAATTACATGGCTCAACAAATGCCAACGTTCATACACTTAAAAATGTTGGCGGGCGTAAAAAACAAGTGCCGAAAAAAACTGCACACCCAGTAGCGTAAATATAATGGCAGACATTCATACTAAAGACGGACGAATACCCTAGCAAGCGCCTCGAAACAACATGTAATCTATAACAAATGTCAAAACATAAGCTGTGCGTTTTTTGCGTTGAACTCTTAAGAATGGGTGGTTGGATGGATGGATGGTGGTCTTACAAAAATGTTATTAAAAACACGCGAAATTTTCGCAGCTGCCTGATTTAGGGAATGTAGCAAAGCAAAGGACGGAGACCAAAGTACTCAAAAGTGTGGAAAACAGAATTTCCATGTCATCTGCAATTTTTCATTCCACAAAAAGCACAGTTTTTTGTACTAAGTTTTTCTCATTCGTGCATTTCTTTCGAGTTGATGACAGCCATGACTAAGATATGCTGGAAAGGGTCAATTTCGGGGTAATCTTTTCCTTTTTTTCGAGGTTATTGTCATTAGTCGTACTGTATTGGTGATGTCAGTTACTTGATGACGACGCCTAATAATTTGGTGTTGTGCTATAAAGTTTCTTTGCTGCTGCTGGTTCGTTAATAAAAACCTATTATTGTCAGACATTTGGGTGGATTTACTTTAGTTTTCTGTTAATGACATAAAACATAAATCATTTTTCGTTAGTTCATGATATGTTTGCATTTGACAGCCTTTAGAAGGCTTAAATACAGAGATTAAGGCCATGGCAGTAAAGAGAGAATGAGAAGAATGGAGGAGAAAAAGGAATATTGACTAAATCAGGAGAATTATGAATGAAATGTTAAAGCTATTAAGCAATCCAGTGAATAGCAAATTTTGAAGTTTCGTCTCCTTTACGCTGTCGCGATAGTCTTTAAATTGTCATAGCAGAATTGTATATAACTCAGAAATTACGAAATTTGTCTTAACGATACCACAGCCAAAATTTCATTTCAAGATAGCCACAGGTTTTTCTTAGCTACTTAAATTGCAGGAAAAACTTACAGCTGATTTGCTTGTCGTTCCTTGATTCTTCCCTATTTAATGCTTACCGTGCTCTTTTCCAACCGAAACTGTACATCTCAAGAAAATTTTGTAAAAATTTCATGTTTGTAAAAAATTTTACCTACATTTCATTTCCATAGGAAATTTTGTCAATATTTTATATCTATAGAAAATTAAAAAAAAATGTACCTACACTTTATTTCAATAGGAAATGTTGTCAATATTTATAGCTATAAAAAAATGTGATTGAAATTTCATATCTAAAGGAAATTTTGTCGAATTTCAAATCTCTAGGAAATTTTTTATATCTCTCGGAAAGTTTGTCGAAATTCCATGTGAATTTGAAATTGCATCAAAATCTTACATCTATTAGAAATATTGACGAAATTCGATTAAATTTGCTCCAAGCTCAAAATATAGACAAAGTTACCTGTAAAGATAAAATTTCAATAAAATTTCCTATTAATACAAAATTTCGACAAAGTTTTCTATAAACATAAAATTTAAGTAAACATGAAGTTTTGACGAAACCGGTATGAACATAAAATGTTAACGCGTATTTTAATAAATCCGTTTTCTATAGATATAAAATTTCGACGAAATTTTCTACAGATATAAAATTTCGACG